>CM062818.1:702058828-702573273 GCA_031772625.1 Pinus tabuliformis | reverse complement strand
ACAATAACAGTTATATATATTCGCACATATATAAGCAATAAGATGTGCAATTCGTACCCAATATATCGATGCATTAAATGGGAAATAAATACGCAAAAATGATATGAAACTTCTCTTTACTAATACTTCCAACTGTTATAGACTCGACTCGCCCTGCGCACTCATCTGCAAGGGTCTGCGCACTCATCTGCGAACTACTAGGCCTCTGCGCACTCAGTTGTAGAGCCTTCTCCTACTCTACGACCCAAAACTAGACTTTACTCCACAGATATGACTCAATTCTTCATCATTTCTTAGATTAGATTCCCCCCCTTAACTACTTAGAGCCTCGCTCTATTTATACAATCCCATGGTCCACAGACCATGGGTAGATCTCTACATTCGATATTAATATAAAAAATAAGGGCAGACAACCCTATGACTCTTTAACAAACTACGCAATCCGCACCCACAAATTGTGGAGTCTTTACATTGGAATTACAATCTTTGACCAAAATCTAGGCTATAAGCCCCAAAACTTCCCTTGGGGGATCCCATGCCCAACAGGCCCCCGACACAAACATCATCACTCGCCTTCGAGTCACTCTGTAGGTGCGAAGATTTTTGCACGAAGAGCTCCCAACTCTGATTGGACTGCTACAAGTTCAGCAGCACACTGAGCGGCTGCCTATTGTACTTCCTCTACGTGTTGTTTAGTGACCATTGTGGCTAAATTGCTGCCATGAATCCTCTCTTGTGTTGCTCATAGCTGTGTGCGCTTTGCTTCGATGGAGGCTATAATGGTATACACCCCATCAATCCACAGTTGTAGGCGCACCTTCAAAACTGTTTCCTTATGCCGAGAAGCATCCACTTGCTCCTTGAGCGCTTTTTCTTGCTACATCCTGACGAGCCTCTACATAAGGCAAACCATCTGCGCGATCCCTTTGACCTCGTCATACTTCTGCTACGGCTCGGGTGCCTCTGTCTTCGTAATTGCCTGCACGGCTTCCTCGGCGGTCATTGCTCGGGTATCCATGGCTTCTTTGGGTGCTGCCATAGTGCGAGTCCGCAGTCCTCTCAGTGTCTCTAGCAATTGCTCAAGCAACGAATTCGCTTTTAGAAGATCAAACAAATCTCGGTTCATGAATATCTGAGCGCGCAACAACTCAGTTCTCAAATTGCTAAGTGTTGTTTGCTAGAAAACCCTTTGTAATTTACAGTCCCTTTTGAATTTGAATTTGACCGTTCCCCCCACATTCGGTCCATTAATGCTCGATTGGTAGCATATTTTCAAGAATCTAGCCCATAAAGTTCGACTTAAATGCCTGTTGCCCGCTCCATTTGGTCTCAAACCAAGCATCAAATCGTGAATAGTGACTGTAACGGTCACTTTCCAGCTGACCCGCATGGCAGTGTAGTTATCCTCGCGCTATCGCAGACCCTATGACACTTCGCTACTACACAGTCCTGACATCACACAATCCCCGAGCAAAGTAGTTTATAGTCCCACACCTACTTTCAGCTACCTGGAGCGCTAAGACTATGCTTTCGTCGATTAGTCAGATGGTCGAGCCACCTGTGTATGGCTTCAAATGACTACCATTCACTTTTCTTGGGAAAGGTTCTCCATTTAACTTTACCAACTGCACCGCGCCTCCATCTATGATCTCCTTAATAACATACGGTCCCAGCCAATGCATTCTGAGCTTCCCAGGGAATTTATCAAACTTACTATCATACAACAGCACCAAATCATTTACCTTAAATGTGTGCAGCTTAATATGTCGATCATGTCATGCCTTTTCGCGCTGCTTTTGTACCTGCTAGTGAAATCTAGCCAAAAATCGTACTTCTTCGAGCTCCTCCAACTGTGTGAACCTTTCCTCTAGGGCTTCGTGATCCATCATACTTGTGAGCGCTGCTATTGTAGGCTAGGCACGATGTATTCCATAGGCATTACAACTTCCACTCCATAGACCAGCCTAAAAGGTGTCTGTCCCGTTAGTTTCTTGCATTTCATTCTATAAGCCCATAACACTACGGGTATGCGTAGGTCCCAATCACTTCACTGCACGTTTCATACCTTGGTTAGCGTAGTTTCCAGTACTTTGTTGAATGCTTCTATTGTCCCATTAGCCTATGGGTGATACGATGTGCTCTTCTGATGATACACCTGAAACTCTTCCGTCAGCGCGTTGATCGTTTCATTCAGGAAATGCATACCATGATCGTTCATCAAGATCTTTGAACATCCGAATTGCGTCAGTATGTGTTCAAACATAAACTTCACGGCAGCTGCGGCCTTGCAATCCTTCACTAGCTGCACTTCTACCTAACGAGTCAAGTACTCTATTGCAGTGATAATATATCTCGCGTCTGTCTTTCCTTGAGGTTTGATAGGTCCTACAAAGTCTATTGCCCACTTTTCGAAAGGCTACAACGTCATTTGTGGATTCAAAGGCATCTCATCCCTCCATGATGGCTTACCTATTCTCTGACATACATCACAGTCCTTGAAATGTGATTTTGAATCCTGATGAAGGGTTGGCCACCACAACCCTATGCATAGAATCTTCTGCATTGTTTCTCTCCCTGCATAATGTCCCCCCACAACGCCCCCATGAGCATCCGCTAGGATGTTGCTTCATTCAAACTTAGGTACATATCTTCGCAGTATCTCATCATTCCCCATCTTATATAGATGCCCCACAATGAAAGAGAAATCTGTTCTGCACACCACTAATTCCTTCTTCTTCTAGACAGAGTATCCTTCCAGCACAGTTCCAATTGTTAGAAAGTGAATTATATCCTCAAAATGTCCATCCACTATGTGCACAGCAAAAATTTGCGCATAAGGTAATCCCTCCTCCAAACTAGTAGGCTCCTCCCCTGTCTCGATGCACGACAGGTGATCTGGCCCCACGTTTCATCGTCCGGGCTTCACAACGACTTCAAAATCATATTCTTGGAACAATAAAAGCCATCTGCAGATGTGCCCCCCCAACACAGGCTTATTGACCAAGTACTTTAGCGTGGAATGATCTATATACATCTTAAAGTGGCCTCCTAGCAAGTAGTGTCGATACTTCTGGAGCGTATACACCATAGCTAGTCCCTCGCATTCAGTGGTGGAATAGTTCTTCTTTGCTTTAGATAATCTATGACTTATGAACATGATAGAGTGATCCAAGCCTTCTCCACCATCTGTGTTAGTACTACCCCCAACGCTATACATGACACGTCAACATGGACATGAAACCCTTTCTTCTAGTTTTGGAAGACAAGAATCGGTGCAGTAATCATCTTTTCCTTCAATATATCCAGGCTTTTCTTGCAGTCATTGTTCCAGCAGAATGTGACATCCTTCTTCAACAGTTTTTCCATCAGCGTGGTGATCTAGGCATAACCTTTGATAAACTTTTGTAGTACCCCATATGTCCCAGAGTAGTGCACAGCTATTTAACACTTCGTAGCGCTTCCAAATTCAGAATCACTGCGATCTTTGTGGGATCTACCATCAGCCCTTGCCCGCAAACCACATGCCCCAATAGGTTCCCAAAAGGAACAAGAAACACACACTTCTTAAGGTTGAGCGTGATTTGGTATCTTCGGCATGTATCCAGCATCAATCATAAGCTCGCTACATGGCGCTTAACTAGCCCAAATACAGTCCAGTCATCAAAATAGACCTCCAAGAACTTATGAATATATTCCTTGAATGTCGCAACAACCACACGTGAAAATATGGTCGACGCGTTCTTCAATCCAAACGGCATGACAGTATATTGAAAGCAACCCCACTCAGTCACGAAGGTTGTCTTTCTCCTATCCTCCGGCACGATTTTGATCTAGTGGTACCCTGAGAACCCATCAGTGAAAGAATATGCTTCTTGACCACCTACATTGTCCAACACCTCATCCGTGAATGGAGTTGGGAATGGATCATGCACACAAGCGTCATTCAATTTTCTGAGATCCACGCATATTCTTATTTCGTCCTTCTACTTCTTCTCCTGCACCACCATCCGGCTTACCCAATCGGATTCTTCCACAGGCTCAATGATGCCTGTAGCGAGCATTTTGTCTAGTTATATGTAGACCTTCTCTTTGTATTTTAGATTTAATCGGTAAGGCCTCTTCTTAACTAGCTTCACGATGAGTTTTAACTTGATCTTCATCACTCCTAGGTCTCCGATTATTCCATTCAAATCCTTAAACTTGGTTGGGAATAAGTCCTGATATTCACAGAGTAATTCAGCAACCTTATCAACTATCGCGTTGTCCCAGTAGTCTTCGATCTTCACAAATTTGGGCTCCGCCTCCATACCAATATTCACCTGCTTAGTCTTTACCGTTGCAGTTATGTCAGGGTTCTCAATCTATGGTCCTTGAACCTTGCGATGTACTTCTGTCTCTGGAATGTTAATTTTTTGCCAATCTTCATCCTCTTCTTCAGCAGTTACATTATAACATTCCAACGTGCAACTTAGCTGAGTAGCCCATTCAGGCTGCACCAGGTCTACAGGATCCTGTGGAATCCTAAAGATGGCAGATTTTACTTCTTGTAGCACTTGTTCAATACAGTCAAACCCATCCTCAAAACTTAAGGTCATCATGAACCCTTCGCGTAGGATATCCCATTCATCGGTCCCATGGCAAAGCTCCATTTATATATACCATTTCATCGGTATAACATTTAGGTTATGATAGAACAGGTGCACCCATTCAAGTTGTGGCTTTTCTCCATATTCCTGCGCCCACTTGGCCAGATGCGCGCGCGGATCATCCCATCATTGTACTTGTCTGTCAGTCGCACCCTAGGCTTCCCAAATCATGTGCGCATCATTATCCTACATTTGCGCCAGTCGTCAAAGCTTCCTTTGTGGATACCCCACCATCTCGCGGGCGTAGCGCGCAGTACCTAGTCCAAGGCCTGGAAGCGTTGCTTTTCCAGCACCTCTCTTTCAAATTTATCCAAGAAGGTATCTACCTCACTTAAATCATCATAAGTAGGCAGATCTCTTACTTTTGTCAACACACAGCGTAGCAACTTGGTCATCATATTGCAATTCAGGGTAGTTACCTCATGTAACCGATTTTGCCATCGTTCGATCTCTTCATCAAAATCTAAGGTACAGGAGCTCTCGCGCTCCCATGCAATCCGCCCATCCGCGGTGGGATTCACCCAATCCTGATCTTGCATTGTTATCTTATAGATGCAGTCCAAATCATCATCACTTTCATAATCACGCACCAGCTCCATATAACGCAATCCTTCAACTGGGTCCAGGGGTACAATTACGCGTAGTGACTTCTTCTCAAAAATCATCTTCTGCTTCTTCAGGTTGATTACCCCATTCATGTCAATGGCCCAGTCAATTCCAAAGAGTGCGGCATAGGGATTGCTATCATAAACAATCTCTATCACTTCAAAATTGGCCAGCGTACTTGCTCCCTCAATATCCACAGTTATTCCCTATAATCACCCCATGGGTATTATTTTATGTTGGTTCGCCATCCTCAGCTAAATTGGAGACCACTACAGCGTAGGTCTTCCCATTTGCTCCCATGTTTGTTTTGGCAAAAAAATTGCATCCTATCCCAAATCTAGGATGACTTGATCCATTTCATATTCTCCGATCTGTGTGGTCAGTCTCATTTCTCGTCCCATCCTTGTTTTATGTTTTCCGATCTTCCAGACTACACGCGGTTCTCCTAGCGTTGTCCCAGCGCATCTGTTGATGAGTTCCTCTAACCCTTTCACAGCCTTACTGTCATGCAGTAACTTCATATAGGTTTCTAGGAACGTTGTGAGCATAGATGGGTCCATTTCCGGCTCCGGTTTATCTTTGCTTCCTGAAGTGGAGGCATCAGCAAATCTCTTCTTAGCTTCCATGAAGGTTTCTCAAGTGCGCTCCAAATCAAACTCAGCTTCTTTCATCAGAGCTTTGCGAACCCAAGTACTATCTTCTGGTTGTTTTCCTTTGTCATCTCCCGTCGTGATTCCACTTCGGATCATAATGTTCACGTTTAGATCTTCCTCGCGCAGCTTAGACCTCATCATCTACAGGTTCTAAGTCAGGGGAGGTGGTAGCGCTCCCTTGTTGCTTATCCTAGCTATCAGCGTAGGACAATATTTTGTCTCATGATCAAAAAATGTGCAATACAAACATGACGGGCGCATTGGATTCATGTAATCGCGGGCATACTATCCTAGCCCTCCGCAATTATAGCAAATCAATTGTCCACGAACTCTTCCAGGTCCTCCTCTGCCTCGGCTTCGTCCGCGCCACTGGAATCCTGTTTGCGCCATTCCTGCATTTTGGTCAAGGGGCCGCGTTTCGGCCTGAGCTCTATAGGTGGGATTTCTATCCATCATTAACTCATACCTTCTGCAGGTGCGCTCGTCATGTCCCACCGACCAACAAAAGTTGGAGAACAACTATTGCGAATTTTGCGTATACTTCTGTAACAAGTGGCAGTTGTCCGTGGCATGTTTTCCAGCTATTTGGAAAATTATGCACCACAAAGAAGGCACCGCGCTAGGTCCTACTTGCGCTTTCGGCCTTAAAGGCATTGATTCTCCTCCTGCGAGGTAATTTGTGAAAACCGGGCAGTGGTCCTTGTCATGACCCTAACCCTTGCATTTCACACACCATACCTCTTCGCACACTTCTGGTCGAACCATCCTGTCTTTTTTCAGACTCAGCATCTCAAAGCATAAATTCTTCAACTGTGAATGGATCTGTTGAACTCCTATGTTAGGATCCTACATCGAGGTCTCATGTATCCTCATAGCAATATATAAGGCCTCTGCCTGAGTCATTATCTTCTGCTACAATAGAGCACTCCTTAAATGTGGCAGTAGCAAAGCTACAAACCACTTGCGATGTTGTCCATCTGTCAGATTCATATTAGCTTCGCAAATCGTACATTTTAGTCTCTGATCTAGTTCCCAAGGTGTCTATCCCGGTAGCATTGTGATTTATTTAAATCCCACAATTGACTGCACTTCATATTTCGACCTGCTAAATTCTTTATTTACCGTTGTTTGGATATCCATGATTCCTGCATTTGGATTATCATTGGAGTACTTAATATACCAGGTTAGCACGCGATCTTGCAGGGTGATAACCAATGTCACTTTCTTTATGTGGTCATCTATAACTCCTTGCGCTTCCCATACAACCCTTACAACAAACCAGAATTGGTATGGATCCTCATTTCCCAAACCTTTGAACACAACCAACTTCATTGTGCTTGCCATATTGAATCGCAGTGGTGGTGGAGTTGGTGCAGGTGAAGATGGAGGTGATGGTGGTGAAGTTGGTGGTGGTGTGGGTGGAGGTGGTATTCATGGAATTCTTTGCCTTATCAAATGGATGGAACTTCGTGGTGAGACCTTCGTGAGCTCTTCCTCATCCCCTCGCAGAGGTGAAATCAAGGGGCTATTTTCTGGTCCCTTATTTCCTTTGTTCCTGTAAGCTTTTCCACTTCGCATAGCCCCGAACATCAAGGTAACTGTATAAACCTCTTTTCACACAATATCATTTTAATCCAAGTATTTATAGACTTTAAGTACTTATCTTGCGGTCCTTTGAGAAAGCTTTGCTCTGCCTCATTGTAGCTGACTGAGGTGTTAACTACGAACTCAGTAACGAATTCTCCTATAATCCGATCGAGCCAATGATTAGCAGCATGCGTGATCTTATCCTCCGATGCTTCCAATCTTTGCACTAGTTCTGGGGTCCACACAGTAGGACTATCAAGTTTCCACCTCCCTTGGCTATCTACTAGCTTTGTGATCCACTCGTATAGCTCAGTAGGGAAGGATGCGAAAAATATTTCATGGATCTCCGTGTATAGGTAGTTTTCTAGCCACTCTTATTTTGACAGTAATGGGTTTCTATTCTCCTGTGCCGCAAACTCATGAATTCTTTTGTCCAACCAGCCTTCAATTTCTTTCCTAGTTGGATTCCAATAATACGACATCAGACATCTATATGCAGATTCTGGTCCCAGGAACAAAACCATTGTTGGCTTATGGGGCCTGACCCAGATTCGAATTTATTTAGCCAAACAAATCCCTACACTACTGGCCCTTTCGGCATCAGCCCGCAGAGCGCGGACTGAAGTCTCACCCGAAGAAGTATGGGGGGATGCTAGAACCAAGTTTCTGCACCCTTGAGATGTTTGTGATGTCAATTTAGTCCAACTATACCTGCCTTCATGCAAGTCACTTCACACACTATTCCAACCTTCAGTACCCTCACGAAGTGTCACTATCATCCCTCGTGCAGCCATAACCAAGGGCTAAGATGCTTTCACGTTGCTATGGTAGCGAACTGTGCTATTTCCCACACTACGCCAAGTATCTTACTTATCTTATTAACAGGTCTTGATTATCTTCGCATAAACAGATATTCTAGCTTGCATTCACTTAACAATAATAGTTATATATATTCGCGCATCATATAAGCAATAGAAGTGCAATTCATACCCAATATATTTGATGCATAAAATGGGAAAGAAATATGCAAAAAAAGATATGAAACTTCTCTTTACTAATACTTCCCACTATTACGGACTCGATTGTGCACTCAGCTGCGGACTACTAGGCCTCTGTGCACTCAGTTGCAGAGCCTTCTCCTACTCTACGACCCAAAACTAGACTTTACTCCACAGATATGACTCAATTCTTCATCATTGCTTAGATTAGATTCCCCCCTTAACTACTTAGAGCCTTGCTCTATTTATACAATCCCATGGTCTGCAGACCATGGGTAGATCTCTACAGCCGAAATTACAATAACAAAATAAGGCGGACAACCCTATGACTCTTTAACAAACTATGTGCTCCGCACCCACAAATTGTGGAGTCATTACATTGGAAATACAATCTTTGACAAAAATCTGGGCTCTAAACCCCAAAAATTCCCTTGGGGGATCCCGCGCCCAACAATGTTGAAGGGACAAGTGCATATATATAGTTCTATGTTCCACTTAGAAGAAGACACCTAAGAGAGGATCTAGGCCGACTTGAACAAAATACCTTATAGGCTTATTCTATAATGATATATTAACCCCAAGCTAGTGGGCCTAGCTTGAGGAGCCTTGCTACTAGATATTTTGATTGGACTTGAGGAGATCGACAGAGATCGTAGGTCATAGCTCAAAGCCTTACCTTAAAGATTTTCCTATAAAACCAAGACATAATTTCATCTCCTTGACATTTATATATGTTATATTTTATCATTTGATTTTCAAATTCTCAAAACCTTCCCATATCATCAATGCATGCGTCTACCATAACCATGTGAAATTCCAATGCATACGAGCACAGATTATAGGCAGTCATGGGCCGAGATTACTTATTTTGTGCGGCTGCCCCATCCCAAGTCGGGTGAACCCACCAAATCATCACACGGGTGCCCTAGTGTGCCCAACACGCGACACCACCACAGGCGCCTGGGTGCCCCACCTTTGTGCGAGTACACCCAGGGCATGGGCATTCACCCTACTGTCCAAATCATTGAACACAAATCAGTAGCTCATCAATGAAAACAAAATATTATCATTTGTTATTTCCATGTTGCATGATCAATATTCAATTAGAAACCGACTTTTAACACCTAAACATTAATTTACTTAATTTTCTAGAAATCATTATGAGGCCCCCTTGTGGGAACTTGGTTCATGGGCAGTCATGGGCCAACATTACTTCTTTTGTGTGGGCACCCTTTTCCAAGTCAGGTCGACCCACCAACTAGTCACATGGGCGCCTTGGCATGCCCAACACGTGACGCTCCCATGGGCATTGGGCACCCTGGAATGCCTAGCACATTATGCCCCCATGGGTGTTGGGTGCCTTCGTGTGCCTAGCACATGATGCCCCCATGGCCACCAGGCTCCCTAGTGTACCCAATATGCGATGCCCCCATGGGTACCTGAGTGCCCCACCTTCATACGAGTGCACCCAGGGCATGGGCGTTCACCCTACTATTTAAATAAGAAAACACAAGTCATTATCTCATCAATGAAAACAAAATATTATCATTTGTTATTTTGAGGTTGCATGATCAATCTTCAATTATAAACTGACTTTTAACACCTAAACATTAATTTACTTAATTTTCTAAAAATAATTATGAGACCCCCTTGTGGGAACTCTGTTCATGGGCAGTCATGGGCCAACATTACTTATTTTTTTCAAGTGCCCCTTTCCAAGTCAAGTCGACCCACCAACTCGTCGCACGAGTGCCCCTACCAGGCGGTCTCCCTAATGTGCCTAGCATGCGACGCCCCCATGGGCATTGGGCACACTTACGTACCCAACACATGACGCCCCCATGGGCATCAGTCACCTTGGCATGCCCAACATGCGACGTACCAATGGGCATTGAGCACCCTGGCATGCCCAACACGCGACACCCCCATGGGCGTCGGGCCGCCTCGCATGCCCAAGAAGGATGGCTGGCCGGTTGAATTCTACACTGCTTTTCTGGAGCTTCTGGGACAGGACCTGCTGGCGGTCATTGAAGAAAGTAGAATTACTGGGCACATCCACCCTCCCCTAAACTTCACCTACTTGGCCTTGATCCCTAAAACTGACTCACCAACCTCTTTTAATGACTTCCGACCTATATCACTTTGCAACTGCCTGTATAAAATTATCTCCAAAATCATAGCCAACCGCATAAAGCCCATTTTATCCAACCATATCTCTCAGGAGCAATTTGCTTTCCTCCACCATAGACACATTCAGGATGCTATTGGCTCGGCCCAGGAAGCCCTACACTCCATTAAGCTCAAAAAACTCAAGGGACTTACCCTCAAAATTGATCTATCAAAGGCTTTCGACAAAGTGAGTTGGTTATATATCAAAATGATAATCACTCATTTGGGTTTTCCCCCGGCTCTCAACAACTGGATCATGGGTTGCATCTCCTCTGTATCATTTTCCATACTCATCAATGGGTCAGCCACTACATCCTTTAATATTGACAGAGGGATAAGGCAAGGCTGCCCATTATCACCATTACTATTCCTCTTAGTTATGGAAGGATTGAGCCGGCTGATTGATTCAGAAAAAAGAAGAGGGGGTCTCAGAGGACTTAAAATTATGGATCATTTCAATCTGACACACCTACTATTTGTGGATGACATTTTAATTTTCTTGAGTGGTGGTGTTCTGGACACCACATCAATGTATGAGATTCTAAATCTCTTCTGCAGAGCAACGGGAATGGAAATTAACCGAGATAAATCCACCATCTCTCTATCTGATTGTACACAACAGGAATCACTGCTCTCCCTACAAAAATTTCCATTTCATACTACTGAGCTAATGGAGGGGCTCAAATATCTGGGCTTCAGGCTAAAACCAGATGGGTACAAAATCGTTGATTGGACCTGGCTTATCACAAAAGTGGAGAAAAGAATAAACTACTGGTGTCACAGGTTCCTCTCTAGGGCAGGAAGATTAATTCTTATCAAATCAGTCCTAGAAGCCACCCCGGTTTACTGGATGTCACTGGCCTGGATTCCAAGAGGGGTTCTCCACAGAATTCAACAAATCTGTTGCAAATTTCTTTGGAATGGAAGAAAGGAGGGAAAACCTTTTGCCTGGGTTAAATGGAACAGAATAGCCACTCCAAAAAAATGGGGAGGTTGGGGCCTTAAACTTCTTCCTGCTTTTGCACAAGCCTTGGCTGCAAAACAGAGCTGGTTATTACTAAAGCAAAAAAGTCTATGGTCTGAGGTTATCCTACATAAATACATTTGGCCATCAACTATCATAGACTGGATTAGAAGTCCAACCTGGAACAGAAAAGGCATCTCGGTGATCTGGAGGGCCATACTTAATACTCTTCCCATTATCAAGGATGGACTGTTATGGAAAATTGGAAATGGAGCATCAGTTCGCATTGGAATTGATCCCTGGACTGGAAGTGGAAACTCTCATCAGCTTCCAAATGGGCTGATAAATCACTTAAACAATAGAGGCATTATGTATATTGAACAGATAGGAGATCAATAGAACACCACTTTTCTTACACAAGCATGGCTGACTGGACAAAACTGGAACATCCCCAATGAATGGAACAGAACATGGCAAAACTACATTCAGGCACTCACAGAATCACATGTTAGACTAAAGAATGAAGCAGATGAACTTATATGGGCACACTCAAAATCCGGACACTACTCCTCAAAGCAGGGCTATGATACCATTATTGCAGATAAAAAACCGGAGGCCTTAAGGAGTTGGTGGGTATCAATTTGGAAATTAAAAGCCCCACTGCGCACCAGACTGTTGATGTGGAATATTCTAGAAAATAAGATCCCCATTGGATCCTATTTAAAAAAGAGGGCCTTTTTGGGACCTACCTGGTGTGTCCTCTGCCACCAAGAGGAGGAAACAACCCAGCATCTCTTTCTCTCATGTCCGACCACCAGGAACATATGGATACAAGTTCTACTAACTCTAAATCTGAATATGAGTTGGCAGGGTGCTGATATCATAACGGCATGGGACAGCTGGTGGGGTATTGCTGTGGAAAAAACAAGAAACCTCCCCCTTCTGGTCTCATGGCACATCTGGCTCAAGCGAAACATCATAATATTTGAAGACAAGCCGGTTAACTGGAACCTGCTCCCTCCGAAAATCTGTGCTGCTTTTGAAGAACTACCAAATGATGAGAGCCAAAAAAGACCTAGGAATATTAGACAGGAACAGATAAACAAATCAATACCTTGGGCCTATTTTGATGGTGCTGCTCAGCAGCATGGCTGTGGGGGAGGCATATGTTTTTACCTTACAGAAACACACTATTTCCAGATTAGCATGGGATTGGGACAGGGCACAAATAATCATGCTGAACTGATATCTCTTCGCCACCTGATTTACTTTGCCATTCTGCAACAATGCAGAAACATACAAATTTTTGGGGACTCAAAGATTGTGACTGATTGGTTTAACAACACAGCTATCTGTAATGCATACTCTCTGAGATCTATTATGGAAGAAATTGTTTTTTTCAAAACATTCTTTGATCAGATTTCTTGCTCTCATATTTACAGGGAACGAAATGAAACTGCAGACCGGCTATCGAAAGAAGCGACGCATCGCCCTCTAGGAGAGTGGATGATCGTTGAACATACACCTGCAGAAACCTATCACTACTTCCACAGGCCATACATCGACGGGAGATTACAGAGGGGCAACAGCCCCTAATTATCAGCTTTTGTTTTTTGAAATTTTTGAAATTTTGATACTATTTTTCTTATTTATGAGCAAATGATTGTAAATATGGACAGCACATACACACCCACGAGGGTGAATTTTTGAACTTTTTATTGTGGTCTTGGACCTGCACAGTACACCCTTTGGGGTCTCATTGTAAATATTTAGTTTATAACAGTGGATAGACAACCACGATACAGCATATGCCAATGGGCATCTACAGCATGTAATTTCACCAATGAAATTATGAATTTTCTTTCAGGGAAAAAAAAATTATATATATATATATATATATATATATATTATCATTTTTTATTTCCATGTTGCATGATCAATATTCAATTATAAATCGACTTTTAGCACCTAAACATTAATTTACTTAATTATCTAAAAATAATTATGAGACCCACTTGTGGGAACTCTATTAAGGGGTAGTCATGGGCTGACATTATTTCTTTTGTGCAGGCCCCCCTTGCCATGTCGGTCTGACCCAACAACTCATCGCACGAGCGCCCCTGTTAAGAGGGTGCCTTGGATTGCCCAGCACGGGAAACTGCATGGGCGTTGAGCACCTTGGCCTACCCAACATGTGACGCCCCCATGGGCATCAAGCACCCTGATGTTCCCAACACGTGACACCCTCGTGGGCGTCGGGCACCCTAGCGTGCACAACACGTGATGCCCCCATGGGCTTCAGACTCCCTAGAGTCCCTAGCACATGACGCCCCCATGGGCACTCGATCACCCCGCCTTCGTGCAGGCACGCCTAGGGCGTGGGAGTTCGCCACTAGTATGCAAATCAGTGAACACAAAGCATTAGCTCATCAATGAAAAAAAAATATTATCATTTTTTATTTCCATGTTTCATGATCAATATTCAATTATAAACCGGCTTTTAACACCTAAACATTAATTTACTTAATTTTCTAAAAATCCTTATGTGACCCCCTTTAGGGAAATTTTTTAATGGGCCGACATTAATTCTTTTTTGTGGGTGCCCCTTTCCAAGTCAGGCCAACCCACCAACTCATCACATAGGCACCCTAGTGTGCCCAAAATGCGATGCCCCCTTGGGTATCGGGCACCCTGGCGTGCCCAGCATAGGAATCCTCCATGGGTGTCAAGCGCCCTGGCATGCCCAGTATGCGACACCCCCATGGGCGCCCAAGCACCCCTTATTCATTCACTCATCAATGACAAAAAAATATTATAATTTGTTAGTACCATGTTGCATAAGCAATCAATTATAAACCGAATTTAAAAACCCAAACAGTACATTAGTCAATTTTCTAAAAATCATTATAAGACCCCTTGGTAGAAAATATGTTCATGGGAAGTCATGGGTTGACGTTACTTATGTTATGTGCACGCCCCTTTCCAAGTCGGGTCGACCCACCAACTTATCGCACGGATGCCCCTACCGGGTGGACTGTAACAACCCCGAGTTAAAAGTTCATGTCATAGTTAATAACGGCAAAATAAGACCAAGGTCATGGGACACTTATTCCAAGTTGAATGTTGGGCAAAGTATCCTAGTGGGAATCACTTGTTGTGTATTATGGCTAAGGGGAAATTGGCAAAGGCTTTGAGAAGGCAAAGAGGCATTTTTGGCATTTTATTTATGAAAATAAATGAAAATAGGAAAAAAAGGGAGGTGAAAGGTCGCTGGTTGCATGTGAGGAGTAAATTGAAGGAAAATAAAGGAAAATAAAGAAATTAGAAGCATCAATAATAAAAATACATCAGACCATCAGTTTGGGGCCTTTTGTCAGTTAAGTTTTGGAATTGGATTCAAAGAGGAGAAGAGCTCCAAGAGGAGAAGGAAAGCAAGGATCTAGCAAGGAAAGGTTGGGTCAAGAAGCTTCAATAGGAATAGTTGCATGTATGATTTCCTAGATGGTTCTGGCATGCATGGTATGTGCATGTGTTTATTTGGTTCATTTTATGTCAATGGCATGGGTCTTTCCAGGTTTTAACAGTGGTTTTAGCCTTTCCCTTGCCATTTTCAGATAACCATGGTGTGATAGGATTATTTCTTGGTTGATCTTTGTATTGTTGGAAGGTTTTGGATCCGGGTGAAGTGGTCTCAGGAAAATCTCAAGGGTTCGGTGTGGATATGGTTTTATCTAGGAATCCCTTAACAAGTGGGTGGATACAAGAAAATTCCTCAAGGGATAGTGAAGGAATTTTGAGGAATCCAAGCTCATTTTGGTTTTCTGATCTCAGGACCAGTTTAGGTAAGATCATGGTATGGTGAGGGTGGAGGTGGTTTAACCTTTGGATTCCCTTGGTTATTTATGGAATTATTTATCCCATGAGATCCCACGTTTATGATTGGAATATGGCACGGGGTGATTGGCTAAAATAAAGATTTGGTTTAACTCAATCTATGGTCGGGTGGTACGTGGAAGTCCCTGATTTGGTTGGATTTTGCATATGGTTAATAAGAGATAAGTTTCTCTAGTCCTTGACGAGTAATTATATTTTTTATTATGTGGCTTTAATGGTTGTTCCATTATTGTTATCTCTTTGGTTATGTGATGGTTATAAGCATGGTTATATGACATATTTAAGTATGGCTCTTATCCCAGTTTAAGTAATGAATGTATGGTTAATGAATGCATGACCTAATTGGAATTATGGCATATATTGTGAGAAGGCATTGGTCCTTCTTTTTAAACATCAGATAAGTTTCAAATCCCTATGTTCAGATATGAATTCATGACTTGTAGGTTGCATGTTTACCATGTGTTTGAAAAAAATCATATCCTAGTTGGAAGGGTTTAGGTAAATTCCTTGTTCAAGTTTTTGGTTTAGAAGCTTTATTTCTATGTTCTTCATAATTTTTGGAAGTTTCGCAGAGGCTTGAGTCCTAACCCAAAAAACGTAGCTTAGAATTCAGGGTCACTAGCACAGAACTCACTGGAAAAATCCATAGTTGTTGGGAAGCAGGCCTATGGGAGCGACTGCAGGCTTATAGTCACTTGGAGGCCTTTTCAAGGGAGAAAATGAGAGTCCAAGTCAGTGAAAAAGAGAGTTATCTCAGGGTTTGGATACCTAGAGCAGTTGGGTAGCTCTTGGAGGTCTTGTAACACCTAAGGGAAGTCAGTAAGGTCTTAAGTTGTCGACTCCATTTCCTTAAGGTCATATAGGAGGTTGAGTCTTATCATAGTGACAATCATCTCATGTTTACCCTAGGAAAACTGGTGAAAATGGGTAAATGAGGGAGGAGGTGGTTATAGGGTGGTATCAAAGCAGGTTGTGCTCTCTTTGGGTAATATCTTATGTTGTCAAGATTATGGTTGTCATGCATGGAGTCATGGCATACAATTGGTATGGTCATGCATGATTTAGATATATTGATATGATTATGATTATACATGTATCATGATAATGTGGATTGATTTTGCAGATGAGATAAGCCTCCCCTGAATGTCAATGAGGTATGGTTTTGATTTTGGTATCTATTTGGTTTATCTGACATGGCCTACTTACAAGAAGAAGAGAATTAGAGATGACGAGAAAAATGGTAGACTACAGTTCCCGTGACTCTCCCTACAGATTAGTTGGGCAAAAAGGAGATGAGTATTCTCCTGGTATAGTAGATACATTGAGGAGTTTGAGGCCAGAGATCAGAAGTTGCAAAGTAGATAATGACAGGTTGGTTGATGCTCAGGAAAGACTTGTAAGGGCTTAGGAAAAGTAGGACGAAGTCAATGCAGGGATTCTTCAAAGCTTGTCATATTTGTAGAGACAGGGATAGTTGATGATCATTCAAGAGTAGGAAGAGAAAACTAATGGAGCCTATGGTATCAGGCCTTGGTCCATATACATGTTGGATAAAGGGGATGCAGTCAGAGGCAGCAGATTATTGGATACACCTGACAGGAGGATTGGTATGTATGGGCATCATTCTAGTTCCTTATCCAGGAGACATTATCACCATCATCACTGCCATCATCATTATAGGAGGAGTGAGTACTTTCCTGAGGAGTTCAATAAATTCAAGCCTCCTACATTCGCTGAAGAGATGAAGAAGTTAGAAGATGCATAGGCATGGTTTCTTTAGATGAAGAAATTGTTCATATTGCAAAACTACAAAGAGAACATGAAAGCCAAAATAGCCACCTTCAATCTTAAAGGGAAATCATACATTTGGTGGGAAGATGTGAAGAATGTCAAAGGTATTCAAGAAGAAGATTTGATTTGGGATGACTTCAAGAGACTATTCAAGAAGAAGTACCAATCATAGAGGTACTATGATGACAGAGATAAGGATTTTTATAAGTTACAGATGGGTTCTATAACAGATGATAAGTATACTATCAGGTTCCTAGATTTGTTGAGGTATGTGCCTTACCTCAAGGATGAGAAGGATAATATTCATAGATTCATCAGTGGGTTGTCAACAACATATAGAGACCATATTTAGTTTGATGAGCATATATCATTGGAGGGGGCCATACGAAAGTTGAAGCATTATTATAATCAGTTAAAGCACAAAGTTGAGCCTGATTTGAATTGGAATGAGAAAGTTAAAGGGAAGTGGCCACCGAACCAGGGAAGACCTCAAGATGAAGGTGAGAAAGAAAATGTTGCTCCTTACAAGAAGTCCAATGCAGTTGAGAAGGGACATGGGTCACATCCTGGAGAGAAGCAGAACAGAGGTGATGGTAGGGGACCATTGCAGTGTTGGATATGTGGCAAAGATCATCGCAAGAAGGATTGTCCATTGTACCAAGGTGGCAGGCCTCAAATCTATAGCGCTTAGGAGGCACAAATAGTTGGGGATGTTGGTCATAGAATTCCTTGGATTTATGCAGTTGTGGATAATAAGCAAGTATATCACCAGGCATCCATTATTGAGATGGAAAGTAATATTTATGGTCGAGTTGTTTCTATTTGAATTAATCCTGGATCTAATTATATTTATGTTAATCCTGACCTAGTGGATAAGTGTGGCTCGAGAAAAGAAGTGCATGCAAAGTCTTAGTTGGTGCAGTTGGCTACATGTACTAAGAAGAGAGTTCATCACTTTGTAAGAGCTTGTGAATTTGAGCTTAATGGTATTGCTACAGCAACACATATGAATGTACTACCATTGGGATCATATAGTATGCTTTTGGGTATGGATTGGCTATGCCTTCACAAGGCCAAAGTATATTTTTATGACAAGGCCATTGAGTTCCTAGATGATAATGGGGAAAAGAGAATCTTGCGAGGAAAGAGGAATCTTACATTAGTTGGGATGGTCACAACTATGCATTCTAAGTGTAGTTGCAGGAAAGGGTGTGTAATGTTTAAAGTTCATAATTCCAATGACAAGGGTAAGGATGTTGAGGATGCGGAAATCTTCAAGAGGTATCTTGTATTACAACAGTTTGAGGATATGTTTCTAGTAAAGTTTCTAGAGTTTCCTCCCCACAGGGAAGTGGACTTTTCTATGGAGTTGGTACTAGGAGTAGCACTAGTATCAAAGGCACCTTACAAGATGAGCACACCAGATTTAGTAGAGTTGAAGTTGTAGCTGAAGGAAATGATTGATAAGGAATATATTAGGCCAATTGTATCACCTTGGGGTGCACCAATATTGTTCATGAAGAAGAAGGATGCTACTCTCAAGTTGTGCATTGATTATAGGAAACTGGACAAGGTGACGATCAAGAATAGGTACCCATTATCGAGGATGTTATAGCACTGTTTACCACCCTTAGTAGATTTTATGCTCTATGATATGGCATAGGGAAACCCTTCCCTACCAGACTTGGTCCAAATTCTAAAAAATGATGTTTTAAATCCCATACGCGATTTTTCCCAGTATAAAGCGCGTGTACATGCGGGTCAGTCTATACCCAAGTATATGTGTTAAAACATTAAAAAATATATAATATCCCTTAATTCGGGTGGAGTTTACGGGTTTTACCTTATACTCACCTACTATAGCCTGTGGCTCAACTGTTTCCCAACTAAAAAAACTAATTTGGAGAAGTATAAATAAACCTCCATGGGAAGGCCTAAGGGAGGAGAAAAGATTAGATATTGATATTATAATTGATTACATCCCTGATCAAATCTGAAGATATCCATGTGCCTTCTGCACTCCCAAGTCATAGGAAACCCATGTTTCCTTCTTGAGATGTCCATCATCCCTTCATGACATCCTTGTGTATACCTATGAAGGAGGATTTTTTAGGCCTGGGCAGGACAGATCCAGAGGAAGGTTTCGCTTGGAGCCGGCGGACAACTTAGATTGTAGTTCTTCCATATTTTCTTAAGCTTACATTAATAAAGAGGTGTGCTCTTGTTCTTGATGATTATCGTATTTATGCATTAATTTATGTTATGATTTGCTTATAAAATCTTACGTTAATGCTTATTTTATTACATGCTTATGTGCCCTAACGCTTATATCATGAACATGCTTTCTATTACTATTGTTGTATATGCTCTTCTTGAATGAGTCGTAGGTTTTATAGCATTGGAAGAAGCAGAGGGATTGGACCCTACGAGAATGACCTCAAACGTAGGACCTTCGGGTAATACCTCTTCTTCCTACTTTAGTAGTTTAAGTATTAGGACTGCTTGTTTGCGTGCCTCTTTATGTTGTATGCCCTCCACTCTATTGGGGTTCTCAACCCAAGACCCTTGGGTGATTCTACTCGTAATAGAGGATCGATGACTTGTTTGATCAATTGAAGGGAGAAATAGTGTTCTCAAAGATTGATATGAGATCAGGATATCATCAGGTATGAATCCAAGAAGAGGACATCCACAAGACTGTTTTTAGGACTAGGTATAGGCATTATGTATTTGTTGTGGTCACTTTTGGTTTGACTAATGCCCCAACTACTTTTATGTACTTTATGAATAGTGTATTGCATCCTTATCTGGACAAGTTTGTTATTGCTTTCATTAATGATATATTGATATATTCTAAGAATGAGGAAGAGCATGCCGAACATTTAGCAGCAGTATTGATATTGCTAAGAGAGCATCAATTGTATGACAAGCTTAGCAAGTGTAGTTTCTTTCAGACAAGGAAAATTTTATGGAAAATTATCTTAAAGTTTAAAAACCTTGGCGAATCTCACTAGTCCCTAATAGTCAAAATGTGAAATGTTTATTGATATCGTTGTAAAAAAGTTCAATTTTTTAATGATTTTATATATAGTCTCTATAAAATGTTGGCGATTTCAAAGGTAAAATATTTTTGTACAATAAAAGTTGGGTGAATCAATTTTAGAAAAATGGAAATTAATGAATCTTTTTTTCCCAAAAATCATTGAAAATTAGCCCATTTGTGAATATTAGCCCCTAAAATTTTCCTTACTTTCAGATAGAGGTACATTACTTGGGACATGGTTTTTCCAAGGAAGGCATAGCAGCGGATCCAGAAAAGAATAAAGCTTTCATGGAGTGGGAAACTCCTAATAATGTGGATGAGGCTAGATCATTCATGGGGTTAGCAGGTTACTATAGGAGGTTCATCGAGAACTTCTCACTCATTTCATATCCTATTACATCATTGCAGAGGAAAGGTAAGAAATTTGAATGGACAGAGGAATGTGCAGCCAATTTTTAACCGTTGAAGCAGTGGTTGACAAATGCTCCAGTTCTTAAGATTGCAAATTCGGATAAAGAGTTTGTTGTGCGTACATATTCTTGAAAAAGAGGACTTGGTGGAGTCTTGATGCAAGAGGGATATGTGGTGTGTTACGAGTCCAAGTAACTAAATGAGCACACGCAAAACTATGTGACTCATCTTGAGTTGGAAGCTATTATTCATGCCTTGAAGATTATGAGGAATTATCTTGTTGGCAAGAGGTTTGTATTGATGAGCAATCACACTGGGTTGAGATATCTATTTGGCCAGCTAAATCTAAATACCAGGAAATCTAGGTGGTTGGCCACGATCAGTGAGTTTGAATTAGAGATCAAATACATTAAGGGTATGGAGAACAAGGTTGCAAATGCTCTCAGTAGAAGAGTGCACATGAACCACGTTGCAGTTGTGAGCTCATATGGGATAGATTTACAGTATCAAATCTTATAGGAAGGACAATAGGATAACAGGTAAAGGGAACTTAGGTATAGGTTACAGAAAGGTACATGTGATCAAGATGTTAACTATCATCTCACAAAGTATGGTTTTATGAGATTCAGAGACATGATCTATGTGTCAAATGATAGTGGGCTCAAGAAGATTATCTTGAGGGGGTTTCATGTCAAGCAATATTCAGGTCACCTAAGATATTAGAAGAGGTTGACAACAGTGAAGAAGTTCTACTATTGGTCGAATCTAAAGAAGGAAGTGGCAGAGTTTGTGGCTAGATGTTTAGAGTGTCGGCAGGTGAAAGTAGAGTGTAACCATCCAGGTGGGTTGCTTCAGCCTATTCCGATTCCATAATGGAAATGGGAGGTCATTTCCATGGATTTCATTACAGGTCTTTCGAGGAAATCAAGGCACCATGATTCTATCATGGTTGTGGTTGATAATTTGAGCAAGGTAGCTCACTTCATTCAATGAAGACTACTTATTAAGCTAGTGAGGTGGTGTGGGTCTTCATAAGGAGATCATGTATTTCATTGTTTTCCAAGGAAGATTGTGTAAAATAGGGATGCTACGTTCACTTCCAAGTTTTGGAGGGAATTGTTTGCAGGTTTGGGGACATATTTTTCCTTTTGTACAACTTATCATCCACATACAGATGGACAGAAAGAGAGGGTCAAAAGGATTTTGGAGGATATGTTGAGGATGTACATCATGCACCAGCAAAGGAGATGGGAGGACTACCTTCCATTGGTTGAGTTTTTTTACAACAATGGTTATCAGGAGTCACTAAGGATGATTCTGTTTGAAGCATTGTATGGGCGGATTTGTAATACTCCCATCAACTGGAGTGATCCAGTGAACAGGGTAATTATTGGACCAGATATGTTGGTAGAAATGGAACAAGAAATGCATGGTATAAATAAGAATGTAAAGGAAACATGGGACCAATAAAAGAGTTATGTAAACTAGCATAGGGAATTTAAAGAGTTTCATCTTGGGGAGCATGTGTATTTGTGCATCAATATGTGGAAGAGCTCCTTGAGGATTGGATCATGTTCCAAGTTGGCACCACGATATTGTGGGGCTTTCGAGATCCTTGAGAGGATTGGACCAGTGGCCTAAAGACTGGCACTACCTCCGACAGTGAAAGTCCATGATGTTTTCCATGTTTCATTGCTTAAAAGATATGTGAAATATGTTGGTCATGTTATTTATTGGTCTGTATTACAGGTGGAACCAGAAGAAGAATTCCAGTCAGAACCTCGGTGCATATTGCAGCAAATAGCTCATGCTCTGGAATAGAGCAATCGAGCAGATTAAAGTGTAATGGAAGCACTCTAGACCCAATCAAGCTACATGGGATATGGTTGATCAGATGCTTCCTATGTATTCTTCATTGTGTGTTGGTGGAGGAAAATGAGCTTTTAGTATTTGTACATATTTATGTATGGTTGCTATTGTAAATACCGCAATGAGTTATGTTATAAAGCTCCAATAAGCGGTATGGTTGTTAGGTTCTCATGTTGTCATGATGGTTTTTCTTTTTATCAGGTTGTTCACTATAAATACTGGAACGAGCTGGGTTATAAAGCTCCATGCGGATTATGTTTTGGTTTTCAACAGTTTTGCTGGTTATAGGTGTCATAGAACACCAAGGACACTTATTCCAAGTTGAATGATGGGCAAAGTATCCTAGTGGGCATCACTTGTTGCGTATTATGGCTAAGGGGAAATTGGAAAAGGCAATGGAAAAGGATTTGAAAATGAAAAGAGGAATTTTTGGCATTTTATTTGTGAAAATAAAGGAAAATAAGAGAAAAGGGAGGTGAAAGGTCATAGTTTGCATGTGAGGAGGAAATTGAAGGAAAATGAAGAAATTAGAGGCATCAATAATAAAAGGGAATTAAAGCATTAGTTTGGGGCCTTTTGTCAGTTGAGTTTTGGAATCGGTTTTAGAGAGGAGAAGGAAAGAAAGTAACCAAAGGAAGGACAAGGAAAGTAAAGGAAAGCAAGGATAAAGCAAAGAAAGGTTGGGTCAAGCAGCTTCAAAGGGAATACTTGCAGGTAACAAGTTGCATGTATGATTTCCTAGTTGGTTATAGCATGCATGGTATGTGCATGTGTGTATTTGTTCATTTGATGTCATTATAATGGGTTTTTCCAAGTTTTGATAGTGTTTTTAGCCTTGGCTTCCCCTTTCTAGGTAGCCATGGTGTGATGGGATTCTTTCTCGGTTGAGCTTTGGATTCCCGGAAGGCTTTGGATCTGGGTGAGGTGGTCTTAGGAAAATACCAAGGGTTGTGGGTGGAGATATGTTTCTTCAGGAAGCCCTCAATTGGTGGATGGAGATAGGAAAATTCCTCAAGGGGTGGTGAAGGAATTCTAATGCATCCAAGCTCGGTTTTGTTTTGTGATCTCGAGATTGGTTTAGATGATATCACGGTATGGCGAGGGTGGAGGTGGTTTAACCTCTGGATTCCCTTGGTTGTTTATGGATTGGTTTATCCCATGAGATCCTAAATTCATGCTTGGAATATGGCACCAGGGTGATTGGTTGAAAGAAAGATTCGGTTTAGCCCAATCTATGGTCGGGTGGTACGTCGAAGTCCCTGACTTGGTTGGCTTTTTCATATGGTTAATAAGAGCTAAGTTTCTCCAGTCCTTTATGAGTAATTATATTTTTTATTATGTGGCTTTAACGGTTGTTCCATCAATGTTATCTATCTGGATATATGTTGGTTATAAGCATGGTTATATGACAGATTTAAATATGGATCTTATCACATTTTAAGTAATGAATGTATGGTTAATGAATGCATGGCCTGATTTTCATTATGGCAGTTATTTGGAGAAAGCATTGATCATTCTTGTTAAGTCTTAGATAATCCCTATGTTCAAATATGCATTCATGACTTGTAGGTTGCATGTTTACCATGTGTTTGACAGACTTCCTCTCCTGGTTGGGAGGGGTCAATTTAAGTCCTTGTTCAAGTTTTTGGTTTAGAATATTTGTTTCTATGTTATTCATCATTTCTGGAAGTTTCATTGAGTTCTAGGCAGAGGCCTGAGTCCTAGCCCTAAAAAATTGGCTCAAAATTCGAGGTCGTTGGCACAGAACTGACTAGAAAAGTCCATAGTCATTGGGAAGCATGCCTAAAGGAGCAACTAGAGGCTTATAGTCACTTGGAAGCCTTGTCAAGGGAGTGAATGAGAGTCCAAGTCAATGAAAAAGAGATTTAGCTCAGGGGTTGGACACCTGGAGGGGTTGGGTAGCTCTTGGAGGTCCTGTAACACCTCAGGGAAGTTAGTAAGGTCTTAAGTTGTCGACTCCATTTCCTTAAGTTCATATATGAGGTCCAGTCTTATCGTAGTGACCCTCAGCTCAAGTTTACCCCAAGAAAAATGGTGAAAGTGGGTAAATGTGGGAGGAGGAGGTTACAGGGACATCTTGGCATGCATAGCTCGCAACGCCCCTAAGGGAACCTAGGTGCTCCGCCTTTGTGCGGTTGCGTCTAGGGCGCAAGAATTTACCCTAGTGTTCAAATTAGTCAACAAAATTCATTAGCTCATCGATGACAATAAAATATAATAATTTTTTAGTACGTACATTTTTCATAATCAATCAATTATAATCTGACTTTTAATGAACGTATTCCAAACATGAGTTTTTACCCCACCTGATTCACCTTTCTTTGCTAGGATATTCTTTATGTTTGAAGAAAATCTAGTTGGAGAAATATTTTTTTTCAATAACATCTTTAACATGCTTACTTTGTTGCTTTGTCAATAACCATGGAAGGGTGCATATATTTTGGCCATCTCCATCGCTATTTGAGTGAGTCACACTTTCCAATGCCTGATCGACCTCCTTAATGTCATCACAGATCTTGACAATTTTTTGTTTCATCTCTCCTTCCATTTAAGACTCACCATAAGGTCTCTATTAAATCCTTCCAGATGTGCATTGTATCAAACAAGTGAACAATTTTTAGGTGCTCATAGTAGGGGAGTCTATTGAATTGCTCGGGATTACTTTTCATTCCTTGTGGAAGTGCCCTGTTATTAATGCCTTCATGACCTACAACGTGAATCATAGATAAAGATATTATAACAACAATATACCCTATCAATTAGTACAGTGAAGAAAATCCCATAAAAATATAAAATAATCCAAACATATAATGTATATTTCTACATAGACAATTCAATCCATACCTTGAGAGACATTATTATATTGCAACTTCCATGCACAAGGTGTCATTCTCTATGGTCTTACTCCAGTCTCTTCTTTCCAATTGAAAATATGTTTTTAGGTACTTCGGTACCTATTGTTCGTAGAAAGGAAGTGCCTATACTTATCAAACACCTCCTTTCCTAAGTTTCTTGAACAACGAGATTTAATCTTAGGACCACAAACTGGACAAGCAAATTTATCTTTGTTTGAAGACCTGCAAGATATGGAATAACTTTTATATAAATTATTTTAAGTATGTACAATGAAAGTAGAACTATTTAAAAAACATACTTGAAATGAACTTCATAAAATTAAACATTATTAAAGTGCAAGGTAACATTATAACATACCACATAAATGTGTTAGCCCTGGGGCATCATGAATTGTCCATACAAGCATTGCATGGAATTCAAATTCCCTTTGTGCAACTATTGGTCTAGAGATATCATACATAGTGACATTGTTCCATAACTCCACTAACTCATCGATAAGAGGCTCGATATATACATTCATATCTTTGACCTAGTACTTACCTAATTGATTGAACATACAATACATAATTACTACATATATGAGTAAATAAAAAAAATTATAAGGCATAATTGAACATATATGAGTAAATTAACAAAAAAATATAGGAAATAATTATGAAACAAATAAGATTTTATTGTGCTAAAAAAAATTATTCTAAACAAATTAATACCTGGAACAATCATTGTCAACATTATGTGCTCCCTCTTTATTGACTTCCACGGAGGAATGTTATTGTTGATAACAAAAACGGGCCACACCGAGTAAGTAGATTTGGCCTCTCCAAATGGATTGACACCGTCAACTGCTAATGAAAGCCTAAGATTACAAGGTTCTCTTTTAAACTCTCACCACTTTTCCTCTATATTCCTAAATGCAGATCCATCTGCAGGAATTCCAAGAAAACCAACTTCACTTATATTCCTTGCATGGTAATCCATAATTTTTGCTATGCTTTTACACCTAAACAATTGTCACAAATGTGGAATTATGGGAATATAACGAAGAACCTTATGAGACACCTTTTTTGTTACTTTATCTATTTGATATCTACTCTCATCACATTTTGGGAACTTCTCTTTCAACGTGTGTTCTTTATAATAGAGAATATCATCATTAGGGCATGCATGAATAGCTTGATGTTCCATTCCAATATATTTCAAAACGACATGTAAATATCGATATGTATGAGTTAAATCATTTGATGGTGATAACAGACATTAACCTAATAATCTACAACATAAAAAATAAAATAAAAAATAGTATTGGTTAATATACTAAACAATATTAATCATACATCTTGCATCCAAATGTTACAAATTAGTGAAATGATGCAGATCAACATACTAACATTAAAAACAACTAAAAAATTAATTGCTTTATCATGTATACAGTATTGAATGTCACAAATAAATTGCATACCTTAGGAGTTATGTCACACATGTGTTTGACAAACCATTCACCACCTTTATGTTGACCAATAACAATAGAGGAGAGAGAAGATATGTTTTTGAGCCTTCATAAAGAGGTTTAGTTTCCATCTCAAGTACAGGTAAATCAAAAGCATGATCATCATGCTAATTGTCATCATCCATTAGGGGATTTTTGAGGTCTAGAATGGGCCTCTGAAGGAAATTATAAAATAATAGTGGAAATAATAAAATAATATTAGATTACATCATCAAATTTTAGAGGGAAAAGGGAAAAAAATATTTTTTCAACTTATCTCCCTATAGGTTTACTCATATTTCGAGCGATAACACTCGTTGGATGCAAAATTTGATTCATCATCCAAGGAGTACCCATGTTGCATACTTTCAATGGACCTTGCTACACGAAAAATGAGAAATACATGAAAAATGTGATTGTAATCATGTTTTTTCATGTATTTCTCATTTTTTGTGTAGCAGGGTCCATCGAAATATGCAACATGGGTACTCCTTGGATGAGGATTAAATTTTGCATCCAACTAGTACTCCTGCTCAAAATCTGAGTGAAACCTTAGGGATATAAGTTGAAAATACGAGTTGAAGAAATAGTTATATTATTTTTTAATATTTTTACTTTTTTACTCCCAAAATGGTGAATCATCTCCCATGGTTGACATCATCATCTTGAATCCTATTGGTCCTTATAAATTTTATTTTGGTTATACATTTTGCTTACGTGGCACATTTTAGACCTCAAAATCCCCCTAATGCATCCATTCCAACATTATTAAATGTCTCATGGATAAATATATTTTTCCCTTCTTCTTCAACTATGTTATTAGCATCATTATCTTCTTTTATAGGATCATTAGTTTGATCCTCAATATTAATTACTCCATGTTTTTGAATAGGGTATTGTACTACAACTACCTCTTCCTTATTGAGGAATGCACTAGGGGGGCATACTATACAATTAAAATCGAAAAAAAAGTAATATTAGTGTATATAGAAAATAATGAAACATCTATATAACAATCGTTACAAATATGAGCAAATCACCGTCGATTGAACTTCTGAAGGAGAAATCGGCGGCGAACCTAGGGTATACTCGGCTCTGGCTGCTGCCTGAGCCTGCGACGGCGGGGCTACCGCTGGTGGGGGTCCTGGTCGCCCTTCCGGCTACCATCGTTTGATATCAGTGCTGGGGCTCGGCTTCTGGTGGTTTCTGCGGATCCGGGGCTCGTGCATCTGGAGGATCTGTGGACCAGTTTTGCCTGCGGCGTGATCATGACCTTGGCTCCCCTATCTCCTGCTTTTTCTCTCGCGCGGTGTTTTTTTTTTCTTCATTATTCCTCTGCGAGACTCGGGCTTTGGGCTGAGCGGCGGCGGCGTTCCTCTGGTGCCTCGGTGGCTCTCTGCGCACAGACAGTCCTTCTGACTTGCGGTTTAACAAGGGGTTTTGGCCTCTGCGTTTTGTACTGCGCCGCAGAGAGGGGCAAAGGGTTTTTGGGCTCCTGACTTTCTACATGGGGGCGAGGTGGCTGCCCTAGCCGCCTCTGCCCCCGGAACCGACCCGCCTCAGCTCGTTTCGGGACCTGTTGGGTTCCTTTGCTGATGCTGGGTACATTTTTGGTCCTTTGCTAGTTACCATTCCAGCTATGGAGAGTGTTGAGGGATATGAGATGTAGAGTCTGTCTCTGCATCGATTCGTGCCGCTCATCTATGGCTGTTGCTGGTTAGTTTATATTCTGGCTTCTCTGGAGATATGGGTGGCTTTCTTTCACTGGCTTCTGCGGGTTTTGGTGGAGAGTTGAGGGGATGGGGGAGGTGTGGCCTCTACCATTTCGTGCCTCTCCCCATTATCTTTGGGCTGCCTTTTGAATTATTTCTGCACATTACACAGGAGCTCTCGTTTATTTACTGTTATTTTATTAGCTTGTTAGGGTAGGAGTATACTCCTGTTGGGGTTTACATACCCTGATCTGGATGCCCTGTCTGAGGGCTTTATCTGCATACTTCCCTGAAGTATTGTATTGTAAGTGGTTTACCCACACTACTGCATATGCGTTTCAGCATCTACAACATGTAATTTTTTGAAATTAACGGAAATTACGCGCTCTATTTCTTCAGAAAAAAAAAAAAACAATCGTTACAAGTATAATATATAAGGAAAACAAAGACAACAAAGAAAAAGACAACTTAGGTGAGACCAAGAAACAAAATAACAAATCAATGATGATGCTTGTGTAATTTATCAAGATATTTAAGAATATGTTGAAAAAATCTAAGAAATATGTACATTTCTTGACATGTAGGAAGTGATACACTTTCTGAGATATATAGTCACGACCATACTAAAAATATATATTGATCTTATTTTTCATTCATCATTGTAATGTCATATTCTTTCTTAATGTCTTATTTTGCATAATATACTTTAAAAACTTATTAATAATTCTCCATAAAAACCCATGATTAACCTTTAAATCCTCTAGATCCAAATTAACCCCCTAAACAATATACATTAACCCCCTAACACCTTAACCTCATTCCCCTAATCCCTTAAACCCCTAAACCCTAAACCCTTAACCCCTAAACCATTAAACAATAACCCCTTATCCCTAAGCCCATAAATTAATTAACCCCTAACTCGACCTAACCCCTTAAATGACCCTAATGAAAATAATCAAATAATATTTATAGTCCACATCAAGAAGAAAACATAGTTCAAACACCTCCCAAAAGAATATTATAAAATACATTTACAATATAAAGAATATAATAAAATTTACAATACAAAGACATACAATATAAAATACAATATACATATAAACATTTACAAAAACAATCTACAATACAAAGACATATAATAAATAACTTAGAAATGGATGATATTCATGTCCGCCCTTAGTGTGTCCATATTCTCTATAATGATTTTTTGTTGATTTTATTAGAATTCTCCTTGGCCTCAAGCCATTGCATTTTCTACAAGGACAATAACATTTTCAATCCTCAAAAGCCCTAGATGTCGATCCCACATATCCTTGGTCTCCTTGAGGAATGTTATGTGACATTTTTTGTCACCAAACTTTCAATGATGATTTTGTTAAAACACTGAACTTAATAAAAGCCTACAACCTTTCAAAACAATTGCAATTAATATATATAGCAACTATGTCAAAGTTATATGATATTAGGGCGTGCACACACACACACACACACACACACACAAATATATATATATATATATATATAATTTATATTATAATCATATAATATTATATTAACATTAATATATATATATATATATATATATATTTATTTATTTATTTATTTTACTTAGTCAAATTGATCAACGTAAAGTGGTCCCATATTAGACGTTGTAAGCGCAAAAATCCATAATGGTGGAATTGAAAGTTATGCAATGGTTATTTACCATTTGAAGGAAAATGGACAACACATTTTCATATGGGATATAACGTTGGATATCTGACAGTAAAAGAACGCAGGTCGAATATTCGATGACAGGAGGGATTATAGGAAACCGTCGGAAAATCAATGGGATAGGATAACCGTCGAATATTTGAATGGTAAATAATTATCGTCAGATATTTGATGGTAGTAGGTATTTAAAAACAAAAACAAACAAACAAACAAAACCAAAAGAAACAAACAAACAGACAAACAAAACAAAAACAAACAAACAAAAATCATTTAACTTCTGACACTTTTTCTAATTTTAGACATTTCGTCGGATTCTGCCATTAGAATTTCTACCCAATTGTAATAGTGTCAGCCCATATTGCCTCTTATTTTATTTGGAATGACATGTACCAGTCTCCTTGAAGGGTCAATATCATAGAGGCAAATCGAAGATCAATGTAAGATAAAAATGACCCGACAATCTCAACACCTTGGGTGTTGTCTGATTCTTTATGTAGGCCAACTCGGCCTCTAGCATGGCCTGGATGAAGGCCTCGTGCACCAAAATATCAACGTCTGGCACATCAATATTGCAATCCGTTTATCCATACACCAACCCTCAGACCAAAAACAAAAGGTCCAAATACCAGAATCAAAGGAAGAATAATTACCACTATACCAATCCGACCAGTTAGAGTAGTGGAATCGAGACCAATTTCACCTACCTGACAAGGGAATATCCAACCCCCAATAAATCATAAACATAGAAATAAATGTGACCAAATGGAATGCAATATATTTAGAGCACATCAAATGGAATAATCCACCCCCGCATCAGACGAGTGATCTACCAAGATCCGTAATCCCACCAACCGGGGCCAATGTGATCCAACCATCCAAGAGATCATAAATGAAGGTTGATGAAAACACCAACACCTTAAATATGAATGAAGATAATTGATACGAATGTATTAACAATGTGAACCTCCCGAAGGAGTAAACTAGATATGCATGTCATCACCCAAAAAAAAAAAATCCTTGTAAAATAAGTGCACCCCGAATGGTAGCCTGGAGCAGAGTGTGTCCTGGGAAGTGTTGAAATGTTAGAATCACACCTTGACAAATATGATTTTCGGGATCCAAAGGTCACAGGGAAATTCAAAATAGCCACCGAGAAAATCTCTCCATCCTAACCCCGCATCACAGTCTCGCAAAAACGACTATTTCGAAGAAGAGGGGGACCAATGAACAAAATCAGGTTTGTCCCCATACAAGTGGCTTCGAGAGTAAGAAAGGGTTGTTAACAACACCAACACCCCATGCATATCCACCATCTATGACAAAATCTCTTTGAAAGGTATAGTGAAAACAATGGAAAAATGCAACTTCTTTCATAGTTGGGAAGTTCAGTCCTTCCGGGCACCACCCCAAAATCCTCGCCCTCTCCGTTAGACAGAGAGTCAAATATCCTCCTCCACTTAGACATAGGATACATGTCGAGACGACCGAAAATTCTCGAGGTGCTAATTACAAACTCATAATTACAAATAAAATGTTTCGTGTTTTTCAATTTTTTAGTTTAAAAAGTATTATATTTTAATTAAATAAAAAATTATATATATGGAAAAAAAAATATTATGATTTATAATTATAAAATATATCTATGTAATGTAATAATGACACTTATAATTATTATAACATTTTATAAATAATAAGTTTAATTTAAAAATATAAAATTTTACAAAACTATCCATCATGATAAAGAAAATGTTAAAAATAAAATAAAATAATAATAATAATAAAAGAAAATAATGTTATGTTCAATGGTGAGTGTACATGATGAAATAATTTAAAACTTTTCATTACATTGTTGTTTATTATAATGTTTTATGGTGGATAACTGTGTGTAATTAGTTATTTTCTTGTGGGAGAAGTAAAGGTTAATGGATATTTAGACCATGTTTAATAAGTCCAATGGTGAAAGTCCATGGGGTATAGAAAAGATGGTGATGGGGTGTATTGTTAAGTCACTTTGTGATGTGAAGGTCACTGGTTCAAAACTTTGTGGGCAAAATTCTAGTCATGTTAAGGGTTGGTGTGACCTAGGCTGGGCGCGATTCCCGAGTTATTTTTACAGCTTAGATGCCCCTGGGTCGTGGTTTCATAAATCAAAGGTTAAGCATGTAGTCATCTCTAGAGGTTAACAAAGAAAAAATTCCAATGGTTAAGAATATGTATTTTTTTCAACTAGGTATCACAAGTTCAAATCTAAAGGGGAGTAGAGTTTGTACACTTCTATATGGAGGGGGTCTTATTACCTATAAATAATGCTCATTGATTTTAAATTGGATGGTTGGGAAGAATGATTATCATCATCCCCTTTCTATTTTCTCTAATACTATGTTTGATAATGAGAATTTTTCCCCGAGAGGCACTCTCCAGCTTAGTATTGTAGAGATGTTGTAATGTTTAACATTTTGAATCAATCAAAATAAAGCAAAATAAAAAACATTAAATTCTCGATCCCATGATTTTCTCCATGGTATTCATAACCCATGGTTTTACCCATGGTATTATTTTCTAATGTGACCTATTTAAAGTCTAATAATTAAACTAGCCTAGATTCATCTTGACTCTGGATCTACCAAGCACCTAGAGAGAACAAATCCCTTTTCACTCTAAAAGAGGTTTGCACCTCAAGAGAGAGATTTGATCCCTCTCGACGCTTGGTAGATCCAAAGTTAAAATGGATTTAGGTTGGTTAATATATATATATATATATATTATTTAACCATATATAATATATACATAGTTGACAATAAAATATTCTACTTAATATGAGCATTGAAATATTTTATTTATGGACTTCATTTGCCACTTTAAAATGTTATTTTATTATTAACATATTTTTAAATATGCATCAATATTACTTAACCCTCCATATTGAAATATTTAATTATAATTTATAATTTATTATTATTAATAATAATTTTTAAATGTCACATATTAATTTTTATTATGACCAACATGAAGATATATATTTTAACTTTCTCTCTATATATATGAATTTTAGAATAATCTATTTATATTATGTAACGAAACATTTTTAAAAAAATAAATTATACAACTTCATAGTCAAAAGTGAAACTATAAGGTTTTTTTTATTACTTTATTTCTCTATATTACTTTTTATTTTTCACAAAGAAAAATCATATATATTTATAGAGAAAAAATATATAAATATATTGTTTGCACTACTTTTATCGAAATTTAACATCCTTAGTATCTTCATCATGATTGTATCTACTAACCTCACGAGACCCCAGACTTAACATACTGTTAAAAATACTCCCCATAAAATGGGATCTGTATACATTTCCAAAAATGTGACTAAGATCCTAGTAGGAGAGGTTTGTCCCCATGGGCTCAACCTCCTCCCCATCCAGAAAGACATGATAATTAATAGTACCAACTGGTAATTCAAGAGCTTCTTTGTACAAAAAATCAACTTCAAAGTTTAGTTCAAGGAGAATATGGCAGAAGGAAATGAGTTCAATGGAGTTATCAACTTCAAAAATATCAGAGTAAGGATTCCATACAAAGTATTCTCACCATAGCCTTTTGATTTTCCAATTATATCACCAGTTTTGAATCTCCCATCACTGAAGGCATGTTATCCCTTTTTCCTTGGCCAACTCCAACAACATCCATAGGGCTACAAACTCAACGTTGTTATTTAATCCTCTCCCTGGCACATATCTACAAAAAATAGAGTGAGATTGAATAATATAGAGTACCACTCCCACTCCGCAACAAGGTAGATGGCCTTGGCTACCCCCATCAAAAAAACCCATGGATATTCAAAGTCTATCATTGGCATAATTAGGTTCCTAGGTCGTGACTATTTTGGATCTTACTTGTATTCCTATGCCATCGCTTCTATCTTAGCTATGCAAATATTCGAAGGAATATGCTTTGATTCCAAGCCCACCATACAAGTGATATTAACGGACAAGTTAAACCAAAGAAAGCCAAAATAGATTTATCCTGCCACCATATTATACAAACGTCTACTATCGTAGGTCCCAGCCATTTGCAATTTGGATTCAAATCATACCATAGATATCTGCAAATATGATTAGTGTAACTGTGATGCAAAAAATTGTGTTCATGTAACTTTTCCTAGAGTTTAGACAAGGGGAATCAACTTGGGCTGCACCAAACCCTTCGTTGTAGCTTGTCTTAGGTAAGGAATTTTTCTTGAAGGCTAACCATGAACAAATTTTAGATTTTATCAAAGTCCTAACTCGCCAAAGAACCTTCCACCATCAGGATCTTGCTTCGGGGATTTTTTCTTCATACCATGAATTGTACTCCAACTTCATCATGAAGTCTCTTATTTGGGGGTTCTTGGTCTAGCAAAGAGAATTTTTTATATCTTCATGAAGGTGAACCTAAGATTTTGCTAGAAGATCAACAAACCTATCCCATTCAACTACTAGTTAAGCTGTTAGCCCCAAATCTCAAGCCAACTTCCAACCTTCCTAACCTCTAACCTAAGGGTACTAAGAGGCGACATCAGTCAGACTAAGAATATTTATTTATCGTAATTATTGAACAAGGGGGTTAGAGAGCCTAAATTTGTTCCCTGTACCATACCATGGATCACAATTGATTATAATGGATCTACCATTCCCCAATCACCATGCTAGCCAGTGGCCAACCAAAGGAAATACCTTAACCATGGTTTTCCATATTATTGATCTCGAATAAGACTTATCATATACTCTGAACCAATCTACTATTGACATACCTAGGAAGTACATAGCCTGAATGACTTTGTACCAAAGGGACAACTCGCTAATTATCCACCACAAATTCTTGCTCGCCAACACCTTAGAAAATAGATGAATCTCCTTAACCCCGTATCCTCCAAGCTCCTCTAGAGACATGATTTGGTTCCCCTTGACCAAGGAGAATCCTTTATGAATGTCAAAGCATGTCCACAGGAATGTTAAGCATGCATTCTGAATCTAATTAAGGACTCATTTAGGGATCACAATAATAGAATTCTAGTAGATTGGAATTCTTTCCAAGACTACATCGACCAAAATAAACGTCCACCTCTTGACAAAAAAGGGTTCAACCACCTATGAATACGCCCTTCAATTTTTCTTATCAAACATGACCAATATTCTTTGTGATATTTGTTTGGATTTAAATAAAACCTCGTGTATTTCAACCCTTAATCCCAAACTTTGAGTGAGAAGGGAAAATTTCTTGAGTCTATGCCACAACCTCCTCAAACATGTCGTTGATAATGATGCAATATTTAAGTCCATTAATCTACATCCCTATTACTCTGTAGAATAGATCAATGGTATTTTCCAAGTATTAATTTCCCTATGATTTTCAAAGGAACATGACAACAAATCATCCATAGGCAGAAGATGGGAGGTTACAACTGAATCAGAAATCTTCACCCCTCCAAAGAGGACCCTTTCCTGGAACTCAACCACCAATCAACTAAAAGTATCAACAACAATCATAAAGAGAAGGGGTGATAGGGGGGGACCCTAATGAATGCCTCTTGATGTAGAGAAGAAACGGTATGGGGAGTTATTGATCATAACCGCAAAGGATGCATTTTGAGCACACCCTGTGATCTAATTGACAACATTAATATCAAAACCCAACTGAATAAGAACCAATTGAAGAGATGTCCAAATTACCTTTTCATAAGATTTAGACAAATCAAGCTTCAGAATAGCTATTGTTAAGTTATCATTCTTAACCGAATGAAATACTTCCTGAGCAACAACTATTGCATCATGTATTTTTCTACGATGAAGAAAGCCAAATTGTTCTTCTAAGATAATAGCACTAAGAACCAATTTAATTATGCCTACTATGATTTTGGATATTAATTTATATATCAAGTTCCAACATGAAATAGGCATGTAATCTGTGAAGCAGGAACCTTCCTGAAACTTTGGAATGACATAAAGAAAGGTTGAATTCAAGGAAGCAAGCAATGTTCTTGAAGATTGAGATTCCTGCACAACCTTGATCAAATATTCTTTTATTAATTCATAAAATCCCAAATAAAATTATGTAAGGAACCTGCCCATGGGGGGCAGCTCAATTGACAATCATCGTGTTATGAAGTATTATGTAAACTATGAGATTCAAGGTTCAAATCCCTTGTGGGTGTTACCCCACAAAGGAGAAAAAAAAATTCGTAGGGAACTTGTTGGAACCATGACTCTTACCCCTTTGCATTGAAGATAACGTTGTCCAAATTTCTTGCTCTGAAAACTCCTCAAATAGGAAATAATTCAGCTCCTCTTTGACAACTCAAGGAAATTTTGAGACAACCTACATAATATCCTGGATAGGGCACCCCGGAGGAGCCTAGAAAACATTTTGGAAATATCTTATACCTTCCTCTACTTTGACCCTAAAGGAGACTAGTGGTTCGTCGAAAGGGATCATAATTCTCCATATGGTATTGATTTATTTTCTTCCATTTGCATAGTGATGGAAGAACCTGGTGTTGTTTTCCCCAAAGATAAGCATATTTCCTCGCGTTTTAGTTGTCATGTTTCCTCTTCTTCTAATAACATATCATGGCTCTCTACCTCTAGAGATTTCATCAACTCTTGTAACTCAAGAGATATGGCATTTGGGTCCATTCATAAGAGGATTTCTTCTATCCTTTGCTCAACTTGAATCAATATCATATTTTCCCCAGTGGAATCCCTTGGCCCATTCCCCAGAAGTTTTCTTAACATAAGCCAAATTGCCAGTGATTTTCTCCATGTAGGATGGGGAGGTTGGGGGCCTATGATGACGCCATATGCCTGCCACTAGCAAATTATACTCCTCTTCGAGCCAAGTGGAGAGAAAATGGAATGGAATCCTTTTTTTACTTTTCCTTGTTGAGACTTGTAATATAATTGGTCAATGATCGAATAATCCTCCAGTCCCCACCATAGATTTGAATAAAAGCACAGTATTCATAATGTTCTGAAATAAGAAAATGCTTTAGGCATTTCGATACCTCCAACCCCTATGAATGACCATTCGACAAAGTTGGAGTAACCTTGGTTGACTTGAAATCTAATAAGTGATTATTGGTAATGAAATTACATGAAGAAGAAAAAAAGATATGTTGGGTCCATACGCAAACTAGATCCCCAAGCTTTCTACAATCCTAGAGTGAAATTAAGGTATCTTCAAACAATGATCAATTGATCCTCAAAAGCTCCTACATCAGCTAGACCTTCCCAATACGGTTCTCTATGAAAGTAAGGACCATAGACATTGAGTAAATAAAATTAATTGACTTTATCTTTGAAAGACAAAATCACCAATATTGCAAAAGGGAGAAAATAAGAGGCTAGAGATTTGCAATCCCTAGTCCAACTAGTTATTAACCCACCTAGAAAACCTTTAAAGTCTAAGTCATAGTAAGCCTAATCTTTTTGTAAGCTTTCCAAGATCTCATGGGACTTGGGGCCTAAAGACATGGTCTCTTGGAGCATAAGGACATACATGTGATAGAAATCTAACAATTGCTTGAGGGCAAGATTTTTAGGGACCCCCCCAATCCCCTCGCATTAAAGGAGATAATTATCATGGAGCACCTTTTGAAAGGGCATCATTTACTCTAAGGGCCCTAACTATAGAGGGTTACTTACCTATCTTTATTTCTAGTCTCACTTTCTCTTTGTTTGGTATAGGAGCATCCATGGCAATCCCACCAATAAACAAAGGGATATTTAGGGTGCTTTTCCTAGGTCTCAGAGCATAACTTTTTTTCCCACCTGTGTCATAGGCAAAGACATAGGGGGAGAAATATCCTTAGGATGGGAGAAAGGAGGATTCAAGCTAGGAGAGATAGTGAGGGCAATCCCAGAGTTTGATAAGGAACCAAGGAATACAAGGGGGAAATTTTGGTAAGGCCCATCAGCCCGGGGGGTGGGGGAGGACAAAAATTAGGAAAAGGGGACAAGGGACGAAATTTAGAAAGACTAGGAGGCGCATAGGTCTTACAGGGAGGGAGGATTCCTGGCTCGACACTAACTGTTAAAGGAGCCTCTGAGAAATTCTCTATGTGATCCTTCAATCGAACTCATCACTTGGTTATGTCTATTGGTTTCTTCTCAGGCCCAAAAATATCTTTGTTGAACCCAATGGGACCTCGACTAGTACAATCCTTAATTAAATTACCTATTTCACAACATTGATGGAAACTTACGAGAAATTTCCAATAATCGACCCTCTGAGTCCACGCCCCCTATCCACAAGAAGCTCCACCTCTGCTAACATATTAAGCCTAAGGTTTACATATGCTTGAATCCACGTCATTTGGAAATCCCATTTGGCCTACCATCCATCCTCCACTCCAACAAATGAACTCAACTTCTTATCGATGGCTATGAATGTCTCCATTCTCCAAAAGTGGACCGGCAAGCTAGGAAGAACTTCCCAAACCCTTAGTTTTTCCACATGTTACTTCTCGACGTCAAAGGCAATTGTCCAAGGATTTAGCATTAGACCGTCCTTCCCCCGACACCAATTATGCTCCATAACATTCGCACACTCCACCCTCTATCCTGAAAATGAATGTCAACCATTCATGATCCAATGAATGCACCACTAGGTCATAATCTAAGAGTGGTATCCACAATGGGGAAAACCATTGCTTTACAGCCGAGACTGAACAAACTCTAACCCCAAAATGTCTTACCAAAGTTTTACCTTTGTAATCCATTACACGCGAGAGGGTAATGTCCTTTCCCGCTGTCAAAATAGCAGTTTCGCTTCTCTACTAGATGCATATGTATTTCTTTCAAAATGGGGGAGAGCAGTAAGGGGACTATGTGTACGTTTCACCTTTGAATGTCAGGGACAAATGATCCCAAGGAACAATAGGTTGGGCATCAGGATGGAGGAATAGAGATTGAGGTGGCCACTACAAGAGGAGAGGGACCCATGCAGTTTCCACGACAGACGTCGCTTGTCACTTGCCACATGCGAGGGATCGTGTCAAGGTAGTCAAAAAATTATTTGATTGAAGAATATCCCATTCCCCCCAATATTTAGATTGCAGAAAGAAGATCCATATGTCAACTAATTTGTCACCTGAAAAACCATTCCACCCCTAAGATTTAATGCCTCTTGCAGAAAGGACACATTTTCAGCTTGCATAAAATTAGGGCCTTGTGGCCTGGTAGCTTCGAAGGGCATTAGAAATTTTTCATCTTTGCCACATACCTAAAATACATCATAAAACCCCTTCCTTATCTTCTTTATGCTACTTTAGAAGCACATTAAAATATTTTATTTATGGCTGAGAGTGAGATTGAAATATATTTTCACATCTCCTTCATATTGGGTTGTAATCTCAACAAAAAACCAAGCAAACACCGAAAATGGGGTTGTTGATGTTTTATAATGATTTTAATTAAAATTAACCAAACATGTATATTATTTTATCACTCCTCCGGATCTCCAAGGCTGGGGAAGAGTCCAGCTGAGGTAGCCATAGACCAACCTTTTGACTTGGTAGCTAGCCCTACCAAGCCGGAGAGGGCTCTCTCCAAAGAATCACAACCAAGAGGGCTAGATAGATTAGGGTTTTAGGCTAGATATAGTAGATCAGGGTTTGTTTTGATTTGATTTGGTTGGGGTAGTCACTGGATGAGTGAATTAGGTCAGAGAGTGAACTAGGTCAGGGCAAAAGAGAATCAGAATTGCAAACATCTGATGGGGTAAGGTAGGAAAGTTACTTTAACACTTGGTAGTATAGTGATGAGATGGTTTAGACTAGTGAGGTGCTAAAAAGAGCATGAATATCATGAATTCTTTTTAAACTGAAGAAATGAAACAATCTATGATGATTTTCCCAAAATAGAGCATACAAGATGAATTCTGCTTATCACACCTTGAAAATCAAACATACTTAGAGTGAAATGAATCATGGAAGGTAAAAAACATTCATACATATGAAACTAAAGAAGAGACAATGTCAAAATACCATACCACAAGTATCCCAAGGAAATAGCTGCAACTCATCTATTAATACTGGCCAAAATCTGAAACAATAGTGCAACATCCAATTGAGTCCAACCCTTGTCTATGGTGAAGAAAGGGACTAAATAGACATGAAAACCACTTCCCCTGATCCTCAAGGGTCGAATCCATGAGGTGAGGAAGATATTACACAAAAATCTGAATTGATAGCTAAATTGTAGGATGGTCCAAGTGACTCATTCCTATCTTAAGTGAACTGATTCATTACAACTCATCTACTTGATTTACCTAATGAATTTACCCTAGATAACAGTAAAAACATGATAATTACATCCAATTTAATCATTTACATAGGTAAAATCATCATTTTCCAAGGTGAAATTCAAAACAGGAGAGAAACTCAGAAATTGGAGAAGACTCTCAAACGCACCCTCTCTTTGTCAAACGCGCCCTTCAAGTTCAAGACTGCTTTTGGATGCCTTCCCGATGTCCAAATTTTCTCCAAGATGGCTTGTTTGAAGGCCCTTCAACTCTACTTTCTAGGAATGTCTTCATTTTTAAAATTGGAGCTAATTTACCTTTTCAAAAACTCAATCTCCCAATAGTGGTAAACGCACAGCGCCCTAGCCAGAAATGAGGTAGAAACATGGTTTTTCGGTGGTTTTTGACCTTTTTTACTGACCCGTTTGTCTCCAAATGCCTAGAAAATGCACAAGGTGCATGTCCTCATCACTCTGAATCCAATTATGTTGACCTTTTGCTCATTAGATTCCCCAAAAAAGAGCGCAGCACCCTAGGTGTTGCGCGTTTGACCTTTTTACTGTGCTAAAAATGCCTCAAAAAACACAGAAATTCAAAACTTGCAAAATTTGCTCAGAACTTGTCAAAATTGGTGGGATGATGGCTGATCATGTGTTTGAGGCATGGAGTGATGCCTCAGCAAGAATTTTTAGCCTCCTTTTCTCCTCTTGCTTGGTCAAGGCTGCAATCTTCTCCTTTGCAGCATTGAGTTTTGCCTGGAAATCCTTTCTTTGTAGGCATAATGTTTCACCATATTCTTGTGAATTGTATTATCCCTTTTGGCCTTGACTAGGAGTTTCTCAAGATGATCGTTTACCCTCCTGAACCAATACTCCCGGTTCTCATTCATCATTTTGGCAAACTGTTCATTTAGGGTGAGCTGATTAGCTAGTTTAGCCTCATGTTGTCTCTCTAGTTCTAGAGATCTTTTCAGCCCTCTAGTCTTAGGTTTGCATTTTGGTTCTTGTTCAGGTTTAGGTTCATCATACCTATCATAGGCCTTGTTAATCAATGCCTTGGCTTTCATTTCTTCTCTTATTACCTTGATGAGAAAATATCCATGGCTTCATGCTTGGCTTGAAGCTTCTGGTTTTCTTGCTCATAATATGAAATAATAAATTTAGACCTCTCTAAGTTGGTCTGGAGCTCCCTGATGTATGCATATTTTTCCTTGATGACTATGCTAATGTCCTCATTGTCATTATTTTCATATAGGTCAACAAGTTCAAAATCATGTTCCGTCTCATGAAGGTCCTCCTCCTCATGCTTGATCTCTGCCTCTATCATTTTTTCTTTGCCTTTGTGTACCTGCTTTGCTGATGAAGGAGGCAAGGCCCCTCCCACAATTTGTGGGGCAAACACCTGCCTATGTCCTCTCTAATAAGTATGTTCCATTATGCCCAAATCAGCCCTCTTAGGCTTGCTAATTTCACCCCTCCTAGGTGACCCAGTCTTAGTGTGAAATGGAGATGATGGTGGTGAGGTGGGTGAAAGAGACTAATTTGGTGGTGATGTATGAACTGTAGGTTGAGGTGGAGGACGGGATATGGAAGGATGAGACGATGAAGGTGCTTCTTGGCCATGTTGAATAGGAGGGTCAGTGAAAATCTCATTGGACATAAAGGTGTCCCATGCAATGTTAAGCTGATCAAGGTAATGGAGGACTATCATCTTAATGAGGGAGTGGTGAAAGATACATTTCATTTTATGATCATAATATTTCTTTTGTGCAATGAATGACATCTTGTCTATGCTCCTATAAATATAGTAGGGTATACTGAGCATTTTGACTCTTGTGAAATACATGAGTAGCCGGATATGATAGGAATAAAGCCTAGAAAACCTATCCTCACAAGTGAAGTACTTCATGATGATTTTCATCATGGGAGCATATATGTCTAGGAGGTAAGATAAATGGAAAAGCCTCTTTCTCTCATTCTTGTACCTTGGTTTAAGATATGTCTCATAATATAAATGATCCAATTCTCCTTTCTTAAACCATTTTTCCCCAACATTTGGGATCCCAGAGGTAGCTAATATGATAGCAGGAGATACAGAGAAGGTGATGCCAACAAGGGTTACCTGGTTTTCATGGAGGTTGGTGATGAATAATCTGGTCAACAGAGGATAATTTTGGATCCTTTTTACTTTCTCACAAAACTCAAAATAGCCCACATGCTTAAATATTGTCACAATGATGGGAGATGCCATGATTTCTCTGGTATTGGTTGGCTCATGTCTAATGATTCTCCCTCCTCTCTTAGATAGCCTCCTCTCCTGTCTTTCTTCCTCACTATGACTTTTGTTCTCTTCTTCTGCCATGAGTCATTGGAGTCAAACTCTAGGGAGATGATGAAATGGAATGTAGGTGTAGAGAGTATGGAATGGTGTGAGGAAATTGAGGAGATGAAAATGGGGATGTGTGATATGAGGGAGGTAACAAGGGGTAGTTTTGAAATGTAGGAATGGTAGTGGGATGCTAGAAAATGAAATTTAGGAATGGGATTATGATACTATGGTTTTGAATTTAGTAGGACACCAAAACATAATGAAACACCATATAATTCAACTGTGGAGGAGAGGAGTGATATGATTTTAACCTACTTGTTTGCTGGATCATGTTGGTGACACATTTTGAAGCTTGGAGATGATGTAGTGTTCTTTCGGCAATCTTTGGACGTTTTCGAGCAAACACGCAACAATCTTGTCAAATGTGCAACACTCTTAACAAGTGCGCAACGCCCTTAGGAAACACGCAGTTTTTTAAGGAAAACGCCCAACACCAGTTCAAAATGTGCCCTCTACCCCTGTTTTGCACAATTTCATTTAAAACTAGAAAATTCCTTTTTGTTGAAGATGCTTTGAGAGTGTAGGAGTGCAAATGAATGTTGAATTGATGTCTTTGAGGGCTTTTATACTTGAATGGGTTTAATTTATGCTTTGAAAACCCATTTTCAAATGTTTCATGTCACTTTTCAAATTTTCACACTAATGCTCTTTGACTTCTGACTTTTTCCTTTGCAGGTGGATGATGTTGGCAATAGGGATTGAGTTGGAAGCTTAGGAATAGTACTTATTACATATAGTGAACATAAAATTACATGATGAAATAAGAATTTCCCTTTACAGATCATCTTCACATGGTGAAGAGATGTTATTTGATCACCCTTTACTTGCTCGTCTTATGCAATGGAATGGAGTTTTATTGGAACCTTGGAAACCCTAATGACCTAATGAAACCTTAAAAAACCCTAAAAGACCTAATGAGACCTTGAAGGACTGAATTTCAAGATGACATGACTAATGTGATGGCATGATGTCATTAACTTTATGGACAATGGATACTCAGCAAGGTTGAAATGAGCCAGCAAGGGGTAAATTTCTAAAAGGAGTAAAGGAAACCCTAATTCAACCTTTAGTGACCAAATTTTTGCATGACGACCTAGTGGAATGACAAAAATTTATGAGCTAGACCCTAATATGAATATGAAAAGAGGAGTTTTGATCACTGATGGCAGTATGAAAATACTGACACTAACATCGGCCTTATTGGGGATGGCAGCTCCTTGGAGGTGTCAAGAACACCGTAGACCAAGTGCCTAACCATGTGGGCCAATACGGTCAAAAACTTACAACCAAACTGAACACTGAAAACACACACACTGCAAACTGTAAACTAGATGTTGAAGGATGCTTGTCCAGCAAGCTTATTGCACACTTATCCTACACTAATCTACTGCAAAATCACTGAATCAAGTGATACTAAAGTGCCAAATCAACCAATCAAGCAGTTGTTGTAATGATGAGGTTGTTTGATGGTGCTTGAACCAAAACATAATTGGAAATTCTACCAGCAATATATACACATAATACCTCTGGCTATGTAAAAGGAAATCTGGTTTGTCATTCAAACTAAGAAAATATTCCATATATGCTGCTATAGGATCATAAAAACTAGATTCTATCTGCTGCCCCAACTCATTAACATATGCTCTCGGCTGGAGATTGTCACATCCCTGCTATAAATCAAAACATTCGTCAATCCAACCATCCAAGGGCAGCCTTACCTTTTCTTCTTTGGGAGGAGGGAGAGTTTCCAAGAACTGTTTAGGATCTTGGAAATCATATGATTCAATTTGAACATCCAATAGTTCAATTTCATTTTCTAATCTTTCAACAACTAAACCAAGAAAACAATTTTTACTTTCAGGTGTGAGTCGGTTGGATTTCAAACAACGAAATACTGATGTTGAGAAATTTTGATCAATCTGAAATTCTGCTAACTCATTCCTTAAAGTTAGTAATATTTCACCAGATAAAGGATTTGCCACATACCCTGTCATCGGTGATTACCATCAATGCTCTAAAATATGGATTCTTTGGCAGTGAAGTCGCTCTGAACTTTGAAGCTCGGGATCTTGAACAATGGAGTCGCCAGGTGGATGATTCAACCTTCTTGTGTCCAACTGTTGTCCACCATCAACAATCGGATCTAAACTTTATCGTACACCCAGGGAAAACGAATCTTTCGTTCCCTGGGAACGTCTCCAGTATGCTATCACTCCTCCGTATCTCCAATGCTTAGGAAGAGTCTACCTGAGGTAACCACAAACCAACCTTTTGACTTGGTAGCTAGCCCTACCAAGCCGAAGAGGGCTCTCTCCAAAGAATCACAGCCAAGAGGGCTGGATAGATTAGGGTTTTAGGCTAGATATAGTAGCTCGGGGTTTGTTTTGATTTGATTTGGTTGGGGTAGTCACTAGATGAGTGAATTAGGTCAGAGAGTGAACTAGGCCAGGGTAAAAGAGAATCAAAATTGCAAACATCTGATGGGGAAAGGTAGGAAAGTTATTTTAACACTTGGTAGTATAGTGATGAGATGGTTTAGAGTAGTGAGGTGCTAAAAAGATCATGAAGATCATGAATTCTTTTTAAACTGAAGAAATGAAACAATCTATGATGATTTTCCCAAAACAGAGCATACAAGATGAATTCCACTTATCGCACCTTGAAAATCAAACATACTTAGAGTGAAATGAATCATGGAAGGTAAAAAACATTCATACATATGAAACTGAAGAAGAAACAATGTCAAAATACCATACCACGAGTATCCCAAGGAAATAGCTGCAACTCATCTATTAATACTGGCCAAAATCTGATACAATAATGCAACATTCAATTGAGTCCAACCCTTGTCTATTGTGAAGAAAGGGAATAAATAGACATGAAAACCACTTCCCCTGATCCTTAGGGGTCGAATCCATGAGGCTAGGAAGATATTACACAAAAAACTGAATTAATAGCTAAATAGTAGGATGGTCCAAGTGACTCATTCCTATCTTAAGTGAACTGATTCATTACACCTCATCTGCTTGATTTACCTAATGCATTTACCTTAGGTAATAGTAAAAACATGATAATTACATCCAATATAATCATTTACATAGGTAAAATCATCATTTGCCAAGGTGAAAACCAAAACATGAGAGAAACTCAGAAAATTGGAGAAGACTTTCAAACAAGCCCTTCAAGTTCAGGACTGCTTTTGGGTGCCTTCCCGGTGTCAAAATTTGATCCAAGATGGCTTGTTTGAAAGAAATTCAAGTCTATTTTCTATACATGTCTTCAGTTTTAAAATTGGAACTCATTTGCCTTGTCAAAAACTCAATCTCCTAAGACTGGTAAATGCACAGCGCCCAAGCCAGAAATGAGGTAGAAACATGGTTTTTTGGTTGTTTTTGACCTTTTTTACTAACCCATTTGTCTCCAAATGCCTAGAAAATGCACAGGGTGCATGTCCTCATCAATATGAATCCAATTATGTTGACCTTTTTCTCATTAGAATCCCCAAAAAAGAGCACAGCACCCTAGGTGTTGCGTGTTTGACCTTTTTATTGTGCTAAAAATGCCTAAAAAATCACAGAAATTCACAACTTGCAAAATTTTCTCAAAACTTGTCAAAATTGGTGCGATGATGGTTGAACATGTGTTTGACGCATGGAGTGATGCCTCAACAAGAATGTTTAGCCTCCTTTTCTCCTCTTGCTTGGTCAAGGCTTCAATCTTCTCCTTTGTAGCTTTGAGTTTTTCCCTGGAAATCCTTTCTTTGTAGGTGTAATGTGTTAGCGCTTGAAATTTCACCTCAGGCTGAGAAAGGCAAACTCCAAGGCAACATCAAACCACCTAGCCTCGTAGCTAGCCCTACGGGGCAGGAGAGGGCTCTCTCCGGTATATCTCAGCAAAGATCTTCAAAGGGCGGAGATAACCAATAAAGAACACTGATTTTAGGCTAGTAAACTGATAAAAGGTTTGATTTGAGATTTTTGGGATTTTGGTGGAAAATCGGGGAAAGGAAATTTTGGGTGCGGGGATTGGACACAGTTTTTGCAGGGGGTTCCTTGGGGCAAGGTAGTGTAGGAATTTACAGGGTAAGTTCCTCAGACAGAACACCAAAAGGACACCGCTCGCAACCAGATCACAGATCAATACACCAGTATTTTGACGTGGTTAAAACCCTCAAAGAGGGAAACAGTCCACGGCCTGAGCCAACGCGGCCACTTCAGGCAATTTATTAATAAAAGAATGAAAATTTACATATGTTTCTCTCATGCACAGATTACCCTACAAATGACCCTCCATGCACTTTAAATAGAATTCATGGACCAATCGGGTGTCAAGCCACGGATCAAGTGTCGGTAATACCGAGGAGAGAATGCACCGTCGGATCACTACATATCGTGACCGTCGGATTGTAAGTTACAAAATGTACAACGGTAAAGAAACACATTTTACCTAACTCTATACCTAACTCTACACTAGACCAAGTTGTACTTAACTATTTCCTATGTGTCGGAATATCCTAACATCCCCCTTAAGAACAACTTGGGATAGGATTGAAGGATTTACAAATATGACACAATAGGAGAAGGAATGAGGCACTAGAGCCTATCCCCCCTTAGTGACAACTTCCTGAACTCCAACCATAAATCGAAGTTTAGTGAACTTCGCCTCTATGAGAGCCTTTATGAAGATGTCTGCAACTTGATCATCTGTTGAACAATATTGCACTTCAAGAACATGGTCGTGAATGAGCTTTCTGATGAAGTGCATGTGCAGTTCAATGTGTTTGTTGCGCTGATGTTGGACTGGATCTTTGCATAGCTGAATGGCACTTTGATTATCACACCAAAGTGTAGTTAGATGCTGCTGCTGAAAGCCAAACTCTGACAGGATCTGACGAAGCCACAAGGATATCTTTTGGAAGGTGTTAAAGTTAAGAAAGAAGATAGTAATCTTATCTATTCCATTCTTACAAAGTTGGGACCAGCCTACTCTGTGTTTGTTTCCACCTTCCATTCTACAAGAGAAGCCTTCATTTCTCAAGGAACAGACTACAAGTCCCCATCCTTTGACTCTTTTTGTGATTCTTTAGTAAGAGAACAAGAAAAGCTCTGATACCATGTAGGAATTTACAGGGTAAGTTCCTCAGACAGAACACCAAAAGGACACCGCTCACAACCAGATCGCAGATCAATACACCAGTATTTTGACATGGTTAAAACCCTCAAAGAGGGAAACAGTCCACGGCCTGAGCCAACGCGGCCACTTCAGGCAATTTATTAATAAAATAATGAAAATTTACATATGTTTCTCTCATGCACGGATTACCCTACAAATGACTCTCCATGCGCTTTAAATAGAATTCATGGACCAATCGGGTGTCAAGCCACGGATCAAGTGTCGGTAATACCGAGGAGAGAATGCATCGTCGGATCACTACATATCGTGACCGTCGGATTGTAAGTTACAAAATGTACAACGGTAAAGAAACACACTTTACCTAACTCTATACCCAACTCTACACTAGACCAAGTTGTACTTAACTATTTCCTATGTCTCGGAATATCCTAACAGGTAGGAGCCTGTATTGATGCCTTTGAAAGAGTCATATGGGCAAGAATGACTGGTGAGGAGCTAAGGAGAGCAAGTAAACACCTTGAGTTCTCCTTAAACAGATGAAAACATTGATATTAAGCAAACTTAAAAGCAGAGCATGGCAATCATGAATTCTACTTTAACACTTCATTTGCCTAATTTGCAGAAGGAAAAGTAAGAATATGATTCACATAAAAAACTTACAAGTACAAAGAGAAACACACCATCAATACATGTAACCACAGGAATCCCAAAAAGGACTGCAAAACTCTGGTCTTTCTTCCTTTGCCAAAATTGCAGAGATACAATGAGTAATACAATAGAAGCTTTCTCCCTCAAGAGTCCAACCATGAAAATGGCCAAGAAAGTACATAATATAGGCAATATAACATCTTTCCTTGCCTATAGGGGTCGAGCTCACTATCCTAGGAGCTGTTTCAACCAATTCCAAACTGAGCACTAAAATCTAGGCAGTCAAAACAACTTGCCTCTATAAGTTAGGAAACCAATTCATTCATTAAATTTTTTCCTATTTCATGAATGAATCTTCTAGAAGAGATAAATAAGTGTCAAAGTATCATAAAATTACATCATTTACATCAAGGAGGATCAAAATCCACTCCAAAAAGTCAAACCTAGTCAAAACTGCGTTTTTCTGAGCTGTAGGTGCATTTCTGGAAAAATAGCCTGATGCATAGCGCCCTGATTCTCAACGCGTAACGCGCCTTTGGGCCTGATTTTTAGGCACTTCCCAGTGTCTAAATGAGGTAAAAGTGGGCTTGTTGGAAAGGTCTAGATGTCTACTTTCCAACCCAAGTGGAATTTCTTAATTTGGTGTCCATTTGCCCCTCCGAAATTGCAATCTCCCAAGACTGCTTCCTGTGTGTCAAAAAGGTGGCAGAAAGTCATTTTTTGCTTGTTTTTTGACCTTCTAGAGGCTCAAAACTTGGTGAAATTTCTTGGCAATTTCTGAGAAAGTGCATTTTTGCATGAAAAATCCAAAAATGTTGGGTTTTCATGAAAAGGAGTTGCCCATCTTCAGGGTAGCGCGCGGCGCGCTACGCGTTGGGGAAGAAAACCTGTTTTTTGCCCAAAAATTCACAAATGACCAAAAATGCTCAAAATTTTTGAAATTTGTGCAGAAGGTAAATCATTTAGCACCATTCTCCTTCAAGGAAGCCTCAGCCAAGATATGGAGGGGATCGGGCCCTTTTCTTCGTTTTAGTGCCTTGGCCAACCGTCCTTTGAGCACCTTCATTTTTGCCTTACATACGTGCATTCGAGCCCAATAATGGTTTTTCATGTTCCGGAGCATGTCCTTATCTTTGTTAGCCTTGGCCAGTAACCTCTCCAAATGAGCATTGACCCGGAGAAGCATAGCCTCTCGCTCAATGGGTACCAAATCACCGGGTCTCTTACGAGCCAAGTTGCGGTCTTCATGGATCCTCCGCAACTCATCAAGAGTGTGTTCATATTCTAGTTGCTTGTTGCGCTACTCTAAGTAGGTGATTGTCCAATTTTCCATTTCCAACCTTTGCTGCAACGAGTCATTTTCATCCCTCAGTTGTTGGATGATCTCCTTTGGCTCTAGGCTAGGAGAACTGATATCGAGGTCAACAACATCTATGCCTGGATCACCTGATGGCCCCTCATCAATCTTGGGTTGCTTGCCTCTCTCTTGTACCTGTGCTGCTGTCGGAAACGAGGCCCCTTCCACCTGGTGTGGAGATAACACTCGCGGTGCTGATGAAGAAGGCGAGACCCCTTCCACCTGATGTGGAGAAAATACTCGCCGAGCTTATGCAAATAAGGCCCTGTGGCCTCTCTGATATGTGACCAATGGAGGGGAGCTGACATGTCTGGGCTCAGGGATGTCATACTGCTGTGAAGGTCCTCCCTCCTCATGAACAACCTCAGGGGGTGGTGGCGCTATGAATAAATCTCGAGAGATGAAATCCTCCCATGGAATACCCTGCTGGGCCAACTGATGCATGACCACAATCTTGATCAAAGCATAATGGTAGATGCTCCTGTGTTGCTGTGCTGGGCTCTTTCTCTGCACCAAGGGCACCATCCTCTCAATATTCCGGCACATGAAGAAAGGAATGTTCATCATCCGTACCCATGTGAAATGCATCAACAAGCGGATATGGTACGAATACAAATGTGAAAATCTGCCTTCACAAGTGAAATAGCGAATGATGAGCCTCATCAAGGGTGCATACTCATCCCTCAAGAATCTGAAAGGAAATACACCAGTCAGGTGCCTCATATATACAAGTTTAATGTAGGGCTCAAACTGGAATCTGTCCAACAGCTGGCGCTTGTTCCACTCTTCTCCAACATTGGGTATCCTTGTTGCTTGAGCAACAACCTCCGGTGACAATGTAAAATCCACCCCTGCAAGATTCACATGCCCGTTGTGCAAATGCAAAACAAACAAGCGGACCAATTCCCTGTGGTGCTGAATTTGGGAAATTCTCTCGCAATATTCATAACATGATTGATGACGGAAACATGTGACTGCAAGTGGACAAGCTTGCAAATAGGCCAAAGAGGTGGGCTCCTCTCTCACATGATGACCACCTTTACCACCCCTGTGAGGCCTCCTTGGCACCTCAACCTCCGGTGTTGACTCACGGTCATCACTTTGCTCATAGTCTGTTTCGGTTTCTGACATGGTTTCAAGAACAAAATGGCTGAAATGTACTGCTGCTTCTGCTCAAATGACCTGCTGTTTTGACTGTTTGAATGCTCCTCCAAGAGGAAAAAAACACAAGGGAGATGTTAGGGAGGGGGACTTTTGAGGGGATTTAGGGAAAATATATATAAAAGAGAATTTAGGGAAGGAATTATGACACATACATCATCACACAATCATAATTTGTAGGGGTTTGATAGGAGGTAGGATTTAGGGAGATTTTATTGAATTTTAGGGATAGGTAGGGTTATAGGGCTTTTGATATTTTTGTTAGGGAAATTGTGTGAAAGTGACAAGGGAAGTGATAATGGGAATGTGGGGAAATGAGGGATTGAAAAAGAATGACCTTGGGCAGCAAACTCAAAACCCTAGCTTCACTTGCAATTTGAAATTTTTAAACATAATATATATGAATTTCATGCTTCACACTTGATGGCATTTGACACATTCTCCATGCTCATTTTTCTTTAACAAGCAAAAAACATTGATGATTGGAGGCCTACCTGTAAAACTTAGGAGATTTGAGGTTGTTTTGAAGCTTCACTGGCGGTTTCTGTAGGTGAAAACCCAACGCGTAGCGCGCGGGTCCTGACGCGTAGCGCGCGCCCAACGCGTAGCGCCCAACCAATTCTTCCACTGCAGAGTGTGCCCTGACGCGTAGCGCGCGCCCAACGCGTAGCGCGCAGGCCCTGATGCATAGCGTGCAGGTGTTGTCGCTCAATTCGCCCAGTTTCACACTAAATCGCCTTTCACACTTGCTCTTGGAGTCTTGGAGGCAAATGAATTGCAAAATGAGGAGAGAGGGGCTTTTATAAGCTTGATTTAAATTAATTTCCCTTCAAACCCACTTTGTAATGTTTATGCAATGACACTTTTTAAAACTAATTACTGTTGACTTGTGGTTTCCTTTTTGTCATGAAATTGGCTGAAATGATGCTTTTTCTTGAAAATTTTTGCAGGGATAGCTTCTGAGGAGTCTTGGAAAAGGAGACCAAGGCCGCATGCCGATTTCTGGAGAATTTGAATTTTTTACAAATTTTTACAAAAATGAGAAAATGACGTTGCCTTCAAAAATAGGGTTTTTGAACTCAAGGTAAAAATTAGCTATACAATATGAAATCATCTGAAGGGATGCTTTGATGGACATCCCTCTGGCCTGTTGGGCACTTATTGACCTTAAAAGACATGACCTTAAAAGACAAAATTGGACTATACCCTAGACCTAGTAATTTGACTTCAAGACAAGACCAATGACCCTGTAAAGAATTTATTGACTGAAACAAACTTAATCCAGCAGTGCCAAGAGGGGAATAAAAGACACAAGCTCCTCCATCAGGGTTATGGCATGCCTAATGGAATGCAATAAGATGACACTGATGAGAAACCTACTTATGCAAATGCAAAGAGCTTTGATCGCTGATGGAGGGCTACTAGACCAACTCTAACATAATGTTTAGCTATATTCTTGTGAATTTCATTATCCCTTTTGGCCTTGACTAGGAGTTTCTCAAGATGACCATTTACCCTCTTGAGCCAATACTCTCGGTTCTCATTCATAATTTATGCAAACTGTTCATTTAGGGTGAGTTGATTAGCTAGATCAGCCTCCTTTTGTCTCTCTAGTTCTAGAGCTCTTTTCAACCCTTTAGTCTTACATCTGATTTTTGGTTCTTGTTCAGGTTCGGGTTCATCATACCTATCATAGGCCTCGTCAAGCAATGCCTTGGCTTTCATTTCTTGTCTTATTGCTTTGATGAGCCTAATCTCCATGACATCATGCTTGGCTTGAAGCTTCTTGTTTTCTTGCTCATAATATGAAATAATAAATTTAGACCTCTCTAAGTTGGTATGGAGCTCCTTAATGTATGCATATTTTTCCTTGATGACTATGCTATTTTCCTCATTGTGATTATGTTCATCTAGGTCAACAAGGTCAAAATCCTGTTCTGTCTCATGGAGGTCCTCCTCCTCATGCTTGATCTCTTCCTTTGTCATTTTTTCTTTGCCTTTGTGTACCTACTTTGTTGATGAAGAAAGAAAGGCCCCTCCCACAATCTGTGGGGCAAACACCTGCCTATGGCCTCTCTGATAAGTATGTGCCATTATGCCCAAATCAACCCTCCCAGGCTAGCTAATTTCATCCCTCCTAGGTGACCCAGTCTTAGTGTGTAATGGAGATGATGGTGGTGAGGTGGGTGAAAGAGACTAATTTGGTGATGATCTATGAATTGTAGGCTAAGGTGGAGGACTGGATGTGGAAGGATGAGATGATGAAGGTGCTTCTTGGCCATGTTGAATAGGTGGGACAGTGAAAATCTCATTGGATATAAAGGTGTCCCATGCAATGTGAAGCTGATCAAGGTAATGGAGGACTATCATCTTGATGAGGGAGTGGTGAAATATACTTTTCATTTAATGATCATAATCTTTCTTTTGGGCAATGAATGACATCTTGTCAATGATCCTGTAAAGATAGTAGGGTATATTGAGCATTTTGACTCTTGTGAAATACATGAGTAGCTAGATATGATAGGAATAAAGCCTAGAAAACCTACCCTCACAAGTGAAGTACTTCATGATGATTTTCATCATGGGAGCATATCTGTCTAGGAAGTAAGAGAAAGGGAAAATCCTCTTTCTCTCATTCTTGTACCTTGGTTTAAGATATGGCTCATAATGTAAATGATCCAATTCTCCTTGTTTAACCCATTTTTCCCCAACACTTGGGATCCTATAGGCAGCTGATATGATAGCAGGAGATACAGTGAAGGTGATGCCAGCAAGGGTTACCTGGCTGTCATGGAGGTTGGTGATGAATAATCTGGTCAATAGAGGATAATGTTGGATCCTTTGTACTTTCTCACAAAACTCAAAATAGCCCACATGCTTAAATCTTGTCACAGTGATAGGATATGCCATGAGTTCTCTAGTATTGGTTGTCTCATGTCTAATGATTCTCCCTCCTCTCTTAGATAGCCTCCTCTCCTGTCTTTCTTCCTCACTATGACCTTTGTTCTCTTCTTATGCCATGAGTCATTGGAGTCAAACTCTAGGGAGATGATGAAATGGAATGTGGGTGTAGAGAGTATGGAATGGTGTGAGGAAATTGAGGAGATGAAAATGGGGATGTGTGATATGAGGGAGGTAACAAGGGGTAGTTTTGAAATGTAGTAATGGTAGTGGGATGCTAGAAAATGAAATTTAGGAATGGGATTATGCTACTAGGGTTTTGAATTTAGTAGGACACCCAAACACAATGAAACACCATATAATTCAACTGTGGAGGAGAGGAGTGATATGATTTCAATCTACTTGTTTGTTGGAGCATGTTGGTGACACATTTTGAAGCTTGGAGATGAGGTAGTGCTCTTTAGGCAATCTCTAGACGTTTTCAGGCAAACGTGCAACAATCTAGTCAAATGCACAACACTCTTAACATGCGGAAGTGCCCTTAAGATACATGCATCTTTTTAAGGCAAATGCGTAGCACCAGTTCAAAACGGGCCCTCTACCCCCATTTTGCACAATTTCATTTAAACCTTGAAAATTCCCTTTTTTTTAGGATGCTTTGAGAGTGTAGGAGTGCAAATGAATGCTTAATTGATGTCTTTGAGGGCTTTTATACTTGAATGGGTTTAATTTATGCTTTGAAAACCCATTTTCTAATGTTTCATGTCACTTTTCAAATTTTCACACTAATGCTCTTTGACTTCTGACTTTTTCCTTTGCAGGTGGATGATGTTGGCAATAGAGATTGAGTTGGCAACTTAGGAACAGTACTTATTACATCTAGTGAACATAAAATTACATGATGAAATAAGCATTTCCCTTTACAAATCATCTTCACATGGTGAAGAGATGTTATTTGATCACCCTTTACTTGTTGGACTTATGCAATGGAATGGAGTTTTATTGGAACCTTGGAAACCCTAATGACCTAATGAAACCTTGAAAAACCCTAAAAGACCTAATGAGACCTTGAAGGACTGAATTTCAAGATGACATGACTGATGTGATGGCATGATGTCATTAACTTTATGGACAATGGATACTCAGCAAGGTTGAAATGAGCCAGCCAAGGGTAAATTTCTAAAAGGAGTAAAGGAAACCCTAATTCAACCTTCAGTGACCAAATTTTTGCATGACGACCTAGTGGAATGACAAAAATTTCTGAGCGAGACCCTAATATGAATATGAACAGAGGAGTTTTGATCACTGATGGTAGTATGAAAATACTGACACTAACATATTTATTTTTGTTTTTTATTATAGTTGATATTTTTTATACAATATTTTATTTTTATTTTGCAAGGGACACATGTCAAGTTGAAGTTGAGCACGGAAAAAATTACACATCTCTTTCGATTGTAGAATGCACCTCTCAACAAAATATATAAAATTAGATATAATAAATCAATCACAAAATAATGTTAATTGAATGTACTTAGAATGATTGAAAAAAAAATGATTATTATCCTTCTCTTTATATTTTCTCTACCATACTTTAAATGTAAATATATTTTTTCTTATAAAATAGCATACCATTCATAATAATAACATCACAAAAAATTCCTATATCGAGTAGTATTTAAGTGCGACTTTTTGGAAAGTTTTCTGGTTTATTTTTTAATCTAATTTGTCTAGAATCGGATAAGGATTCATTGAAATCACAAGTTTGACATGTGAACTCTTCACTATCGAAGTTCCCTAGGATTTTTTAGGGTATTGAATCCATATATGCAATCAAAAAGACAATTGAAATAACACAAATCAAGATTTGGCCACAATTTTTTTTACTGGATTCCAGTGAAAACCAGAAACTCCAAAAAGTCACACTTAAATACTAGTCCATTCATATATATACATTTAGCAAGTTTATATTTGTTTCCGGATAACTATAAGAGACTCTCACATTAAAAATTTAATTTCAATATTATTTATTAAAATATCTATACCTATACCTCAATTATATCATAAATAATGGTTTCCAACGCTAATATTTTTTTTTGGAAAATTGAATATTAATTTATAATTACTTCTATAATTTGGATTCAATGATTTTGTTTTTCATGGATATTCCTTTATAATTTTGGTTTCCATAGAGACACCACATATGTTTTAAATAAAGTCGATTTAATAGTGCCATGTTTTTAAGTAGATTTATTTTGAGTGATTGGGAAAAATGATTATTAGCCTTCTAATTTCAACAAATTACATAATAAGCTCATAACAAATATATCATTGAATTCACTTTCTTTAATTATTAAAGAATACCTTACCCTTACTTTTAGCTTAGAAGTTCGACCACTCGAGTACTTTTGAAAAAAATACAAATTAATTATTTCACCAAACCACTAAAATATATTATTGTAATGGACTTCCTTAATTCTTAAAAATTACCTTACGCTTGCCTCCAGCTTGGAAGTTCAACTGCTCGAGTACATTTGAAAAAAAAATAAAAAAAAAGTATATCACTGAACCACTAAAATATTTAAATTTATATGAAGTTTTAAAAATTGTGCATTATATATATATATATATATATATTTTTAATTTACTATTATTTAAATATATATTTTTAATTTACTATTATTTAAAACTTATTTATCTTTATTTAATTGGCAATTAAATTTAATATCTTTAGTTGTCAAACTCACAGCAGATTTCTCAAAATCAGTTAAATATACATTTACTACTTTTGCTATGCAAAACGTATTTAATGTATTGCTTTAATATGCATATTTAGATGTATATCTAACAATGTATAATTTATTCTATATAACATTTAATGTAGTACTATAAGATGCATATAGAGATATATATTCAATAAAATATAATTTAATATATATAATGTATGATATGCATATTATTTACCTTTTAATTATACAAAGTCAATGCAACAATAGAAACTACTTCCATCACTATTTCACTACTTCATCCTAACTATTGCACTACATCTTCAAGCTACATGGGAAACCACACAACCCGAAGCTACTTTTGTTGCCACTCCACTACCTCATTTTCCAAAGGTGTTAAGTTGGAGGGTAGAACCTTATTGCACACACTAAATGCATTGAGAGCTCTATTCAAGAATGTAATTTTACAAATATAAATACATCAAATTATGTCTCAAAATGGCTAAACTATCTTGGAAATACAATCTCACAGTCTAGTGAATATTTCAACCACACACCAGTCTAGGACGCTAACTAATTGGATAGAATCTCTAAAACCAACTAGGCCTAACAACTCCTTAAAAAAAAGCAACAAACTCCTCGTAGAGACTAGAACTCTACCTAATAATGACCAATGAACTGAAAATTTAAATAAACATGATCACACACATAAAGACAAGTAGGAGTTATATACTCCAACACTCCCCCTTGGAGACTACTTGTCTTAATATTCATTTGATTAGGTCTTCATCTACATCTTCTATGTAGCACACTCTCCCTTACAAATTGATGAACCTCCTAATCAAAAGTCTACCTCTTGTCCAACCTAGCACTTTCACTTTGTACCTTGATCATGCATATCACGAAACTATTGACATCCATATAAAGGAACAACCATCCACTGAAATGAATGGGTAATCAGCTACTGCAACCATTGCTCTAGTAGGATGTCCCTTCATTTACATGTTTCATTCAACTTCTTGATGAACTCCCCCTAAATGTAAACTTCACCTCTCAAAGTCTACAACCACTAAGGTTTACTCATAGAGAATCCATCCAACACATGGCCCACTCCTCCAAGTGTTAAATAACTCCCTAACAAAAGCTACCAAACTAAACTAGACAAGCTATAAAATCATCAGAGACACATGATAAAGCAGTATCCATATCTATCAAGTCTTACATTGATTTTCCCTTTTAATGTTACATAAATACCTATACAACACACTCTGACTCATGGAGATATCATATACAAACTCAAATATTTAAGGACCGCTACATTAAAACATCATAAACTTGTTGCATGTACAATGTGCATTTCATATTACAATATGGTCATGTGTCTATTATTATTCAACAACTCACACAATTTTACCATTGTCCATAATCATTTTATTTCCACTACTATTGCTCCAACCAATATCCTATGATGTCATAACACTTCCACAAGTACTATCATTTGCTTTCTTTGGACCAAACTCCAAAGAACTCTCTATTGTATCGAGGATCTCTCTATCCTCTTTGTTGAAAACTCATAATGCCCCTCAAACAATTCAGCTTGCAATCAAGACTAGGTTTGCTCAAGTGAGAACAATGAAAATTGCTTCTACCTCAAAAAGGGTCCATGCTCCTCCCTTTACTTAAAGAATTGTCATCATGTACCAGTTGGAAACCAAAGTACCAATGAAACCTTAGATCAACCAGGAACTTGTTGTGCTTTGGGGCCTACCATCAATCTAACCATGTAGACTAATTAATTGGCCATCTTATAGACCTACTTCCATCTACCAAGATACACAAAATCCATTCGTTGTACTCGATATTTATATAGGAAAGTATTCTAGATAAGGATGTATTTATCTCATTCTTACAACCTCTATGCCTTCTAATCAGGGCTTACATTGCCCCACTCAAAAAACAGTTCAAGGAGTGAAACTCGTAGCTAGAACTCATTCCCAGTTACAACTATGTAGATTCTGGAATGATGTTTGCAACATTGCTAGATACATCAACAAGAGATACATGACACAAACATAAAAATATCATTTTCTTCTAAGCAGTTCACACACTGCACATCTTGATGATTCATCTTAAGCATCTTAATTCAAGGTTTGTCTTGGATGCCTTTATTTTATCTATCATTTGTTAGAGTAGTTAATTCTAACAAAATAACTACATCTAGTTATTAAGTTACCTAGGATCAATATGCAAATTTAAGAAAATATTAGCAAGACAAAACTAACCTCTGCCACGCCTACATAAGATCTTCTTTGCTTTTATTTGTGACACCCTTGGTATGTTTCTCTCTGGTTTTTGTAATTTACAGATACTTTAAGATTATAAATGAGTATGTTTTTTATGTAATGGCCTGAAGTGTGGGACTGTTGACCCATGATCTAAGGGGGAAGAAGAAATATCAACCAAGTGGAGTTAGTTTGCACCTTAAATTAATTTTATGGTGCAAATAATGAGAAAAAGAAGAGGAAGAGTCAAAAAGGAACATAAAGAGACCCCTAAGAAAATGATAAAAAGGAACATCAATAGCAATGTGGGGTTGGAACTCTTCTTGATGGAGCTCATGAGTAAAGCTAGAAAGAGCTATGAGCCGAGAGAATGGATTCCCTGAAAGAGAAAATTGTGACTAGAAGAAAAATATGATGAAAACGAAATGGAATTAGTGCTTTCCGAGGGATTGGTTGAGAAACCACTTAGGATGCTTGCTAGGGCTAATAAACAACATACATAAGGGTGCTTGTTTTGGGATGATAACCCACTCGTTGAGTGCTTGACACAGCTAATAAATCACCCAGGGTGCTTACTGGGGGTTGATAAACCACTCTTAGAGTGTTTGACCCAATTGGTAAACAACATATTATTGTGAATTATATTATGCTTGAATAGTTTATGAAATACCCATTGTTACATGTGTTTCCTACCCTTTGTGTATTGAAGATGACTTCCTACTAAAGTTGCTGAAACGAAAATTCCCCTTAAATCATGGATTTGGCTCGGGGGCGACTGTTGTAAGTAATCTTGGCTATAGTAGGTCCATGTTTGTCTGAAAATTGAGTCCCACCTTTATTTTTTCCTTCATCCTTATTGTAATGGCATGTATTAACTTAGAGCAATGAAGCTAAAGACTTCCTTGTGAAATTTAGTGCATGGCTTGAATGATATTGTGTTGTTAAGTAATGTTGAAGCATCTCTGTTTTGGTTTAAATTCTTGAATTTCCTATGGTTCTTGTTATAAATTTATGCATGCATCTATGATTAAAATGCCTGAAGCTTTCCATTTGCTTTTCAATGAATGAATTTTGGGTTTAATGGCTCCACATCATAGTTTGAAATGCCCTCTTTTTTGTGTAGAAACGAGAGGCTAATTTCTTGGTGCTCTTTTCTAAAATAATGGGTTAAACATGTGTTATCTTTGAGTCTACAGAGTATTTAAATACTTGCTCATGAAAAGAAAAATAATATCTGATAAAGAAATTAAAAGCCTAATATAATGCAATATGGCTATTAGTTCTTATAATATAATTTAAAATATCAGGAGGGATAACCTTGTTATCCTGTACAAATAAATGATATAAGTTATTTTGTAGGCCTTAGGTCGTGGTGGGTTGAGACAACAAGAAAGATCAAGAGGGATTTCCTTGTGCACATATACTAGCATGCTATATATATATAGCTAGTTTTGGGAAAATATGGGTCGAGGCAATGTAAAACTCATAAGGGAAACCACATGGAATATACCATATATGCACTTGTGTGACCTATGTATATAAGAATGAAACTTTGTTCGAGTAAGGACTTTGTAAAAGATATATGTAAAAAGGCCTTGAAATGGAAAATGCATGGGAGTAGAAACCTAGGCCCAAGAGGAAATCCAGACTGTTGAATGCCTTGTGTGCCTCCATTGTTGGATGACCCTCAAGGTTTCAAAGAGGGAAATGGAGGAACTCCCCGGATTTTACAGCTAAGGAGATGTGGCTTGGAGGGCCCGCCAAGTTTATTATAACTCTGATTTTCTTTTTAATATAGTGGATCATGTCCAAAAAGGGGGAAGCCAACACATAATTCGTTAAACTCAATAACTAGTTGAGACTATATTGAGGTGACACTGGTGGAACCCATGGAGGCAATAAGTCTTTGACACTTGTCGAAGGGCCTTTCGGAAAAGGTTGTGATGCGGCGGAGAAGTCTTCCAAAGGAGGCTTGCGCTTAAAACTTATAGGGACTCTCCATATCGAGATGAAGAAAATTGATAGAAAATAGTGGTTGTAGTTGACGGAAGGAATCTTCATCCCACTCATCGGACCCAACATTTTTTTTTTAGCACCTAATGAAATCCTTTGGGATTACTCTTAGGATGATGTGGCACCAAATAAAAGGGGACATGCCTCTTGAATCTAATAATAGGAGGGAGAGGATGGTGCGACCATCCACGTAACCTTGATGATGTCAAAGTAAGGTACCCTAGACCTTTTTGGATGAGCATAAGGGGAAACATCCACGATTAAACTCCTAGGGTGACGTGGCATTGAAGGGAGAGTATACTCCATGCTACACGAAGATGATAGGAGGGAGATTGCAATGGGATTGTCCACATAACCCAGAAATTGTCAGGAGGGGATGCCCTAGACTATTTTGATAGAGTGCAGGGAAAAATATTTGGGGATTTTCTTCCTAGGTAAGGTGGCAGTAGAGGGTCCCTTGTGCTCTGTGTTATATATTTATATATATAATCAGGGGAGGACTGTAATGTAGTTATATAGATGCGCATAGGGCCATAAACCTTTGGGACCCATCCATATTATATTATTGCCATGAACAAGTCAACAACTAAAATTATTGTGACTTAGAGGGTCATGTGGGCACCATGTGGGGACCACTTGGCTAAGGCTTGATGACATGGAAGATTATTATTTGTTGCAGCATTTGAATACTCCTATATTTTGATCTGAAGGTCAAATCGAGATGAAATTTATATTGTTGGAAAGGTTTCTCCCAAATTCAATGGTATTGTCCATTTTAAGTTTTGAAGAGTTTGAAAAAGGTCGAAAGTTTTAGACCCCATCTCCATAAATGGAACCTTGGGGGTGAGGTCATCTTAGTAATTGTCTCTTTCTACCTTGGTATGGGCTAGGGCTAGTAGAGGGTATACACTGGACCTGAAGAGGCTCACATGCACACACTAAATGATTCATTGATATGCTTGACTTGTTAGTTTCCTTTATGTTGATTGCAATATACTATGATGTTGGTTTTATAGGCTTGCTTATTGAATATGATTACATGGTAACTGAGATTTGATATTTAAAGATCAATATAGACCAAGGGGATAAGTACCTATATTAGCATGTTCTTTCTAGTTGGCTAACATCATTGTGTGTGTAAAAGTATAAAGACAATCATCAAAAAACAATAAGGAAGGGAAATAATGAGCAACGGATTTGAACAATGTGGTATGAAATTAACCCTACAAGGTCCTAAACTAATGGACACACTTATAAGTCTAAGAGCTAAGATAAGAAGTTGCAAGGAAGAAAACAAGAAATTTTCAGAGAACAAGCATAAGTAAATGCTCTATTGCTACAAATTCTATCAGAATTACAAAGAAAAATACAATAGGAGATTGGTGCCAGCCATTAGGACAAGAACAAGCCTAAGGATAGCCTATCATAGATTCAAAAGCACTAATTGGACAATAAGAAAGTGGAGGGATGTCCATTAAGAAAGAGGATAATTCACGCAAAAGGAGGAACATAATTGCTTAGCTCTCCGGAAAGAGAATTAAGCATTCCTAGCCAATTACCTAATAGTGCAACTATCAGATATCAACATCAATGGAAGAGTATAAATACTCCCACGCAAGGAGAATTCAAGAAAGAAAAACCCCCCTAATATTTGATGAAGAGATAAATAAAGAAGAGGATGTGGAAGCTTGGATTTTGGGAATAAATAAGTACTTCAAACTGCATGACTATATTGAGAACATGAAGGTAAGGGTAGTTTCTTTTAGTCTAAAGAAAAGGACGATATCTGGTGGGAGGATTTCAAGAATATAAAAGGCATCAAGGAAAGAGAGGTGACATGGAGAAAGTTTGAAAAGTACTTATAAGCGAAGTACCTATCTGAAAAATATTATGACAGAAGAGCCAAAGAATTTTATGAGCATAAAACGGGGTAGTTGACACATGAGGAGTATACCACCAAATTCCCATAATTACTAAGCTATGTACCCTACATCAAGGATGAAAACACAAAAATCCAAAGGTATTTCAGTGGGTTACCATATTCATACTAGGACATAATAGAGTTTGATGAACCTCATACTTTAGAAGAGGTTGTCTGGAAGACTAAACATTGCTACGAACATTTTAAGCACAAGATTGAAGTCCGGGCTGACTGGAAGAAGAAAGAAAAAGGAGGGGGGAAAATAACCTCAGTACATATGCAGCGAGAGAGGGTTGAAGGTTTAATAACTTCACCAAAAGTGAATATCAAAAAAACTCCTTAGTTATAAAAAATGAACCCCAATAATTAGGGAATGAAAACATGAAACGAGCCTATCAGTGTTAGGAGTGTGGAGAAAACCATTTGAGGAGAGCTTGCCCCAAGTTGCAGAAATATGGTGCAAATACGCACAACATATAAGAATCATCAAATATGAATGATGTGGCCTCAAGCATCCCTAGAATATATGATGCCTTGGATAATAGGCAGGCAGACGAGCAAGCAACAATCATTCAAATGGAAGGTATGACCAAAAACTCTTCGATTTCAATTTTAATTGGCCCATTATCTAATTTAAGCTATATTATGCCTAATATTGTGGAAAAATATGAATTTTCAAAGAAAAACCATGAAGAATCATGCCTTGTTCAACTAGCCACTAGGACAAAGAGGAGGATATTAAAGATGATTAAATCTTTCCTTGTACAAATTGGGGGAATCACTACAATAGTTAAATTGAATTTGTTTCCATTAGGATCATCTGACATTCTGATTCGCTTGGATTGGTTGGAAGTCCATATAACCAAGCTCAATTGCTACAGTAAGGTGTTGGAATGTCTAAGCAATTATGGTGACCCAATAACGATAGAGGGAATCAAAAGGATGATAAAAATTAGAGTGATATCAGTGGTGCAAGTAAAGTGTTGTAGCAGAAAAGGTTGTGATCTTTATTCCATTGAAATATTGGAGGAGAGAGAGGCCAACTCAGATCCCTTCACAAATTAACTATTATTGAACTTGTATAGTGATGTATTTCCAAAATAATTGTTAGCGGGGATATTGACTTCACAATTGAGTTGATTCCAAGAACAACACCAACAACAAAACCCCCCTATCGCATGATCATGCTTGAGCTCGTGGAATTAAAGTTGTAGCTAAAGGAATTAATGGAAAAAGGGTATATACGGCCTAGTGTTTCACCGTGGGGAGCCCCTGCACTTTTTGTTAAGAAGAAGGATGGAACATTACATCTGTGCATCAACTACAAGTAGTTAAATAAATCCACTGTGAATAATAAGTACCCACTACCCAAGATTGATGATCTATTTGATCAATTGAGAGGGGTTGTGGTGTTTTCCAAGATTGATTTAAGGTCGGGATACCACCAAGTTGGAATCAAGGAAGAGGACATTCAGAAGGCTACATTAAAAACAAGGTATGACACTATGAATTCATTGTAGTTCCATTCAAGCTTACAAACGCTCCAACAATATTATGTGCCTAATGAACAATGTTCTTAGGCCATACTTGGACAAATTTGTATTGGTATTTGTGGATGACATTCTAGTGTACTCAAAGAATGAAAAGGAGCATGAGGAACCCCTGAGGTTTGTGGTAAAATTTCTCAAAGAGCATTAATTATATGCCAAGCTCAACAATTGTGAGTTCTTTCAAACTCAGGTTCACTACTTGGATCATGTAATCTCAAAAGGAGTGGTTATGGATCCAGAAAAGATCAAAGTGATAATGGATTGGACCACACCCTGGAATGCGATAGATGTCAGATCATTTATGGGGTTTGTTGGTTACTATCAAAGGTTCATTCAAAATTTCTCAAATATTGGAGATCCCATCACTGCATTACAAGGAAAATGAGTGAAGTTTTAGTGAACTCCTAAATGTGCAACTTATTTTGAACAGTTGAAGGAGCTACTCACCTTTGCACCTATTTTGAGAATAGCTGATCCATAGAAGGAGTTTCTAATTTGCACTAATTTTTGCAAGGAGGGGCTTGGTGGATTCCTAATGCAGGAAGGACATGAAATTTGCTATGAATCTAGGAAATTGAATGAGCGTGAAAGGAAATATGCCACTCATGACCTAGACATGGCATCCATTGTCCATGATTTAAAAATGTGGAGGCATTACCTATTGGGAAGGAGATTTGTGTTGATGATAGATCGTGGTGGTCTGAAATACTTATTTGACTAGCCCAAGTTGAATGCCATACAAGCTAGATGGTTGACTTTGATCAGTGAATTTGATTTCGAAATTAAGCACATCAAAGGAAAAGAGAATAGGGTGGGAGATGCACTCAATATAATTTTACGAGAGGTTCACCTAACATCCATAAGCACTTGCTCATCTGACATCTAGGAGAGGATTAAAGATGGGATGGTAGATGATGAACATTACCAACATGCAAAGAAGTGTTGGAAGGAACAACCAATGGGTCAGTAAGCAGAAGCTACCAACTTGATGATGCTAGAATATTGATATTCAAGAACAAGAAATATGTGCCCAATGCCAAGGATTTAAGGAAGCTTATCATGGATGAATTCCATTAAAGACCCCAATCAAGTCACCATGGATATCAAAAGATAATGATATCCATGAAGAGGACGTATTTTTAGCCAAGAAGGAAGAAATATATCAATGAATACCTTGCAAAATGTTTAGATTGTCAACAAGGTAGAGTGCAAGAACCCAAATAGACTACTACAACCAACACCAATTCCATAATGGAAATGTGAGGTCATATCCATGGATTTCATTATAGGCCTGCCCAAAATAGCTAGATAACATGATTCCATCATGGTGGTGGTGGATAAGTTGAGCAAGATGGCTCACATTATAGTTGTTAAAAGTACTCATAAAACAATTGATATAGCCCAAATTTTCATGAAAGAGATATTTAGGTTGCATGGAATACCTAAAAATATAATATCAGACAGGGATGTTAAGTTCACTTCAAACTTTTGGAAATCCTTGTTTGTTGGTTTTGGAACCCAGTTGGCCTTCAACACTGCATACCACCCTCAAACTGATGGTTAAACAGAGAGAGTAAATAAAATATTGGAAGACATGTTGAGGATGTATGTGATGCATCAGTTGAGAAAGTGGGAAGACTACCTTCCATTGGTAGAATTTCCATACAACAATGGTTATGAAGACTCACTGGGAATGAGTCACTTTGAGGCACATTACGAAAAAATGCAATAACCCTATGTCGTAGTACTCAACAACTCCCCATTAATTTTTTATGATAGTTGAACTAATAAATAATGGGGACCCTTTTGAATTTTGATAGAGTTCCTTGGTTCTAATAAAATAAGGCAATTTCTAGTTTTTGTCACCAAAACACCTTTGAATAAGAAAATATCCCTTATCGGATCTTTCATATCGGATATTAGCTTCGTAAATATAATATTTGCAAATAATCCAATAGGATTTTGTTTAAAATGTATTATCGGAAGAAGTTCTATCGGAACATTTAAATATCATAAAATTACTTATAGTGGAGTCTCAGTAAAGCTTTCACCTGATTAAAACTTTCTGATACTTTAAGTCTAAAGTTATGTTAACATGACTCTATGGATATAATAAAGAAGAGCCTGGCCCCACAAAACTACCACGTAGTATATGGGATCAGCTTCCATGTAGCGGAACATTAAGAGCAAGCGCCACCTTAAAAACCTTCGATATCTAATACCTTTGATATCCCTCATCTTTCGATACTCTGATATCCCTCATCCTCTAATATTCTGATATCCCTTATACTCCGACATTCGCTTCCTATCCATATCAGAACTTTTACATCAGGAGGCACTCTTTTAAACTCTCTGATATTGCATCCCCGATACAGAACCTCTAATATCTCTTCCCGCTTACTACTCATAACCGTTATATTTTTTAATAACATCTATTAGAAGGTGAGGATATCACAAGTTTTAAAGGTGTATCCCTAAGATTTCCCCAATAAAATTCGTCGATATGCTGACTTATATAGAGCCCATGTGAATACATGGCTATCATTTAGTGGCCAAAAGCAGCAAATTTATGTTTTTTAAAGTTTTAAACGATTTAATCATTGTAGCTTGATGTCGTCTAGATTTGTTCATAAAGACATAAATTGTTATGGAAAATAGTTATTTCCCTAAATAACTCTCTGGTTAAGGAATTTCCGCTTATTCTTGTGTTTTACATTACTGGCCAGTCCTGAGAAACAAAATTCAATATGGATGTCTAGGGCAACCAAAACAAGGAAGAAACCCATTTTTCAAAAGAAACCTGTCACTCCCCCACCTAAAACTACCGAAATTCCTACATTATTCTCATATACAACATGTTCTCCAGATGCTGGAAGCTCCTCTTGTGAAGCTATTTATAAGCTTTTTGAATATGAAGGATCCAGGGTAAAAAAAAAAAAAAAACTATGACCGATGATTCTACCCCAGTCTCTGAAACTACCTACAGTGATGTCACCAATTCATTTTTGCATAGGATTTTAGCCCGACCCAAGATCCTCACTTATATAGAAATGGTTAAATGGGTCATTGATCATATGAACATTGCACAAAGGAATTTCATGACAAAGAGGAAAAAATTCATTGGGTCATTCAACAACAACGATTTGAGCGAAATCTATCATCTACCGTAACCTCAGCAAAAATATGACAAGCTTTTTATAGAGAAGTTCGTGAAGGAGAATGAGCATCAATCAAATCCCATCAGAAACTGGAGAAGATATCCTAACAAACATAAGCAAGAAGATAAGGGTATGTATTCTATTGCTTCCCTTGCTAGTCCATACTATCAAATAGTCACTATGTTATGTAGGATTTATGGTTACCCTAATACAGCAAAATTCTCCGACCAATGGGTGCCACTCATTGATGCTGCCTCTAATGGATATATTATGGATTGGGGAAACATATTGTTTGACAATATAACTACTCAAATCATGAATTATAGGAACAAACGTAGTTTTTCACAGAACGTGGTTCCCCCTTTTTATATGAACGCCTATATAATGGATGCCATCTGTTTCGCCTCTAATTTTACTTCTATGGGATGGTGATGGAATATAGAAGACCCTACTCTTGTCCATATTTATCATAACATACTAAGGGAAATTGGTCCCATAATCCCCAGTCGGAGCCACTAATCCAAACAAAAAAGGATCTGCTCTAAGGTCCTGACTGGGTGGTTTTCCCCGATGTTGAGGCAGACATTTCAAACCTTCAACATTTTTTGCACTAGAAGGAGGGCCTTCAGAATATGAATGGAAAAAAGATCCAATCCCAAATTAAAAGGTCATTCTAAGAGTCAGTCTCCCTCAAAATCACCCCCAAATTCCAGATCACATTCCAAATATCCTAACCCAAGATTTGAAGTTGCAGAGTATGAAGGATTTGATGATATGTTGCAAGTGTTCTACCTAATTCTTGTAGAAGATGAGGATATCATCCAGATATACCACCACCAAAGAATTGGTGAAAGGCCACAAGATATCACCCATCAGCCTCAGGAAAGTTGTTTGGAAATTTGTCAAACAAAAGGGCATCACCAACCATTCAAAAAGACCTTATTTGGACTTGAAAGCAATATTTGATACATTGGTTTTATTTATTGGGACTTGGTGGTAGCCAAATTTCAAATCAATCTTACTAAAGTACTTGGCCCCCTTGAGCTAGTCAAGAAGGTCATTAATTTGAGGAATTGGGTATTGATTCCTGACTATGCTTTTATTCAAGGCCTTTTAATCAATGCAGAGTCACTAGGTCCCATCTTTCTTTTGCACAAGTACAATTGGGCTTTGCAGGGTGAGGAGCTTGGTTGGATATGCCATTTTTTAGAGAATCTCTTGAATTTGGTGCTTTATGATCTAGATATTTTAGTTCAAGGATGCATACAGAATTGCATATGAAAGATCATGTAACCAAGTGACACAAACACATAAAAGAAGCGGCATTTAAAAGTAACCATGAGATCAAAGGCACAAAAACAACTTGATAATGGAGTTCACCTAGTGTGGGCTACGTCCTCAGGCCCTGCTCAATGTGGGGAGGCCTCTTTCATTAAATGGTAGTGAAATCAAATTACAATCAATTACAAAAATGACCCTTATACCTCCACTTTCCGGAATGGTCTAAAAATATGAAGTTCTACTGCAGAAATGGACATCACCATTGAATTCGTGGCATGAAATCGTGTCAAACGACTATAAACTTGACCATGCTCTTAGTAGATGACTTTTGGAGCTCTAAGGAATCTTTTAAATTCCCTGCAAGATTCTCTACAAAAATATTCTCCCAATATTCCTAGAAATATTTCTCGAAAACCATGCCAAGTTGGGCACAGTTCTAGCTTAGGGCGTTGTTCCTCATACAATCAGTGCCCTCGTTTCTGCACGACCTTCCCTCTGTCTTGAATAGCAAAAGTTTGAAGCTTAAATGGTGCTGCGTGGGCAGATATCCCAACGGAGTCGTTGGGTGAGTTGGTGGCACGTCAGAATAGTGTCGGGGTGGTCAGGGTTACAATCTCGCTGACCCCCCATATATAACTGGCGCATTGTTTTAAACATTGGCATATTGTGTTTTTTGGTATGGGGTCACCGCCAATGAGCCGACTCATTATACGGCACGGGTTTGACACCCGTTGGTCCCCCGATTTATGATGATGATGATGATATATATATATATATACACACACACACACAATATGTTATGTGGCTTAGTTGGCCGAGTTTGACCATTAGCCAACCGACCCAACCCTTTTTTTTTAATTTGAAAGGCGCAAGTTTAAAAATCTCGTTGATTTCTGAGGGTCACTAGACGTTTTAAAGAGGCGACAAATTCATTGTCTCCAGTGGCCGGATTCTGGAAACTGCCGCTGGTGCAAACGACCGCCAACCTTGCTGACGTCACTCTACCACATGGCTCTCTGTCATTGGTCTATACCACCGTGTCACTTTGTTGACATCATGGTGACATCATCCTACCACGTGTCAACCTATCATTGGTCCTCCTCGATCCATACAACCACATCACCCTGCCAACATTAGCAGTATTATGGATGATGTTAGCATTTGTAGTGTTGATGTCAGCATCCCATGTGGCACTGTAGGTATCAAATCAGGTCTTCTTGATGCAAGTGGCATGAGTGAATTCTAACTAGGAACAAGCTCCAAAGAGGAGAAGGAAAACTCAAATCCTTTGATCTTGAAGCGGGTCATGCAACACGAAGATGGAACATGGCATATGAGGAAGCTCAAATGGAGGAAGAGTGAAATTATTACAAGATCTTCTTCACCTGATAGAGAAAGTTGACAAGTTGTTTGCAGAATATAAGAAGACGATCAAGCTTGATAATAAAGAACCAGATAATCATGCCTCGGTAAATCATGAAGGTGGAAGAGGAGAGCCCCTTGAACCACCCTCTCCATCCTCTAGTGATATTTCTTCTTCTTCCTCTTCTCATCATTCTAACATGCTTTATAAGAATGCATCTAAGAAGCCATTTTTTAAGCTAGATGTAAAGTTTAATTTACCCACATATAATGGAGAATGTAGTGCAAAGAAATTAAACAATCGAATGAGATAGATTGAGGTTTATTGCCATATTCAATAGATCAAGGAGGATGAGGCCAAGATCCAATTAGCATCTCTTCAACTAGGTGGCGCCGCTCTCGTCTGGTGGGAGATCAAGTTGCAGAAAGGCAACAAAAACTTGGGTAATCTCCATTCTTCTTGGTCCAATTTTGTTTCTGCATTAAAAGATCAGTTTAATCCTTTGGGTTATCGACAAAAGAATTTAATGGAATGGAAATATTTGAGACAAGGAAAGGGTGAAAATGTACAAATCTTCACAGAAGAGTTTAGAAAGCAAGCTTTGAATTTGGGCATTTCACTTGATTCGCCAAAAACTGTAACAAAATATATTGGTGCTTCACATAGTTACATTAGGCATTCTTTGCAGTTATTTGATCCTACCACTATTGATGCAGCCAGTATGAAGGTCATTCACCTTGAAAGAAGGGGAAAGAATGACAATTAAGATCAACCCAAGAAATCATCTTTCAAACTTCATAATGCCAAGTTCAAAGGAAAAGGAAAGGGAAAGGACAAGAAGGCAACTACAACCAAGAAGGAAGAAGGAGCAAAGCCATCTTGCACACATTGCAAGAAGGAATGCCATGATGATGATCATTATTGGAAGTTGCATCCAGAGTGGAAGCCACAGAGATTTGGTGGTAAGAGCAAGCAAAATACGATGGAAACCGTAAAACATGACCTTGGATCTGATTCTAGTGATGAGACACAAATCAAAACAATGGGCATACAAGGTACTCTTTCTCTTCATGCTAATGAAAATTCCGAATTGCATGCAAGTACAAGTTTTTCAAATGAGCCTCTTGTTATTGAATGAAAGAGGACTTAATTTTTCAACAATCGGGTTGTGATGAAACATACTAAAGTGGAAACCTTGTTTGATCTAGGCTCACAAGCAAATTTGATTTCATAATCCTTGGTTTAGAAATTAGGGTTAGAAACCAAGCCTCATTCATAACCTACCCTCTTGGTTGGGTGTGTGACAAAGCCAAATTACATGTAACCAAGCAATGTAGAGCTAGATTTTTGATTGCATCCAAACTGGTAGATGAGGTTGACCTTGATGTTGCACCTTTGGATACATGTGGCATTGTATTAGGGAGTCCATATTTGTATGACAGGAAAGAAGTTTTCTTTCACCATGAAAACAAGTATCATCTCACAAAAGATGAGGTGGAATACATTGTTAGAGCTCATCGTGCCAAAATCAGTGTCAGTCTTGTAAGTGCAGGTTAGATGAAGAGATTGATCAATTCCAGTAAAGGGTGCATGCTCATGGTTGTGAGAGAAAAAGATGCGAAGACATCTGAAGCTTTCCAAGGTTGTGATCCCACTCATAAAAAAGAATTGTATGAAATTGTTTCTAACTATAATGGGATTTTTTAGGAACCAAGTGGGTTGCCTCCAAAGCGTGAGATCCAACATGAAATTCACTTGCAGTAGGATGCTCCTTTACCCAACATTGGTATGTACAGGTTTTCATCCATTGAGATGGAGGAGATAAAGAAGCAGGTGCAAGAATTGTTGAACCAAGGGGTCATAAGGCCAAGTTCTTCTCCATGTGGTTCACCTATTGTGTTGGTGGCAAACACACTGCCCGAAATGTTCTCGTCCTTCGCTTTAGGGTCTGTCCCTCAGTGTGGTCAGTACTAAATAACTACCACCATGCCCAGGTACGTTAGTGACTCGACTAATAAGGAGAGGTACGTTAGTGACTCGACCAACGGGAGAGGAAAGAGGAGGTGGGTAATTCTATGTGCATAGACTACAAGGAAATCAAAAAAATAACGGTGAAGAATCGGTACCCTTTCACTCGCATTGATGATTTACTAGAGAAATTGAAAAATGTTGTATATTTCAAAAAAATGGACTTGCACAGTGGCTACCATCAGGTCAGGATTGCAAAAAAGGATGTATGGAAGATCGCATTCAAAGCAAAATAGGGGTTGTTTGAATGCCTGGTAATGCCATTTCTAGCCATGAGGGTGATGAATGATATTTTCATGCCTTTTCTTGATGATTTTGTACTTGTGTATCTTGATGACATTCTTGTTTTCAGTAGGACATGGGAAGATCATGTGAATCATATTAAAAAGGTGCTTGATGTTTTACAAAAAGAAAATTTGTATGTCAAAATTTTGAAGTGTAAATTTGGTAAGACCTCTTTGGTTTACTTGGGTCACATTGTTGGAGGTGGACAATTGAAAATCAATCCTTATAAAGTTGATGTAATTATAAAGTGGCCTAAACCCACCAATGTTATTGAGGTTCATAAGTTTTTGGGTGCAGTGCAATACTGGAAAAGGTTCATTTCCAACTTCTTTGTCATTGCATCTCCCTTGAATGCCTTGACAAGTGTGAAGAAAACCTTTCAATGGGTAGGAAAGCAACAAAAATCCTTTAATACACTAAAAGAGAAGATTAGTATCGCACCAGGTTTGGCCTTACCTGACCTCCATCAACCTTTTGGGATCGAGACAAATGCCATTGGATATGCCATGGTAGCAATATTGATGCAGCAGAGGACACATGTATGTTACCATTCAAGACATTCTCCCAAGCTATTGTGAACTATCGCACATATGACAAGGAGTTGTATGCTTTGGTTCAAAGCATGAAGAAGTGGAACCACTATTTGATTGGAAAGGAGACCATCATTCACACATATCACTAGCCCTTGCAGTACCTCTAGTCGCAAACCAAGCTTCAACAAGCACGTCATTTCAGATGGATGGGATTCCTCCAACAGTTTCACTTGGTAATAAAATACAAGAAGGGAACTAGCAACAAAGTGGCAGATATGCTTCCTCACCCTCCTATTTATGCATCTACAATTTTGCAAAATACTTCTTTATCTTTTGAAACTTTTTATGTTGAACAATATGTTGATGATTAATATTTTAAGGATATTTATGCAAAGCTAACTCATGGATCACAGGTAGACAATTACGATTTGTAGGGAAAATTGTTGTACCACATTAGCAAAATTTGTATCATCACTAATGAAACAATACATGTAATTAGAGAGGCATGTACCTCTCTTGTGTTGCGTCATTTTCGTGTAGGGAAAACTTTATGTCATTTGCAGAGGTTATGTTATTGGCCTCACAAGAAAAATATTGTGACTCGATATGTAAAGGGAGGTGTGTTGTGTTCAGTTAGCAAGCCCACTGATAGAAAATTGGGGCTCAACACAACACTCCATGTTCCGAGTCTTCCATGGAAAAGTGTGTCAATAGATTTTGTTGGCGGTTTTCCTTTCTCTAGGAGAGGTCATGACTATTTGTATGTCGTTGTGGATTGATTTATAAAAATGTGTGTTTAATGCCTTGTCAAAATCAGATCACTACAAAGCAGACTGCTCATCTCTTCTTCTAATTTGTATGGGTCCACTTTGGGTTACCCACAACCTTTGTGTCTGATCAAGACTCTCATTTCCTTGGATATTTTTGGACGATTTTGTGGAGAATGATGGACACCAAGTTGAAGAGGAGCAAGTTGTTTCATCGACAGACCGACGGGCAAATAGACGTTGTCAACTGCACAATGATACATTTACTTCGGGGCTATTGTGCCAAGCATCTGAAGTTGTGGAATGAGAAACTTCCTTATGTACAACATGCATACAACTGGGCAATGCATTCATCCACTCAAAGTTCACCATTCAAGACATGCTTTGGATATTTTCCAAAGGATACCTTAAACATGGTCTTTGGGAAAGATAAAGATTCGAGTGAGCAAGATGACAGGGACAAAGAACGAAAGGTCCTTCAACGAATTCAAATGATTCACCAGGAAGTGTAGGAGTAGTTGGAGAAAACTCAAGCTCAATATAAAGCTCGACATGACAAGGACCAAGTTGATCACCAATTCCAGGTTGGAGACAGGGTATGGCTCCACATTAGCAAAGATAGAATGAAAGGGGAAGGAAATAAGTTGAGACCAATCTGCTATGGTTCATTCATCATATTAGAGAAGATTAGAGACAATGATTTTCATCTCGATTTTCCAATATACATGCAGATGTACTCAGTGGTGAACATTGAAAACTTAAAGCTTTATGAGCCTCATTTGATCATGGACGTCGAAGAGGTTGGACAGGTTCCTACAGTGGATGAATTTGCACCATAATACTTGGACAAGCTACCTGAGGATATCATTATTGACATGAGAAATAGGACATAACGACGAGGAGACATGGAGTACCTTTGTATTGGTTTCAAGGGAATGCATCCAAGTAAGGCCCGTTGGATTGAAAAGGAGAAAGTGACGGAGCAATTCCCTCACTTTTCTATTGATTGAAAAGCTTTTGGCAGTCTAAAATCTCATTAGTGGGGAGAAATGATCCAGGAGGTTTCCAAAAGGCCAAATTTTTTACATCCTCAAAATGTAGCGAAACTGGTCTCAAATCGAAGAGCTTATAGTTCTAAATCCAACAGCGTGAGCAAAACCTTAAACGTACACCATATGTGAAAGTTATGGCCCACTGAAGTTTTTTTGAAACAACTAAAATTTTTGTAGGTGGGACCCACAGTGCCACATGGAAAGTTAACATTAGCAGTATGGATGCTAATGTCATCCGTACGACTACTGGTGTCAGCAGGGTGACATGTTCATACAGATCAAGGAGGACCAATCACAGGTTGACACGTGGTAGGATGACATCAGCAAAGTGACGTGGCGTTACGAACTAGTGACAGAGTGCCACGTGGTAGAGTGACGTCAACAAGGTTGGCGGTCAGTTAAGGGAGTGATAATTTACACCAGTGGTAGTTTCCGGAATCTGGCCACTGAAGGCGACGAATTTTTCGCCTCTTTAAAACCTCCAATGACCCTCAGAAACCGATGGGCGGCTTTCAACTGTTGTGCCTTAAAAATTCAAAAAAAACAAAACAAAACCAGTTGGGTTGGTTGGCCGGTGGTCAAACCCGTCCAACCGAGCCACATAACATATTGTGTGTTTGTACATATATACCGTCGCCGTAAATCAGGGGTTTGACGGGTGTTGAACCAGCGCCTGCCGGTAGCAACCCCATAATCGTCAGTCACCAAAAACACAATACACCAACGTTTAAAACAATGCACCAATTATATATGGGGGGTCAGCGGGATTGGAAGCCCTGACCACCTTGGCACTATTCAGACGCACCACCAACTCGCCTAACAATTCCGTTGGGATATTTGCCCACGCAACACCATTTAAACTCCAAGTTTTTTCCATTCAAGACAGAGGGAAGGTCATGCAAAACTGAGAATGTTGATTACGGGAGGAGGAACAATGCACTAAGCTAGAACTACACCCATCCTGGCGCGGTTTTCAAGATAGATTCCTAGGAATCTTGCGAGATTTTTTTGCAGAGAATCTTGTAGGGAATCTAAAAGATTCCTTAGAGCTCCAAAAGTCACATGCTCAGAACATGGTCAAGTTTATAGTCGTTTGACATGATTTCACGCCACAAATTCAATGGTGATGTCCATTTCTGCAGCAGAGCTTCACATTTTCAGACCATTTCGGAAAGTGGAGGTATAAGGATCATTTTTGTAATTGATTGTAATTTGGTTTCGCTGCCATTTAATGAACGATGCCTCCCCTCATTAAGTCGGTCCGGAGACATAGCCCATATTGGGTGAAATCCATTATCAAGTTGTTTTTGTGCCTTTTATCTCATGGTTACTTTTAAATTCCACTTGTTTTATGTGTTTACGTCACTTATTTACATGCTATTTCATATGCAATTTTGTATGCATCCTTGAAGTAAAATATCTAGATCACTTTATTTCCTCATTTTCCAAAAGAGATAAATAATAGATTGGCCCATTGGGTAGAGGTGCATCAGGGTTTATATTGATTAAATGCTTAACCTAGCAGTGCATAGGTACCCTAGTGGGTGAGGATAAGATGTCTTGTATTCTTTCATGGTCTTATCTAATTTCTTATGTTGTGTGGATACACATTGTGTGGAGGCCATTATGTGGCCATGACCTTCTACTCACTTTGAGAGTGAATCAAAAAGAAGACAAATTTCTCAGTCTGGGAGATGACCTTCCTACATTGCTTGATGGCGAGCAAATAAATTATGGTAGGTAGAGCTAGCTTTGGTATCCTATATATTTGTCTACCCAAAGTAATAAGGACATTACAAGATATAGACTCTGTTAGGGCCTAAATCTACCTCAAGCTGAGAAAGGCAGAATCTAGGGTAACATCAAACCACACTTAACCTAGTAGCTAGCCCTACCAGGTCAGGAGAGGGCTCTCTCCTTGTCAATCTCAGAAGAATATGGTCAATAGAGCTTGAGATGACTAATGCGAAGACTAATTTTAGGCTAGGTATATGCTCGGACGAGTTTGATTGAATTTAATTTTTGTTTGTTGGCTCAAATGTGAAAGGCAGATTTGGGTCCGGGGAATGGACACAGTCTTGCAGAGATCTCTATGGGGCGAGGTAGGAAAATGGTTTAGTACTTTGAAATAGGTGAGATGGAGATTCTTAAGACTGGTGAAGAGTTGGAGAGGGCATGAAAATCTCAGGGATCCTCTTCAAACAGCTGAAAACATAAATAATTAAACAAACCCTAGGTAGAGCACTGCAACATCAATGAATTCTACCTTTATCCTTGATTCATTTAGTTAAGCTGAACAGAAAGAGATGATGGCATACATAAACACATGTAAACTTTCATTACAGAAGGAAAAACAATACCAAATCAAATTTCCACAAGAATCCCACAAAGTGTTGCAAACCCTGGTCTATTCCTTTGCCAAACTGCAGAGATGAATGTACAATAATGCTCAAAGCATTCACAAGAGTCCAACCTTTACCAATGACTAAAAAACTACTAGATATAGGCAACAAACAACTCATGCTAGGCTTTAGGGGTCGAATTCATGAGTTTAGGAGCTGTTTCAACAAGATCTAAACTAAGAACTGAAAAGTAGGCAGTGGAACAGCTTGCCTCTAAAACCTAGGAAATTGATTCATTCAGTTTCAAACTACCTTTTCATGATGTATCTACCTCCATGAGTGAAAATTTAGCATATTTACATCAAAATCCATCAATTCACATCAAATTACATCATGATTTTGACTATTAGAGAGAGAAAAGTCAAACTGAGAAGAAACTAGTCGAAAAACAGAGTTTTTTGGCCAAAATGACAAAATTTCATCCTATGCACCGCGCTCCTGTCCCTGTGCGCCACGCTACTTTGGAGCTGATTTTGGAGGCCTTCCCGTGCACCAAATTTGCTCCAAGTGGGCTTGTTGGAAATATATGCTTGTCTACTTTCCAGAACAAGTAGAATTTCTGAATTTGGTGTCCATTTGCCCCTCCAAAAATGAGTTCTCCCAACACTGCTTCCTGTGTGGCCAAAAAGGGGCAGAAAGGGCATTTTTGAGGTGTTTTGACCCTTTTGGAAGCTCAAAACTTGTCAAAATTTCTTGGCCATGTGAGGGAATTCATATTTTTTCATGAGGAATCCAAAAATGCTAAGTTTTCCTCCAAAGGAGGTCCCTAGCAAAAGCACGCGCCAGGTGGCGCGGCGCACCAGGCAGAAAAACCTGTTTTTTAGTCCAAAAATTCAAAATTTGCAAAAAGTATCCCAAATTTCTTGAAATTTGGGCTGAGTGTCCTGCATCAAGTGTTTTGTTGCACTAAGGAAGCCTCAGCCAAGATCTGGAGTCTATCTTGCTCCTTTCTCTTCCTCAACGCTTTCCTCAACTTGGCCTTCAAAGTCCTAATTCCCGCTTTGCAAGCTTTGTTTCTTGCCAAGTAGTGGTAGGCCATGTGCCTCAACATATTTTTATCTCTGTTGGCCTTCTCCAACATCATTTCCAAGTGCATGTTTTTCCTCTCAAGCCAAGATTCAAAATCAGCTTCAATTTCTTTTTCAAGTGGTGTCAATTTGGTTTTCCTCCTCTTGGCAGCTTGTCGGTTTGCGCTTATGTTTTGGAGATCCATGATGGTTTGTTGATCCTCTAACTGTTTGTTTCTCTATTCCAAATATTTGATTATCCACTTGACTCTTTCCAGGTTGAGAGACAAGTCATGAATGTCATCTTGCTGCTCCCGAATGATCTCCTTGAGCTTTGAGCTCAAATCAGTGTCATCATCCTGAATAAGAATGAAATCTATCTCTTGACCTCCTGAAGGTCCCTCATCATGTAATGGTTGCTTACCCTTGTCCTGTATCTTCTCTGTTGTTGGAGGAAACGAGACCCCTTCCACCCCGGGTGGAGATAATACTCGTTTTGCTACTGCAAACAATCTCCTAGTGCCCTTTTGGTATGTGACAAACACTGACACACTGGTGGTTTGTGTCTCATGCACCTCTTGCTGATGTGAAGGTTCTCCTACCTCATGAAAAACTAATGGGGGAACTTGAGGACCTATAGATACCTCATGTGAAATGAAATCCTCCCATGAAATATTTAGTAAACTGAGCTGATGCAAAACCACAATTTTGATTAATGCAAAGTGATAGATGTTATTATACTGCTGATGGGGAGGCTTCCTTTGCACCAATGTGGTAATTTTCTCAATATTCTGGCAAATGAAATAGGGGAGGTTCATCATCCTCACCCTAGTAAAATGCATCAACAATTTGATATGATAGGTGTATAAGCGAGAAAATCTGCCCTCACAGCTAAAATATTTTATTATGAGTTTCATTAGGGGAGCATATGTGTCCTGTAGGTACCTAAAGGGGAAGACCCTACTGACATGTCTCTGAAAACTAGCCTTGATATAAGGCCCATAATGATCTCTGTCCACTAGCTGCCCCTTATTCCACTGCTCACCTACATTCAGAATACCGATTGCTAAAGCTATAGTCTTAGGTGTCAAGGTGAATGTCACACCTGCCAAATTGACTTGGCCATTGTGAAGATGGAGCACAAAGAGTCTAGCAAGCTCATGGTGGTATTTGACTCTTTCCACCATCTAACAAAATTGGTAACAAGATTGATGTTGGAAGCATGTGACAGCAAGAGGGCAAGCCAACAGCTCAGCAAGTCAAGTAGGCTCCTCCCAGTTATGTTTTCCACTCTTGTGAGGTCTCTTTGGTGCATGAATTTCTTTGGAGGAGTCACTGACTATTTCCTCATTTCTGTCATAAGAAGACTCTAACTCCATGTTTGCCAATGCTTGAGTTTTCTTAGATGAGTATGAAGATATTTTAGAGTGACAATAGGTATTTGCTGCTAAAAGATAGGGATTGATGATAAGGACTGTGAAGGGACTGTGTATGAGGGGTTGGGGATGCTGTTGGTTGGGTTTTTGGGGAATAGAAGGGTTTAGGGAATAATATTTAGGGTTTAGGGTTGTTAATTAGGGTTTGGGATAAGTGAAGGTAGGGATTAGGGTTATTAGTTTTCGGGGTATGGGGAATAGGGAATAGGTAACTATGAATGAAAAGGGAGGGAGAAAATAGGTGAATGAAATGTAGTGAGGGATTGAAAATGGTAGGGGTGTGTAGGATAGCAAAAACAACAATTTGTAAACCCTAGGCAGCGTTTTTTTAACAAATTGTGCAAGGAACTAAGGTTTAAATTTTTCCCTATTGAATCACCATGAAGACTAAAGCAAACTCATACATTGACCAAATGGGAGTGTCAACCTACTTGTGAAATGAGGAATTTATGGTTTTGAAGCTTTTGGAGGAAGATTTGAATGATTTTCAGCCTTGAAGACTGGTGCGTCATGCCACCTCACAAGTGCGCCGCGCCTCTCTGGTGCGTCGTGCCAGTTAAAAATTTCAATGTGGACTATGCTCTGTGTGCGCCACGCAGGCCAGGTGCGCCGCGCTTGCAAATTTTCACCTTTTGACTGCAAAATCGCTTCCTTGGCTTCTAAAACGCAAATTGCACTTGCTTTCTTCTCCTTTGGACACAAATGAACCTCTTTGACATGAAAAAACTTTATATACCCATGGTTTTACTTTTTGACTTATGAAAACCCACGTTGCTAATGTTTGCTTTTCACTTGCTTTTTAAAACTCTGTTTTGGGCAGTTGTCTTACTTTTTACCTTTGATGGACTAAATGCTTTGGCATTTTGTTTCTTTTGTAGGAACTGGAGAGGCAGCGGCTTAGCAAGGTGACCAGGGCTACCTATTGAAATTATTACATTTAGAAAAATAAAATTACATGAGATTTGTACATAAAACATTAAAAAAAAAAAAAAAACTTTGTTTTTTCCTCAAAACAGGGTTTTGAGGAAAAATCAATCACTGAGCATGTGATTATTGAAATTATTGTTGCTGAGACATTATTTGACCTCCTCATGCACCTGCTGACCATTTTGAGCTTTTACAAGACCTTATTGACGAAACCCTAGACCTAATGAGACCTAAAACCCTAAAAATGACTTTTGCATATTTAAGGACAAAAAATGACTGCAAATGACCTAAATGTATGAAAATGGGCCAGCAGGTAAAGAACATGAGGGAAAAATTTATAATATGCCATCACCATCAAATTATCCATGACCCTAATGGAATGCAGTTGATCAGATGAGACACCTAACATGCAATGCAACAAGAGAATTTGATCACTGATGGAGGGATGAAGGTACCGACACTAACAGACTCATATACAACATGATACTTCCACAAGTATTGTTGGCCTAAAAGAACATCATAAACCTTAAAGTGGGAGTATCACACAATACCTCATCCTTGAAGGGATTCATGTCATAGGGCAGGCGACATTGTTTTCTAATGTGGAGATATTTCCCTTGGTGGAGCCACCTAATGGTGTATGGCGATGATTGTGGTGTTGTCATCAGGTCCAACCACTTGATAATCTTTGTTGAGGTGATGTTATTTTTACTTTTTCTATTGATAATGAAGTTTGCTAGAGCGCCCTTCACCCACATCTACGAGTGAAAAAGGTTCTCACCTTCTTCTATTTCATTGGGTTTAATTGGTTGCACCTTAGTGGCAACAATGGTGACATTGTGTTTTGCATCAATGATTCACTTCCCCTTTTCTAAATCTAATTCAGGGTCAAAACCTGCATCTGAATCTGAGGCTTTTCAGCTTAGCCACCAACAAAATCTTTGATCGGCATTCATCGATGTTATGCAAAGGGTTTTTATGGAACTCACACCACTTTCCCGTGTATTTCTTCGTCTCCCCATTACCATTTTTTGTTTACAGCTTAGACGAGTTGTCCTAGGGTGGTCCATTTTGGCTCTGTCCTTTTTAGTATAAGTTTGGATTGCCTTTTCCTTGCTTCTATTGTGAGGAAATCACATATCCAAAGTCTCACTTCTTTTGTTTAAATTTATACTCAATTTCAACAACATGTCGGTACAGCATGCCCAATGAGGAGATGTCCAGAAACTCCATTTTAGTTAGGATGTATCTGTGCAAATCGTCACAGTAATTTAGCACCAATTGTCACTTGGATTCTTTAATACCCATCTTGGTACCCATATTTGTGAACTCTAGCATTGTTTGGTCCCTCTCCCGCCATAATGTGGTCCATCTCGTGTACTAGCCATTATAGCTTCCAACATGGTAATATTGTTCCTTAATAAAATCCTTGAAAGATCTCCAATTAGATACAATCACAAACATCATGGGTTCCTTTGTGACCTTTTTCTCACAATAAGTCTCCTACCAATCCTTGACATGGGGGACAACCTTAAGGAGTTCAAAATAATATTTTATCTATCTAAAAATATGGTGGACGGAAAAATAACCTTCTAGCAGATTTAACCATTTGTCTAGGAAATTCACATCTATGTAGACTTCACATATAGTAATATCAAAACTAACTTGTACCTTGAAGGGGGCATCTCATTTGAAGTGGTTAATTGACGAAGATATGTTGGTTGTTGGAAATCATCAAGGGATCTGGGAAAAGTCATCCATCATCTCATTCCTTTGTCTCACAACAAATTCCTCAAGCAAAAATTTCATCCCTTGTCTTCATTTTATTTTAGCTTGACCTTGTTGGGGACATGCGCAAAGAGACAAATAAAGAACAAACTGCTATGATACCAATGATCTAGATTTATGAAGGGAATGAAATGAAATACAAATTTATAACAAAAATACAAAGATACAATAAAAATTGACTTCTATTAGTAAAGAGGATGCACTGAAACTGTAAAAAACACGAAATGAAACAAATATCCTCAAATGGTGGTAGCTTATCTTTGAGAAAAGATGTGGTGGCTATGTGCATTTGCTAGAGCGATTTACAATGAGGCAAAAGGCCCTTTTTAACATAAATCAGTAATGAGGAAGTCTTAAACATCCAAAAACATAACCATAGAAAATTAAACTCTAAGAGGCTTGTGGCCCTTATGGGGTTAGTTGGTAGGTCAACTTCTCAGGGTCATACTTCTGCATACGATCTTTGTTTGGTGTGTTTGATATCCCATTGGAAAGGTCTAGTCGAGAAGTAACCATTCTAACTAGGCCCATGCCAAAGCCTATCAGTTAAAATTTGGACCCCTTTCATGTTAATGAAACATTGTTTAGTGCCTCAAAATAGCCTTGGAAGTTGAGGGCCCGAAAAACTATAGAAATTTTTTTAATAAGGAGAATTCTTCTTTGAGCTAATGGAATAGGTGGGTGGGTACTGACATCCACCTAGATCGGAATTTAACCATCTAGAGTTAGAGTCTAAGCTCCATGACAATTGATGAATGTAATAGTTATCCCTTATCCACTATAAATAATAACCACTAGATTAATTTTCCTTTGCAATGATATAATGCCCCTCGCATGCTTCATTTACATTGTTTGTCCTCATTTGTATCCTTGACATGCCATTTAAGAGATATTTGATTCTATTTTTTATTAATAATATGGTTATCAATGTATTAGATAAAAATTGTAATTGAACCCTGCAACATTGTAATATAGTTTTTTAGATTTGGTCATATTTACCTATTGTCAAAAACATATAGCTCATCTTTTAAAAGATACTTGTTCTTGGCAGTTCTATTTGAAAAGAAATAAAACAAAATAATAGAGGACTAGGATCCTAGTAAAATTACTTCATAACTTCAAAATTTGTGAATAAAAAGTAGCAAACAAATTCTAATTACCTCATGCTTTGTTTTTTTTGCTTTTCTAAATGATATTAATTATGTTTTCTTCTTTTAGTGAGTGGAGGTTATGCCTTCTTTCTTAGAGCATTTATGTAGGAAGCTTCTAGACTTAAGGTAGAGCACACATATGTATGGGACCTAGGTACTTGTTGATGTGTATAAAGATATGTTTGGGATGCTTTTCCCATTTCCAAAGTAGCATTTGAGTTGGATATATGTTCTTTCCATCACCCTCTAGTAGTAGGGTATTTTCTTCTTCTGGAACCACCTCTCAATCCTCTTAGGTATCAGGGGGTTCTATTCCATACTTGGTTTTTTCTTATGTTTTATACCTCTCTATCTCCTCACTTTCCTTTAGCATGTATTATAAGTTTTCAAAGATTCCAAAGTTATTGATATTCACTTTCAATGATCCTTCTTGAATTTTATTTGATTAGTTTGGCCACTTAATCTATGACTTTATATGCTTGTTATTTACCGACCTGGATGGATTTTACTCCTTTTCACTAGAATTTTTTGAAGGCCACTTAGAAATAAATGCCTCTCTTGAATATTTTGACAATTTCTAATAAAGTGTCCAAACTCATTGCAATAATTTCACTTAAAGGGATTTTTCTTATAATCTAGTTCTTATTGATAATTCCAACAATCCATATTAATTTGCAGTGCCTTTGGAAGGCCCTTCTCCAAATCCACTTAAATGAATATTTTGGCACAAAAATATAGATTTCCTTTTGGTTCTACTAGGTCAATGTACTAACCTAATTTGTCTTTAATGGCTCTGAGGTGCTTTTATCCCATAACATTATGGGAAGGTAGGAAAAGTAAACCACATAGGGGCATTTGCGATCTCCTCTTCAAGGTTGAAGCCAAAAGACTAGAAAGTTAAAATCATTCCCCTTGATCACACTAAATAGGATCTAAAGTGAGAAATCATGTTTCTATCCCCTCTAGCTTAGAATCTAGAAACACAAAATATCCTCAGCGACATGTAAATAGAGATACCTATACCTTGAATATTGGATTACTGTGTGCTACTATCCATGCCTCTATAGTCCTTGGGGTAGGCCAGTGGCCTATAAATTTTTGAATCAACACATGTTTAGATAGAATGACATAATTTTCTTGGTCTAGAGATGGAATATTCAATTGAAGGATGGAGTCCAACCACTTAATGAATATTCTTTGAATAGGACCAACCATTCGAGAATCTACTCCTAAAAGATCTATATCCTTTGGCCATGGTCAAAGAGGTAACTATTAGCTTGAACACTTCATTTTTGGAATAGAAATAGTCTTCCATTATTGTTGATGGCCCCCAAAAATAGACATAATTTAAGGCCCATCTGACCATCCTTTGAAAAATTTAACCTTACCTTTTGCATGTGATAATGTTTTTTTCAACTTTAATATGTTCTTAGGAGGGTTAAGATGTATTTGTTATATCTTATGTGCCTAATGCATTAAATGTGAAGGATATTGAGGATATCATATGCAGATCACGCAGGATTCCAATAGGAGAAGACTATGGGGCTTGTCCCCCTACTATAGGTTAATCAAAACTTGGCTAGCTCAAGAATATTTACTACTTTTGTGTGAATGTGAGAACACCAGGGAACTAGATCCACATTTTTAGGGGTTTTGGAGGAAAGTAGCGATCCCTTCCAGGAGGTTTCCCCTCAAGCACCTTTTGTATAAATAAGGGGCCTTAGCATCCTAGTAGGGATTAAAAACTCTAAAGGAAGATAGTCAACATTAGAGAAAGGCTTTTTCCTATTATTTCAATTTGACATGTCTCATGTATGAACACTTTTGATAATTAATGAAAAGCAATCCTTTATTCTCAATCTAATTTTATTCCAAGGGACTTGAGTCTTCTTGGGTTAGGGCCCAACCCAGGTGCTCAAACCCCCTTCTTGCACAATTAATTTCCCTGCATTTAGTATAGTTGTGGTTTTTTGCAAATGTGTCACTAAGAAAATTATTGTCTTTGCAGGGTTTATTAGTGAGTTATTTTCTAAAGTTTTGTTATGTACCTTGTTATGATGAGCACAAAATTAGTTTCCTTCATGTAATATTAGTCTTCCTTCTAAATTGAGCTCATCCTTTTTTACTTCCTGCAATTAGTGGTTTAAAAATTGTTTATACAGCTTGCTTTTATCAGTTAGACATGCACTTTATTTTCAGATAGATAGATATTGTTTCATAGGAAACTTTTGTGTTTTTTTTATGCATTTAGTGCACTCTCATCATCCTCTTTTCACCCAATGCTTTACATCTTTGCAAATTGTCAACAAGCTAAATTCTACCTAATCGAGCTATAGGAAACCCCTCGTTTTGTCTTTTGCTTGTATGAGTTCATTCATTGAGTGTGCCTGAGCTTGGTAAGGACCTATTTTCCCTTCCACAGCCTTCTCCCACCTTTTCCACTCTTCAAAACACATCTAAACCTCATAAAGTTGCTTTAAGATGTTTCTTATAGCAAAACATGCCATCCTATAGCAATACGCAGATTTCCTTAGAACGCCTCCAAAATCACACTAGAAGCCTGTTTATCATTCCTTAGCATTTTACAGCATCCATTAGACTTTGGATATGGAGTTTAGAGGTTCAAAGATCCCTTAGGAAATTTTCCCTAGTAGTTGTAGCTTTCTTCCTACAATTAGAGTTTGTTGTTTTTATGTCTTCTTTTAACTACAAAATTGATTTGTCAATGCACCATAGAGTAGGATTGATTTGCGTCCAACATTTTTGAAGTATTTTCTTTGCTTTCTTGTAAGTATCATAGGTTTATTTCATTCATTTCCTTTCCTGCAATAACATAGATTTACTTTCTGCAAAACAGAGTAGAATTACTTTTTGTCATTTTCCTTCTTGTAATTAGATTAAGTTTTACCTTTTATCATTTAAGTTTCTACTATAGAGTAGGATCTCTTTCAATCGTTTCCTTTCCTGCAAATTAGAATATAGCTATTTATTGTTCATTTAATTTTTTAAGCATTTCCTCTAGCATAGTGGTCTCTGTGCATTTTGACTTCTCTTCAGTTGCATGAGATCAACCTAAGTAGAATTTATTGCCTATTGTACATATAGTATTGATACCTCTTAAGTTTGTATGAACCCTAGGTTGATAATTAATGCTGAGCCCCTAAGGTGTTCCATCATTCTTGTTGTAATACTGTGGGCCATCACTTTTTGGCGTTGTTACCAAGGTGGTGCCAAAGTAGGAATTGTTTTCTGCTTTAAGATTGATTCATTTTCACTTCATTAAAAAAACAAACAAACAAAACAAAAAAATTTCATCAACATTTCTATTTTACAAAAGAATACAAAAAATGTCATTTATTTCATGCCTCGTAGAGCTGGGGAATAGCTAATGAATTTTTTTACCTAAAACCACCACTCCTACAAATAGTCAACCTTCACCTTTTGGTGACTACGACCCTGTTACTCTGTCCACAAAGGATCTAGATGTCTTCTTAGGTGAGAAACAGATGTTTTTTAGGAGCCTATAGGAGGAGGAGAACCTCCATCACCCACTGAAAATATGGATGGAAATAGGCAGCCTGAAGTCTTTCCTATCAGGGAGACAAATGGGGAAGCTAAAATGAAAAATATCAACCCTACTCTTCCACACTTCCATGGAATGGCTTCTAAGGACCCTGACACCTTCATGTTTGAATTTTTTGTAGTCTACAGGACATATGATTATACATATGATGAGTAGAAGCTCAAATTGTTTCCTTCTACCCTCAAGGATGTAACCTTGCATTGGTTCATGAGTTTAGAAGGAGGCAACATTACTACATGGGCCTAGATGCAACAAGCATTCAACACCAAGAACATAGACTATTTCAGACCAAGGGACGTAAGGGAGGAAGTATTCATAATGACCCATGAGCTAGATGAATCACTATAAGAATTTGAAGAAAGATTTCAGTGGAGCTACAAGAGGGTTAACTGGACCCTTGATCCAGATTCAATGAAGCTATTCTTGCTTCGAGCGGTCAGAGAAGAGTTGATAGAGACCCTCAATATGTTGTCCAATGGAGATATGCATCAACTAAATTATGAAGACATTAAAACAATGTTTGAAATCCACTCTAAAGATGCAAGAAAAAAGAGGTAGATTAAGCTAGGGTTTGGTAAGTCCTTCATCTCCTACTCCAATGATTAACAATGGAATAGGAAGTACGTTGGAGGATTTTAAAAGTGATATCTTACATATTTTTCCCCAGCATATGGACACATTGAAGATTAAGAAAAAACAAGAGTAGACAAAAAGGGAATTAGCCATATTTTACCCTAGATCCACCAAGAGGCACCCTAGAAATGAGTGCCCATTAAATGTTATAGAAATTTTCTCTATGTGTGAAGAGAACCATTCAATTAACAAGGGCCCATCTCTTCTAGGTTTGAAAGTTGTGTATCAAGGAGCAAAAGTAGGCATGAAGCAAATTTTATTTCTCAACCAAAGGAGGCCATAGAGCCCTAGGCCATATCAGCGAGGTATGAACTATCCTTCCTCCTTTAATACAAGTTATAATTCACCTTTTTAGTGTTGGTATCCACCGAACAACTCACCTTGGCACTATCCTCCTCAACTTGTCATTTCTCCTTTTTAGCCATACCAATGTTAACCTCCTTAATGTGGTAATATCTCATTAGGATGGAGGCCTTAGGCAACCCAACCACCTTCGCTAATTCCTCCTTCTCCTCAACCAAAACTACCCCAAAACAATCCTCCTAAACAACCACTAACGCCTACTCAACCAAATATAAACCCTAACAATAAGCACACCCAACAAGTCTACAATGGAGAGACATCTTATCCTACCTATGGTATAGAAATGCAAGAAATCAACCTCAAGTCTAGGAAGGTACTTTCTAATGATCACCCACCTTCTCTAGTAGAAAACCTTGAAGAGAGAAGGAAGAAAGCTCTCCTCGAGCCAACAAACCTCTCTATCTGAAAGATTGATCCATCCCAAAACAAACATCCTAGAAGAAGCCAAAGTTTTTAGAGAACTAAAAAATATGTGTGTCAATATTCCCCTCCTACAGGCCATCAAGGATGTTCCCATATATAACAAATTTATCAAAGAAGAATGTCTTAAGAGGCAGGAAGGAGGAGGAAAGATGCCCCTACTATCAATGTCATTGGGCAACTGACTGATTTAAAGCTTGGGAAGGTCAACATCCCAAAGTATTTAGATCTTGGCATCCCAGTAGTAGATGTGCACATTAACAACATTGTAGTCCCCAATACCCTCATTGACTTAGGGGTTGCAATCAATGTCATGACCAAGGAGACTATGCTCAAGCTTAACCTATAAGGAGTTGTAAGGAAAACCACCACGTGTTGCAACTTATATAAAAATATACAGTAGCACAAGAGGGTGTCATTGAGGATGTCATGGTTTCCAATTATTCCTGGGAGTACCCCACTAATTTCCTTGTTCTCTAGCCCAAAACCAAGTTCAATGGCTATCCTCTTATCCTAGGAAGACCTTGGTTAGAAATCGTTGATAACTATATCAGTTGTAGAGCTAGAAACATGACAATTGCAAATGGGTAGCTAATAAAAAAACTTGTATTATATCCCCTTTCTCAACTGTAACACACCCTCTTATTTAACCATAGGTGGTTACTATGTTAACTCGAGTCTCAATGTGTAGTTATGAGAAATGGGATAAAAGTTTTTTTTTGTTTTTTAAGGATATTTGTGTTTTGATAGATTAAATAGCAGAAATAAGCATGAGGTAGTTTTAGTCATTTTTCATAGCCTCTTTGGCCCATAGAGCACAATTATTCCAAGTAGATTGAGAATATTACATTCCATAATCAGAGTTCTAATTAAGGTGGGTGCATATTTGAGACCACTTACTATAGATCATCAAAAGGATCATTACTCTTGATTTCTGATTAGTGATGAGGGAAATTAAAATTATTGTGGTGGTTAACTTTAGCACAAATAACTTAGTATGAAAACAATGAAGAATCATTATATAAATTAGTTCCTTGGAGAGCCCTTAAGTGAAAGTCATTGCAAAGCTAGATTCCAATATTTTTACTCATGAAATCTATTTGGATAATATTTATATTTGATTATTCCATGAGTCCTTCTAAAGGAAAATTGGGTTTCAAATTTTTATTAAAGACAACCAATGGCTCAAGGAGTATAAACCATCTTGTCATAAGAAACTAAAAGAGCAGGCATATTGGTGATCAACTTGCGTACTTATACAACCCACTAAAACTAAAGTGACAACTGATAACACTTTTCTGCCATTTGGGAGAAAACAACCTTGTGGGAAAATTGGCTCAAATTATTTGTGTCGTTACTCTAGAGAAACTCAATTATGGTTATAAAATTATTGCAGAATGAAAAGTTCCCAGGGCCAGAAGGCTAAAAAGGTTCCCAAATATTCTTGGCGAGGATATTATCAGTGTAAAGGGGAACTTTTAAGGATCTCAACTCCACCTTTAATTCCATTGTACCCAAAACAAATGATCCGATCTTTGATCGCTTCTAACCTATTTGTTAAGTGCATTTACAAGCTTATTGCTAGAACAATTTACTGCAAAATAAAGCCAAAGATTCACAGAGGACTAGGCTAGAACCTCCCACGTAACTATGAAATAGGAGATAATGAAATTCAGATCTATCAATATAAATAGATTCATTGATGAAATGAGAATAATGGAAATTACGAAACATGATTATTAAGAATATCCAAAGAACTGGAACTCTAACAATTCATGATGGTAGGATATGACCATTTTGTGAATGATCATAAACCATGTCCAAAATATATTCAAGAGTATGGAGAAGCAAATCACTATCAAAAGCATTCATGACAAGAGTATTCAAAATCAATCTCGAAAATACTCAGTCAGTAATCTGTATAAGAAAGTAAACTAGAGAGAGCTTTAGTCTCCTTTAGGAACTAATGTTGTACAAAATAATTGTGTTTATTGTAATAGAAAAAAGTTGGGAAAATGGGTACACCACAAACCATTACTATATCTTAGAGATAAGTTTGCGAGGAGAAAAATATTGCACCCTTAGATGTTTGGACACCAACACAATCAATAAATCACTCCAAAGAGTTTGCAAAGCTTGTTGTTATTATAAACTAAATTTGTAGTTCACAAACATACCTAATTCATATCAATAGGCACGACCAATTTAAAGGACTGAAATTAACTTAAACTACTGGCTTTAGCTTCTTATAAAGCAACCTACAAAATTTGAAATGGAACTTCTTGATTATGCATTATTTTTTTTTTTTTGTTCATATTCAGACATCACTGTTGATAATTTACTATAGACTTTATAGGCTTTTGATAAATTTTCCTATGCACATAGATCATCATCAACTTTTTTGGACTTTACAAAATAACTTTGCGACTATACAAGAAATACTCTACCTTTATTTCATTAAAATTTAATGAAGCAATGGTAAACCTTCTTTACCTTCTGAGGTTGTCTTTGTAATGTCCAAAATCCACTCATATTATTCATTCCTAATATAATTTTCATAAAAGTAACTAGGCATTAGAAGTTATTTAAGATCAATGTTTGAGTGTTTCCAAACATGCCTCGACGAGATACAATGATCTTATGCACCTATGAGGAGACAATATTTATCTAAGCATATTGGATTAGCTTTGTTAAATAACTTGAGCATGCATGTAAGTCTTGGTTTTGTTGATAGAAGCAAATGTTTGTTTTGTAGATACAAAGGTACAAGTTGGACTATTATATCTGTAGGAGGTTAATAGAGTAAAGTTTACAATACCTCAACCTGAGATGAAAATATGACTAATGATCCTTGAAAACTAGGTCGAATTGGACTTCTAGGCTGGTTGTTATCTCACAAGTTTCATTCTTGGTTTTCACATGGTTTCTTCTTTAAATATTTGTCCTAAAATGAATTTGTTGGTGAAATGTTCATGTTCAAATCCCTTATATAGGGAATAATCAGTGAAGGTAGAGTTATGCTTGTCATCTCCATTCCTTTTTAACATTGTGATATGTAACATGTGAGAGTGCAATGTACAATGTGCATTATTTGTAGAGCAATCAAATGACTGAGGTACGCCCTATCTAGTGTTACAAGTTACACACCATTACTTTAACAATGTGATATGTAACATGCAAGAGTGCAATGTACAATGTGCATTATTTGTAGAGAAATCAAATGATTGAGCTATGCCCTGTCTAGTGTTGAAAGTTATACACCATTACATTAAGGATGTGTTCTTCCTATAGATATATATATATATATATATATATATATATATATATATATATACATATACATACATACATATATATATACATACATATAGTCCGGAAATGGACAACTATCCATATCCCATTGCACATAAATTTCTCTCTTAATAGTAAATTCCATGGTTGTTATGCCAACAGAGTTAACCATAACACTTGGAATTCGAAAATTCAAACCATGTGAAAACCTTGAAACAGATCGTCCTCTGTTCGAGTCACAAGAAAGTATGTCTTGATTCCCTAAAATTGTTTGAGGCATTAATTTATGAAGTGGGTTCGTGGTTGATACAACACAACTCATATGCTAACTTGGACACATGTTGGACATTAAGGGTTCTCATTATCGCAAGTGCGTTGAAACTACAAATGGTCTTATCACTTTGAATTCGCAGAGCAATTGTTTCTGTGAATAAAAAAAAATCGAGCTACTGGAAAATTTCTTGGTGGAGTTCAATGTTGTAGTGAGTATTTCATATATTTTATACACTCACATTTCAAAGCATAACATAAGCTATACATAATACCTTATGAATATTCCAAGCATGCCAAACACACACAGATTGTTGCATAAATCATACATAACATCTCACATCTCATGAACATTCCAAGTGTTCCATATAGACATAGTTCATTACTCAAAACAAAGTTTTACATGATATAACATCAACCAGGGACCACATTTCAAATATACATAGGTAGTCACGTTACACCACATATCCAACATACCAATAGCAACAATAATTCATTGTATATTCATGAGAGATTTTTCTCAAATGAAAACAAGCATCTAGGTCAGGGATAGTAACTCACCTCCCAACCATAGAAGGGCTACAACTAGGCCTCTTATGCAACTATCACACCCGAGCCAAATTCCATGGCTTAAGAGGATGATCCAAGGACAAACCAATTTGTCAATTGAACCAGGTATTCTAGACGTTCCAACTACTTCCACCCTTTACTCATAACATGACTCAACCCCATGCTAGTCCAGGGTATCCAGAAGTCTGCTACCTCCACCCACCAACCAAGGTGGGAATCTAGAGGTATGAGCCTCCACCCTCAATCAACACCAGGGACACCAAAGGCTTCACCTCCACCCTGAGTTAGTTTTCCACAATGGATCCACTCAATGAAGCGAGTCCATAGTATACTACCAAGATAGGCACTTTCTTTTCACCAGGAGTTCAAAGTGAAATCTACACCCTGACTGTCAAGGGAATCCAGATATCACTACCTCCACCCCGAAGCCTTAGGGGATCCAAAGATTTTTCAACCTTGCAATTACTAGCTCTTTAAATCTTGCAATTACTAGCACTTCCAATCTTGCAATTACTAGCTCCTTCAAATGATTGTTATGTAAAGTCACTCCTTACAGGCAAGGCATTACTTTAGGACAAAGTTTAACCTTGCGTTGGTGTTGTCATTCTAATATTATATGTGCAGCTTCCTTCATACAATTTCCTCCTTGAATCTTTAACCTATTGCACTATCACATGAATATACAAGGGCAAGAACTCAAGTCGACTACTCCCCCAGAGTGAGATAACGCGAACCTTTTTTTCTACATGCGCCTTCACTGATGATCCCCCCTATCCTTTTGCTGTCAGAATTATGTTCCTCGATGATTATTTCCATGGCCTAGGCCATATCCTATAGAATCAACCTTCATCCATTTGTCCCCTAAGGTTCCATATTCTTTTACTATTTGGCCTAGTCATCACTTAGATAGTTTTTATGTCTACTTGCTAACTCTTGTAGGCCAATGATCTTAATACCACATAACCTCCTGCTCCTTACCTACCATCTGTCCCAAACATAATACCCTCCTCAACCTTGAAATAATTTTTCCCTCTAATTCAACCCATATCTATATATATATATATATATATATATATATATATATAGATATATATATATATATTGCAACATTTGCATAAGGTTTTGTTGTAGTGGCTACAACCACCCTCCAAATTTTTTCCTTAGCCTTGTTTTGGAGCCTCCCTTATAACCTTCACAGCAGCTTGCCTTACTTTGTCAAGTTCACAAGCTTCAGTGTCTTTCTTGCACAAAGGAAACATGTCGGTCATAGCTTAACCCATTCCCCTCACAAGTTATTCACCTGAACTTGGTCCAGCTGCAAGCTGAGCAGCTTCCCCTTGAAAATTGGGAATTTCTAGAGGGCAACCAACCTTCCCTCCAAAAATTGTGCAATCCTCCCTAGCAACATGCTGGGCTCCAGGATTGTGCAATCCTGTGTGCAACCACTCCCAACAGGATTTGCGCAAATTTCCCCAGCAAGGCTACTCAGCTCAAAATTTGCGCAAATATGGGTAGTAGTCAGCCGCTCTGCCCAGAAATTATGCAAATCTCTTGGGAAGTCAGCCCAACTCCCAGTCAGAAATGCGCATTTCCTTCAAGCAATCAAACAGCCTCTTGCATGTGCAACTGAGTTAACTGGTTCCCTATGGGACCGAGCAAAACAGGCCTACATGCATAGGTTGCTTCTCCTAAGGCAGCATGCAAAGGCATCCCTTGTCTCAGGGATCTATGTTTAGCATTCAAAGGTTACATGCAAGGAGCAATTCAGAAACCTCCCACCAAGTATCGATTCGCTTCGATTTGTGGCATGCATGTCACAATCTTGATGCTATCAAAACTCATAAACCGGACGCTGTAGAGCTCATTCCTCATATCAACCTTGTAGCTCTAACATCCCACATCACATCTAGGATCAGTCAGCACATTCAGCTCAGCTGTTTTAGGGTAAGACCGCTTCCCATGCCTTATGCTACATTTCTGTTGCTTTTTGTGTTTTCGCTTGTGGGAGTATTGTTTGCTTGATTTCTTTGAGCACTTGCTGTCGTTTACATGTACACTAGCTTGTCCTAGCTCTGTTTCAGTTTTTGTTGCTATCTCACTGTTGTCGCATGCATGAAACTGTTTTCAATGGACGTTCGCCCAATCGGAGAACTGCCTCACCCACATGCATGTTGATCTATTTACTAAATCTTTCATTCATGTTTTGCATGCACAGTCAATCACTTTTGTTATCACTTAATGTTGCCATGCATTTACTATCTTAGTTTCTTTCAGTTGCCCGTCGGCGAGTCGGGCCAACCTTGGCACGGACTCTGCCTTCACTAAGGCTGCACTGTGCAATTTGGGGAAGGAAGGCTCACCTTCATCCCCAAATTTGCGCATTCCTGCCCAACACTGGCATCCATGACTATTTTGTGCATTTTTGTAGGACAGTGGCTGGTTGGCCCAAGAAATTGTGCAAATTTATCCCTAGGCCAACAGTCCTTCCCAGATGAAATTACAAATTGTGCAATCCTAGCAATCAACATCCAAACTAGACTGTGCATTGCATAGTTCCAGCAGTCAGTCAGTCTCCCAGCGGCCCAGATTGTTCCTTGTGCAGTCTTGGCAATTGGTCTCCCGACCTTCCGACCGAAATTGTGCAACCTTCATGATCAGTCACACAGTTATGTTGTAAGTCGGTTCTCAAAGTTCATTTTGGTTTTCGACAGACACATTGCTTGCCATGAGTGTTGCCATGTCCCCAAGTATTGCAGGTGCTCATCTGCCTCTCAGCAGTGCAGGTACAATGATTTCCAAGAGAGCAGAATTGAAGACACCGTTCAGAGCACACCTGGAGATGCAGTCGATCAAGTGTATATGAGCTTTCCTTCTCACGACGACGTCAAGTAGTACATAGACAAGGACATCAAGTAGCAACATGACATTGAGCAGCATCATGAACAGCAGTTGAAGGGAGCATACCGAATGCAACGAATGCAAGAGGAATGTTGTTGACAACACACAAGCGAAACAAAGTTGCAAGATCAAGCAAATCCACTGATAATGAAAGCAACTTTGGAGACTCGGGCTATGAGGTGACAGCACGTCATGAAGGTCTCGCGAAGACAGAAAATGGAACGAACAAGGAGTTGCATGTGCCGGAGCAGTAACTCAAGGAAGAACATGAAGTTCCACAGATAGATGAATGAGTTGCAGTAGGATCAGGAACAACAGTGGGCGCAACGTGCACTCACGGATGAAACTGTGCCCGTACAAGTTAAAGATCCATCCCAGCAGCTCACATGGAGTAGAAATGGTGGGCAGTGTTGTTGATCGCATGCAAGGGATTCAACGGCATGCATGTCATTGTGTGCACGCATGTAATCCAACCCATTCAACACACTCACCAATGGTAAAACAAGAAGCAAGTCCAACTGAAGCTGAACATGTACTTCGGCAAGTTGATGTGCATGACCACCAACACACACTTGAAGATCAGCACAGACACTATGCATCAGTGTGTTTCTGGTTCAACAGCACCCAAGAAGACCATGCACATGTTAGAAGATGAGTTGGATGAAGGAGCCAAACCAATGCACCGGTTGCAATGGAGGAAAGAGTTCGCTTCAGCAACATGTCACCATAAGGTGCATGCACACCATCACAGATGACCAAGCTTAGCATCATCTCACCACCTTCACCATCACAAGCATGTCAAAAGAGTTGGACTCATCACAACAGATCGAGTGTTAGTGATTTCTTGCAAGGCTTGCTCAAGCCATGTTGTCTCACATGAGTACATGTGCCTTGTAATGTTGAGTCATGTCAACTGTAATTCAAGTGTCAATAGTTGGATGTAACATTCATAGAGTAGGTGAAGAGTCATGAGGGTACTTGAACTGCCACAAAGGGGAATGTAGAGGTTCACCCCACCCTCTGCTATAAATAGCCCCTCACAACTCATTGTAAAGTCTTTTGGTCATCCAAGCTTCTATTAAGCCTATCTAGAAGAAAGCTTGGATAGTATTGTAACGCACCTTGGCTTCTCCACTGGAAAGAGCTAGTACATCTCTTTGGAGGAGCAGGCACATGTGGCTGTAACGTTTCACTGATGGGGCTAGCAGGTTTACATGGATGTATTGTATGATTGGAACTTACACTTTTTATATAATAAGAGCCAACACATTTTCATGCATATGTTGTTATTGTAGTTGGACTGCTCCGGTTGCCTTAATGATATATGTTGTTTAACTTACGTATTTGTGTATGAACTGATTCGTATGAAATTATATGAATCTTGTTGCAAATGTGTTGTATATGCTGTTAATGTTGTCCCATCCGTGTCGACTGCTCTGCCGGACACTAGACAGACCTTTCACATGAACCTTGTTGTAACAACCGTTGCACTCGTTTGGACTGATTCATGAGTGTTGTATATGTTATCTTACCTTGTATGTTGTGACTACCGCATCGGAATGGATTGCTGCGCCGGAAGTTGTGTATTCCCTTTTGTGTTTTGTGTTCCTAGTTGAGTTGGGACTGATCCCTTTCAACCTATAACTCACCTTCACCCTTATCTCCCCCCTTACGTGTTAGAACCTCTCATACACCTTCCTTGACTCACTGCATCAGTCACACCCTTGCTACTGATAGAGTTATCTTACTTGCCTCTGTGCGACATTATGGTCAAGGCATTACCTTACGACCCATTGCTGGGACTCCTACACCAAATGGTCCGAGGTCTAATTGGGAATTCTTACCGGGGAGATCCCCTTGACATATTGGGGGGTCCAGCACCATCAACATTTCTGGTGCTAGAAGGAGGGCCTGATGACAAGTTGTGTCCTCTCATCCAGTTTTGAATATTTGCACATCTTTCATGGAGTCTTGCATTTTTCTTCCCCCGCGATGTTTTTTGAATCGTGAAGATGTCTCCATCACGGGGAAGCTTTTCAATCTCTTGTCCACTCACACATATGATGGTGAAGGCGAAGTGGCCTGGCATGAGCATTTACATAACTTTATTTCCATGATTCATGAGCAAGATGAGTTTTCTGATGAACATGTTGGTTTGCTACTTGCATACACACTTCACGAATCTCCATTTCGTTGGGTTATCAGCCTACCGACTGACGTCGTGCACTCATTTGAGCACTTTTGTGATCTCATTGAAGACACATTCTATCATTTTTATCCAGACCATCTTGACCGGAAAATGTTACAGCAACGGAGGCCTCCGCATGAATCAATTATTGATTTTTGGCAGCGCTTCCTTGACTCGTAGTTTCAAGCTCCGAGGAGCTAGATGAAATTTGCTTATCTTTGGGACGAGTTTGAGTATTGCCTTAAGAAATCTGCCCATCCCAAGAGAATTTTTGAAATCAAGCCTCGCTCAACATTCTTCGTTGATGGAAATGCGCAATCTCATGTGTATGCGGACACTATCTCAACTGATTGTCGCCTTCCTCTCATTCAACAGCTCCACCACTACCAAGTGATGCTGAAGAGCATACTCACACACATGTTCATCCTTCGTACTCTCCCAACATCACTTCACTCAATTTTTGCACAGATGTGGTTGTGAGTCCTTTGAGTTCTCATATGAATGCTTGTCTACAACCTTCGTCTTCACAATCGGGTGTTCCTCTGAATGATGTTCTTTTGTGTTCGTCCATTCCAGACTCTTCACTTGTTGTGAACGAGGAACAACCCATTGACAGAGTTGGAGTTGCACAACCAACATGTGTTGTCATTCATGAAGAGTATGAGTGGGAGCTTGAGCATCAACACTCGGCCAAGGATGACTCCCTTCCATCCGAGCCCCCTCCGTTCTTTCCTAACCTCTTTGGTGAACTTGCCATCCATGATTGTGCATGTGTGTCTTCATCCACAGATGCACCCATTTTTTATCACTCGTAGGACTCACCGAATGTTCGTCCATCATTCAACAACGCAAGATATAAGTTATTCGTTAATAATCCACTTGATCCTTCATCTGTATTTTTCAAAAGCACAGAAGATGATTTTGTTCACTTTTCATTTACCCCTTTGTTCGACTCATCTGATCATGAGGATGTCGAAGAATTCATTGATTTTCTTGATTGTGCCGGTCGTGATCCATTTACTTCCATTTTTTATCACGGTCATGACTCTATCGCAGTTGATCTTTCGAAGCCATCAGTTTACGATGATTTACTTGATGATGAAGTTGAGACACCCAAGACTGTCGAGGCTCTTCAACTCGAGCTTATGGTTATGTCAAGTCCTCGCTCTCTTGGGGTTAGTCTCACTTCCGATCATGAAATTGTTCAATCACCTAAGGCTCCTCATCACTCATCTGTATGCATTGAAGATCCATCTCACACACAGATCACACTTCCTCCACTCGAACTGCGCGATCCCATTGCTCATGCAATGGAGGAGTCTTACATTGCAATCACTCGTGCACGACGCAAGTTATCTTTGTTTCTTTCATTTGCTTGTATGTCACAGTCAATAGTGTGCTTATGCTTCAAAGTTGCACGTAATGTCACACAACACCATGATAAGTCCACGAACTGCCCGTCATGCACTTGCACTCATCTATGTCCCATGGGCACTTTAAAACACGAAGTGTGGTTGTCTTCATTGTTATATCTTTCTTGCTTGCTAGTTCGCACAACTAGGTTACTCATGGACCAAGCCTTCACCAACATGGGTCTACCAATGCGCTGGTGGCTGCATTGGAAGTATCACTTCACGTGATCAGGCCCATGCACTGTTAGTGTAGGAGTAGGAGTAGTGTTTGCTTTCAGTTGTTTTCTTGCATGCTTGTTTGCCTACATGCTTTATTTGCTTGTTTTCTTACTTGCTTGTTTGTTTACTTGCTTCGCTTTCACTTTTCTTCCGCTCTTTCTTTGCTTTGTTGTTTGTTAGTTCGCTTGTTTCGTTCGTAGGTTAGTTTTGCATGAAATCATGTATGAATCTTGAAGCAAGCTGGGTAAAGTACAAGAGGGCTTGTACAACTATTACTACTTGGTTATCTGTGATCTTGCCTCTGTATGATGAGATTTTCCATGATACGTCAAAGGAAAATACGTACTGTTCGAAGTGAACCTTGGTGAAAGCACAACGCTTGCGCACTAACTAGTGTCACCTTCTATAGTCGATTGTTTGGGTTAAGCCTTGTCAGCTCAGTCAAGTAGAGTAAGGTGAGGGGGAAAACCTTAACATGCACGTCATAGATACAATAAACTACTTCTCTGTTGGAACAACCTCTTCTGCTCTCAATAAGTCGGGATCCCTCTTTCGCCTCTGAAATGAATAAGTGTTATGCACAGTGAAAATGAAAAAAGTAAAAAGTAAAAAGGTTCAAAATGAAAAATGAATAAGGCAAAAGAAGAGAAAGGCTTCCTGCACAGGGGGGTGATGCAAGTAACTCTGTCAGGGTACTGACTAGGCTCACTGGCAACAGAGCCATGCTTTTGTTCCTATGTGACTCCACCGGGGTACTGTTTAAGCCTGTTGGCAGTGGAGCAACACCTGAGATGAAATTAAGACTCTAACGACTATACTGCTTGTGCACCTATATACCCCCCAACACCAATTGAAACAATTGTGTTGCCTTGGCTTGGAATGCATGTCAATTGAACAAGGGTTTGGTGGATGCTACATCTTACAATCAAGTTAGTGTGAAACCAATATGAGCTAAGAACTGAACAATACTTTAGGAGGTGTTAGACTTGCTTTTCACGAACGAGGTCCATTCAGAGAGCTAGAGTTATACAAGTGTGTCACCAAGTGTTGTAGTGGGTACAACCACCCTCCAAAATTTTTCCTGAGCCTTGTTTTGGAGCCTCCCTCCAAACCTTCACAACAACTTGCCTTGCTTCGTCAAGTTCACAAGCTTTAGTGTCTTTCTTGCACAAAGGCAGCTTATCAGTCACAACTTGATCCATTCCCCTCACAGGTTGTTCACCCGGACTTGGTCCAGCTGCAGGTTGAGCAACTTCCCCTTGGAAATTGTGCATTTCTGGAGGGCAACCAGCCTTCCCTCCAGAAATTATGCAATCCTCTCTGGCAGCTTGCTGGGCTCCAGGATTGTGCAATCCCGCCTGCCAACACTCCCAGCAGGATTTGCACTAATTTCCCCAGCAAGGCTGCTCTGCTCAGAATTTGCACAAATTTGGGCAGTAGTCAGCCTCTCTGCCTAGAAATTGCGCAAATCTCCTGGGTAGTCAGCCTATCTCCCAGCCAGAAATGCGCATTTCCTTCAAGCAGTCGAACAACCTCTTGCATGTGTAGTTGAGTTGACTGGTTCCCTCTAGGACCAAGAAAAATAAACTTGCATGCATAGGTTGCTTCTCCTAAGGTAGCATGCAAAGGCATCCCTTGTCTCAAGGATCTATGTTTAGCAGTCGGAGGTTACATGCAAGGAGAAATTTAGAAACCTCCCACCAAGTGCCGCTTCCCCTAGATTTGCGGCAGGCGCGTCACGACCTCGATGTTATCAAAACTCATCAACCGGATGCTATAGATATCATTCCTCACATCAACCTTACAAATCTGATATCCCACATCACATCTAGGATCAATCGGCACATTCAGCTTAACTGTTTTGGGATAAGCCCACTTCCCATGCCTTGTGCTACATTTCTGTCACTTTTTGTGTTTTTCGCTTATGGGAGTATTGTTTTCTTGATTTCTTTGAGTTCTTGTTGTCGTTTACATATATACTAGCTTGTCCTAGCTCTGTTTTAGTTTTCATTGCTATCTCACTGCTGTCGCATTCATGAAACTGTTTTGCACGGACATTCGCCCAACCGACGAACTGCCTCACCCACATGCATGTTGATTTGTTTACTGAATCTTTCGTTCATGTTTTTCATGCATTATCAATCACTTCTTCTATCACTTAGTTTCGCCATGCAATTACTATCTTAGTTGCTTTTAGTTTCCCATCGGCAAGTCGAGCCAACCTTGGCCCGGACTCTACCTTCACCAAGGCTACATTGCTCAATCTGGGGAAGGAAGGCTCACCTTCCTCTCCAGATTTATGCATTCCTACCCAACACTGGCCTCCAGGACTGTTCTGCGCATTTCTAGAGGACAGTGGCTTCTTGACCCAAGCAATTATGCAAATATGTCCCTAGGCCAGCAGTCCTTCCCAGTTGAAATTGTGCATTGCGCAATCCCAACAGTCAGCAGCCAGACTGGACTATGCATTGTGCAGTTCTAGCAGTCAGTCAGTCTCCCAGCAGCCCAGATTATGCCTTGTGCAGTCTTGGCATTTAGTCTCCTAACCTCCCGATCGAAATTACGCCACCTTCATGATCAGTTACATAGGTATGTTGCAAGTCGGTTCTCAAAGTTCATTTTGGTTTTCGACTGAAAAATTGTTTTCTATCAGTGTTTCCATGTTCCCAGGTATTGCAGGTGCTCATTTACCTCTCAACAGTGCAGGTACAATGGTTTCCAAGAGAGCAGAGTTGAAGACATCATTCAGAGCACACCTGGAGATGCAGTCGATCAAGTGTTTATGAGCTTGCCTACTCATGAAGACATCAAGTTGTCCATAGATAAGGACATCAAGCAACAACATCATGAACAACAGCTGAAGGTAGCATACCGAATGCAGTGAATGCAAGAGGAAGGTTGTTGACAACACAGAGGCGGAACAAAGTTGCAAGATCAAGCAAATCTACTGATAATGAAAGCAACTTTGGAGACTCGGGCTATGAGGTGACGACATGACATGAAGGTCGCACGAAGACAGAGAATGGAACGAAGAAGGAGTTTCATGTGCTGAAGCAACAACTCAAATAAGAACATGAAGCTACACAGGCAGACGAATGAGTTGCAGCAGGATCAGGAACAACAGTGGCCACAACGTGCACTCACGGATGAAACTGTGTCGGTAAAAGTTAAAGATCCATCCCAACAGCTAACATAGAGTAGACAGGGTGGGCAGTGTTGTTGATTGCATGCAATCTATTCAACAACATGCATGTCATTATGTGTGTTAGCTACCTATACTAATAGGTTTCATATTTCATGATTGGCAAAGAAAGGTCCAAATATGCTCTGCTTTGGTGATGCAAAGATCCCATATTTCCAAGAGAAAACAATGTGTGTACATAGCTTGAGGTTGACTAAATTTTGATGGGTGGTCCAACAGCCTAATCTGGATCATACCATATTTCAATTTTCTGTTGTAAAATAGAGAAAGAAGTCTGTCCAAACTGTTTAACCTTGGCAGACAAGTAGCTTAGGTAGAGAAGTAAGGTTCCCAACTGCTTAATCTGGGACCTTGGAAGCAATAAGGGTGGTTCTAGATAGAAAATCAGAAGAAAAAAGCCAAAGAAAAGAAAAGGCACATAAGGGTCTGCAAGTCTAAGTGCACCCTCCAGGAAGTAACAAAAAATGCTAGGAAATAGATGGGTAAGTAAATGGGGTTGCAGAAATCTCATTCCTTTCAAGTGAGTGTTTGATAACATGTTTGCAAAGGAATATCAGTGGATTGAGAAGGTTCTCTTCTCCATCATGTTGCAGCAAAACAAAGGAGCATGTCTAACTTCCCATTTCCCCCTTTCACATTCATTTACTAACATCCCTTCATCAGTACAGATTAATGGAAGAATTTAAGGTTTTATGTTGGTTCTTGCTCCTATAAAAGCCACATTTCTTGTCTAAAAATTCTTTTCATTTTGATCTACTCCCTAATCTAAGTTGTTTTCATATAAACTTAGTGATATCACTCCTCATTCACCTTTTCCACTCATATTAACCCCTTACTTCTATTATCTAAATCCCCTATGTTACCTTTTCCCTACTATTATAACACCATGGTGTATAAATCCCTAGCTTTGTATAAATATCCTCCCTTTTTAGCACTATAGCTTAATAAGTTTGTCTAAAGGGAGACATTAGTCCACCAGGGACTATGGTCAACCCTGTCATGGGATTGCTCTAACCTCTGGTTGGAGTGATAACCTCCCCCTAAGCCCTCACCTCACCTCTGCTCAAGAATTCCACAAAAACCCCTTCCCTCTGGTTAAAACCCACTTTTTAACCCTTCTTCCCCCCTCAGATTAACCCTTGCCCCGAAAAACCCACAAAAACCCTTAAACCTAAAGTTCTCCACCCAAAATATTAATTTGAATATTTTAATATGTCGGCGGGACCCCCCCAACATGCACGATCCGTCGGGAGGCCCGCCAGCCGTCCATCGTCTGCCACCCCCGATCCAATGGTGGGCAGGTATTTTCAGATCTGGATCTGCCGACCTTTAGCGTCCGGGGAACGGTGGTTTTCCGCCCCGTACATGGGACGCGTGGCAGGTGGCGGGGTTGTTCGGAGCCCCCCTCCCCGATACCGCCTTTGCCCAAAGGTGGTGCGGGGAAACTGCTTACCACCTTCCCCGTTACCACCTCCCCCTTATGTCATCCATGCGTCATCATGACGTAGCACCATCGCCCGCCCCCGCGCCGCGTGGCCCTCCACGTAGCGCTGCCACCTTATCCGCCTGCCACCGTGTCCGCCCACGCTGGCCTACACCTCAGCAGCCACGTCACCCTCCGTACCCGGGCCCGCCATGACGTCATGCTGACGTCATCGGCGGAAAGGCGCCAATTACTCATTTTTTCCGAATTTGTCGTTAAAAGTCACGGTTTGGGCCGTTTTATGTCATTTTCAAGCGAAGAAGACATAGCCGTTGCCGTTGGTTCACTGCCAAAACGCCTCCGGATCTCCAAATTCAAATTTACGACCGTGCCAACTCATCAACTCAGCTACATTCAGCCTTCACAGTTCGGCCCGCAGGCTTTCTAAGCGATTTTATCCAGGTATTCACCATAATTCTCCCATTTCGCCCATACATAGCATTTCTCTGCAAATTCACCATTATAACACCTGTCAAGTTCCACAATTACGCATTGTCTGCTACTTAAATGAGAGCTAAAGTAACCTGCATTGCCCCAGCACTATAATTCGACATTGAAACAGTCGATCCGCGTACCAAAACTATGAATTTGTCCTCGAGGTGCCCGACACTATTCCCTTTTGCCGGGTGTAGACCAGCTGCAGCTTCTTACCAAAGTAAATCACATACCCTCTGCAATTTACCCCTAGCAATTCACAATCCCTATGAATTTACCAAAACTGCAGAAACCAGCCTGCCTTTTCCACTGTGAAAAACATTTCAAACATTGTCTACAGTGAGTCTATCACTTAAGCTCTGAGGAACCTTGCAATCCTTTGCACTCACCTTGTTCAAAATCAGATTATACAATGGCTGCCCCTGCACCCTCAGCCCTCAGTGTAGCTCCATTAAATCCACCAAATAAAGACCTGGAGGCCTTGCCCTTTGTTGACAAGGACTACCTCATTGAAGACTTTGTGGGTAACAGGGACTTCTTGCATACCTTCAGGCAGTTAAGAGAGGACTACCTGAATGGTCATGATACATATGGGATATGGGAGTCAAACCTATGTGTTGAAAACTATGATGTGCAGCAAAGAGCCATTAAGTCTCCATCTGGGAGCATCCTCTTTCACATAAATCCTGAAACTATCAATAAGATGCTCCACTTTGATCAAACTGAGCTGTTGTTCCCCTTTTCCATGAATTATCTGCTGGACACTGGTGCCAAGATGACCAGTGAGGAGATTCAGAAGGTCACCAGGACATTTATGAGACCTGAATGCCAGCCTGCAGGGCCACCTCCCTACTTGGATGTCTTTTTTACTGAGGTAGGCAGACTGTTGCTAGACATGATTGCTTATGTGTTGGGATACAGAACCAGTGAGCATGTGGACGAAACAATGCTGGTATTGCTAGCTGCTTACAGCCCAGGCCAACCCCCTACCCGCAAATATAACTTTGCCAAGTTCATAGCTAACAAGATTCATGATCAGTTGAGCAGAGTGGACAGACAGGGTGTCTTCAAGTACTCGGCCTATATTTACCACCTTTTCATGTACTATCAATCTGAGGTTTTTCCTTGCTACATCAAAAAGCTGGATTATAGAGGGGAAAGAAGATCTGTTATCTTCTGGACCTCTGTCTATCACAAAGTCTCAAATTCACCCTATTCCTATTGTGAATTTGTTGACCAATTTGTATACCCAGTCTCTTGCCTATTGATGAGGTCCCCTCCTCCCAGAATATCAACTGAGATACAGAAAGCTCTGCAGCTTTCCAAAAAATACAAAATAGGTGATTGGTACCTATATGAAGATCATATAGTCATCAGAGTCTATGGCTGTGAGCTCTGTCCATACAGGCTGCCAAAATATGTGCCTATGAGGTTATTTGCCTTGGAGTATTACAGGTAGTTGATTCAATCCGACCTCACCCACTTCCACAGCTCCAAAAAGAAGGCCCACCTCAAGTTAAAACACCAGTTGGGCCCCTTCATCATGAATAAGAAAGAAGGATGGGAAGATGCCGACCGAATCCTCAAAGATAAATACAAGCTGTCATATAGTTTTCGGTGGGTCCCTTATGACCCTCAAGGCTTCATCACTGCTAGAAGAACCAAGTACAGGCTTCTAGGTTATAGGCATTGTCAATACCCACACATTGAAAGATATGCCAACCAGCAAGAATGGCAACAGGATACCTTAGTTGAAAAATTAACTGAGGAAGAAGTAATGCTAAAGAATGTAAAGGAGCTTGAAAAAACTATTGACCTAGACTCTGTGCAGCAGGTACCTTTCAAACGGCCTTATTCAGCAGGAGAAGGGACCTTGGCCTCAAGGAATGCACCAGTCATACAGGCACCTTCCACAGCAGCACCAGCTACAGACAAAGGCAAAGGGATAATGGGTGCAGAAGAAGAAACAGTGAAAGAAAAACCTGCCCCTTCAAATGAGCAGCAGCAAGAGCCCCAACAAGGGCAGCAACCAGAACAGCAACAAGAGCAGACTGCCCCTCCACAAACGGAGCTACCAGCAGCTCCAGCAATGCAAACTCCACCTCCACAAACTGAGCCATTGACTGCTCCAATTTTGCAGACCCTAGCACATGAGGAAAGGGGTATGAAAAGAGATAGAGAAGAGTCCACTCCTATTAGTGGATCCTCCCAACAACCAGGAGCCAAAAGGCAAAGGGTAGACTCCCCAGAGGTAGAAGACATCACTGAAGATGTCCTGGACAGTGCAAGGAAAGACAGGGAGGGCAGCCAACAGACAGGTACAAGCTCCTTTCAGCAGGAGCAAGGATTACAACTTGGTTTGGAGGTGTCTTCCTCCTCCCAGCAGAGCAAGAAGCCCAAGAGCACTAAGGCTTCTTTCAAACAAATAAAGGCTCAGAATGATCTGCTGAGGGCAGAGGTCTACAAACAATTTATAGATGCAACACCAGCCCAGCAAGAAAGGCTAATGTCTGTGTATGACATTAAAGAGGAAAAAATGATCCTCAGTCACTTTAAGCCTACAATACCGCAGCCTAAGTCAGCTGCAGATTTTGTGAAGACAAGGGTGGAGTTCATGGCCAAAGATATCCATCCCATGGACCAAATTGAACTCCACAAGCAAGCTGGAGAGATGGTTTATGCAACCTTGGTGGAGAGGGCAACCATGGCCCATGAGCTAAAGGAGTCCCTGAAAAATACCAACACACAGTTGGATTTTGAGAGAATGTCCTCCCTGGCCAAAGACAATAGAATAAAGTCACTTGAGGACATCATTATTGATCTCGGACATGATCCTAGTGATCCAAAGGGTGTAAAGGCCCTTCTGAAGAAGAAAGAAGATGACCTAAATGCATTAAAGAAGAGGTTAAAGCTGCTGCCCACAGAGCACCCTCAAACAGCAGAACTACAAAAGGAAAAACAGGTTGATGACCAACTGGACCTCATAATGCAGCTAAACCAGAGGCTCCTGGATTTGGAGAAAGAGCTGGAAGGAGCATTACAAGATAAATAGGGAGAATCCACATCCCAAGCTCCTCCAACTACTTCAACAACAGCAACAACTACAGGGGCAGCAGTGGCCCCCACAACAGAAGCAGCAGGAACAACAACAGCTCCAGTTGCCAGCACAAGTGTAGAAGAATTGACTAAGGCCATCAAGGAAATGGAGCTCCAGGCAAATGAGATAAAGAAGGCCAATGAAAAATTGGCAGAACTGGATGCCAAGTATGATAAATCAAAGGTGACTGTGGCAAAGCAAAGCAGAGAAATAAAGGCCCTAAAAGACAAGATAAAGGCCTTAGAGAAGGAGCTGAATCTAGAGACTGCCATGGCCGACATAAAAAGGATTCTATGGGCCAAAATTGGCCAATCCATCACTCAACAATGGAGGTCAATCAAAACAATACATGAGCAGATGGACTTAATGGGCCAAGCACAAGCAGAAATTCATAAGGCCAAAACATTACTGGGAGACAGACCTGAACAGGCCAACAGAATGATAGACTTCCTGAACAGGCAGGAAAATGAGGAACTGGCAGCCATAGGCATTGTCAACAGAACAGAGGCTTTCCTCACTGCTAAGAAGGTACTAACTCTCAGGAACTATGTACAAACTGTGGAGAGGAAGTGCTATGAGATACAAGCTGATGTGGAGGAATATAAAGTCAAGATGGCAGTGCTGCAAGCAAAGGGATTGCCCAGCCTCCTAAGCGGTGCAGGAAGACTGATCTCCCGAGATCAATTTGCCAACAGAATGGCAACCTATATTGAAAATCAGATTACTGCATCTGGCAGTACATCTGAGCAAACAATGCCTCCCACGGGACAGAGCTTATATGATAAACTTGAAGGCCTGTTCTTCATTTAAAATGAGGTAAATCATCTTTTTGAAACTCCTCCTAACTTTTATAGATATACAGAAGCCGATGAGACCTTGATAAAGATTCAGAGACATCAAATGCCAAAGGAGGATTGGTGGCAAGCTATGCTTCAGATTTTGCCACGGTAGCCTCAGTTGTTTGGCCACTGCCAGCTCCAGGTCACTACAAAACAAACAGCATGACAAAGTCAGCATTAAAGGCAGCTGAAAGGTGACTCAGCACATGGACAATGACAGCTAGCCTAAAGGATAAGAAAATACGCATATTTGGACAGCTTAGCCTCAGCCGACTTCAACACCCACCAAGTCATCAATTTCTGACTATTTTTTACAGCTAAAGCAATAAAGAGTTACTGCAGCTTTTACTTTCTCGGCTACCAAGCTCCAGGAGTTGGCATAACATAAATGAGCCATTAACTCATTCTCTGATATTTTTCTTATGTAAATGTTGTATATATACCCCCTTGGCAACGCATTAGGGGTTGGTGATTTTGACTCTAAGGAAAATCTATTGTATACCGTCAGTTTATCTAATACAAAGGGTTGGACCAGCTCAGTGATTTCCTGAAATATTCGATGTCTGGATGATGCTATGAGTGCTGATGCATAATTCCTGTGCTGCCTGATGAAATAACAAGTTTTCCTCAATCTCTTTTCTTGTCTTCTTATGTTTATTAAATCATACTCATGTTACACTAAACTAGCAGTAAAGAAAAAGAATAGTGCAGGATTTGTTTTATTACACCTTGTGCTCAATTTTTACTGCTGTAAATGTTTGTCTTCAGAATTAACCATGGACATGAATTCTTAATTGCTCATGTTTCTATTAACTCTATAAGTATGAATGTTATCTATAAATTCTTCATTGCTTCCAGAATAATATTCTCACTGTCTTTCTTTAGCAGTTTATTGTAAGATTCTTAATTGCCTTGCATAAACTGGATACACCACATTCAATCACCATTTCAAAAAATTGTTTCTCAGACACTAATCTGGCTCTGCAGCATCACTTCATTATCACACAGCACATCAAGCAAACTAAAGGACCACTGACTCCATGCCCAATGCACTAAGACATGCTAGTAAGCACCTATATATATTGACTGGAATTATCACCAAACACATTCCAAAAACAAAACCTTGAACATCATAGCTAGCCTAAAATACTATCAGAACAGATATAAATCATAAAGAGAGAGCCCTCTCTAAATACAGTTTGGCTAGAAACTGTAACCCAAAGATTGGTTAGTGGTTACCCCGGCCGTATTCCCTTGGGAGTCATAGGGAACAACCTGGGTGTTAACATAAAATGGCGACTCCGCTGGGGACAAGCATATTTTTCAACTGTTGTCTGTCCATAGACAGTGGTTCTAAAAGCTGGAACAGTCCCTTAAAACAATCCTAAAAATCCTGAAAAATACTAAAAAGAAGTTTAGAAGCTGGCTCCTGAAAGGAAAAACAGACACACTAGGTCAAACACTGACCCAAATCCACCAGCTGTTTTTGAAAATCCTAATACAATCCCTAAAATCATCAGGAAACAGCAAAGGCAGGAAAATCCTAGTGATTTAAGTCCTGAGACAGCTCACCCTGAACTAGTTCCAACTCCTATCAAGGTTCTATTTCGATCTACCCCTGTCTCCCCCAGTTCACCATCTACATCTCAAAGCCCTCCTTTCACACCTTCATCCACTGCACATATTCCATTGACCAACACTCTAGTTTCTGCCGGTCCCATAAACCCTGTAGTACCCAGCGTCCCTGTTGTCCCACTTATCCCTGTCAATCCCATAAACCCTGCAAATATGGCCAATAGGTATGCACCCTTGCAGTTACCTGCTAATGCTGCAGCTCTACCCCAAGACTACCAATCTAAGATCTCATATTTTGACTCCACTGGCCCCTTCACAGCTATTCAGCATGCCAAAAGGATGCAAGATCATTTTGAGACCTATGAAATAGATGATGACAGTGTGAGAATGAGGATGTTTGTTCGAAGTCTGACTGGGGATGTAAGAACTTGGTTTAGATCCCTGAATGCAAATTCCATCACAACTACTGATGAGCTTTATCAAGGCTTTACTAATAGATGGGAGAAAAAGAAAGATCCTCTGCACATACTTGGTGAATATGACACTATCAAACGAGGTCCTCAAGAGACCGTTCTGGAGTATTGTGCAAGATTCAACAATGTATATAACGCAATCCCACAAAATTTAAGACCTCCTCCTGATTTAGCCTTATACAAATTTCCTAATGGTTTTGACCCTGATATGGCCTATCAGTTGAAGGAGAGAGCTCCTGAAACCCTTGCAGATGCTCGAAAGGTTGCTGTCACAGTGGAAGCTAACCTGATTGCCAAAAGAAACGGAGCAAGGTTGGAAAAGAGAACCACCTTCAAAGAAGAACCCTCAGCCTTTGATCAAAAACTGGATGCAATACTCACTGGTATGAAGAGATTGGGTGATAGAGTGGAATCAGTTGAGAGAAAGTCATCATGGGAAGCACCACAAAACAACCCTCCTAGGAATCCAAATTTTAGGAGAACTCAAAATCCAAACGTTGGCAAGGCCAGTTCTGACCCAGATATAAGACCCCCTTTCCAAGATAATTATGTTGAGACTTCCACATCAAGTGAACCCAATGAAGATCCCCACATTAATTTAATGGGTTTGGATGGTGAAAGTCAAGTCTTTTTAACACAAGAAGATCATGAGAATGATGAAATCAAGTTGTTCCAAACCAAATCAGGTGAGTCATTTGACTTTAAACAAGGCTATGACACAGCTGTTTATGAAGTCCATAAATAATACAAGTTAAGGAGTAGAACTGTAAATGTAACACAGCCTGAAAAGATAAAGGATAGCCAGCAGCCCAAAAGAGCCATAGTCACAGAGCCAAATGACACAACGGAATCAATTGCAAAGGAAGTAACCATTGAAGAAGTCACTGAACCATTTTCTTCAAAACAGCAGCCCATGGCTACATCATCCTTGCACCCTGACCCAAGTGTCACTCCTCAAGAGATGAGCAAGAAGGACAAGCCTCAAGATCAAGATAACAATCAAGAAGAAGAGTTAGTGAACAAGGAAAGAATTGTCATCCACAACCAAAAGACCCAATCTGAAAAACCCTTTGACCTGGAAACTGAAATTGGCAAATTGAAGGTAGTTATTCCTCTTTCAGAACTAGCCAAGCATGACATTTATAAACAACAAATCAAGAAGTCCCTTCAACTTACTAACAACAAAGATGATGTCAATGTGTTGGATGATACCCCAGAATTGCTGTTCGGTCCAGAAGTTGATGGAAAAACAGTAGTCACAGGGATCTTACCTTTTTATGTCAGTTTACATGTTCATGATAAGATATTGCACAATGCAATGTTTGACTCAGGTGCCTCTCACAACCTCATGCCAAAAGCAGTCATGGAAAGATTGAATCTAGATATTACAAGACCATATAAGGACCTATTCTCCTTTGACTCCAGCCAAGTCAAGTGCTTAGGTCTAATAAAAGATCTATGTGTGTCCCTTGTTCAGTACCCAAATAAAACAATTCTAATGGATGTTGTAGTTGCTGATATCCCTCCCAAGTATGGGATGCTGTTATCAAGGTCATGGGGGGCTAAACTTCAAGGTTCCCTACAACTGGACATGTCATACGCCACCATCTCTGTCTTTGGGCAACCAAAGAGACTGTACAGAGAAACACTAATGAAATACATGGTCAGCAGTGAAGAAAAGCCCCAAAGTTTTCCCATATATGTTGTCCATTCAGACATAGACTCATACATTCTCTTCAATGATAATACAACTCCCTCAAACAAGGATGTTGAAACCAATACACTCATACAAGAGGAGGACAGTGATGAACCAACCGCTACCCAAGAAATAATGGTTAAACCATCTCTAAACAAAGCTGTTGTTCTAGAAATCAAGCTAATTCAATCAAGTGATCAGACTGTCCTAGAAGACAAACCAGGTAAAAAACCAGAACTTCAACTTATGATCCCAGATCACAGAGAAGTTATTAAATCACCCCTAGAAAAAGAGAACCTATGGTTTCTTGAATTTGATGGGTCAGACAACAAATTAGGGGCAGGAGCTGGAGTTTGGATACATAATAAACAACACAGTCATGCAGAGGGTCAAGCCTATAGGTTAAACTTCAAATGCACCAACAATATGGCAGAATATGAAGCTCTCTTGTTAGGCCTTAAGCTAGTAAAATCCTTACAAGCCATAAAGGTTTCAATTATGGGAGATTCAGACTTGATCATCCAACAAGTAAAGGGAAATTTTGTTACTAATGATAAAAGACTGAGATCCTATAGGTCTGCTGCTGCTGAACTACTACAGTCCTTCACTGAATTCCAGATTACCAAAATTCCTAGAACCCATAATCTGCATGCCCATAGCTTGGCCACATTTGCAAGTACCTACAAGCTACCTTTTGAGCCTCACCACTGTTTTACAGCTGAGATAAAACACAGACCATCTATCCCAAACAATGTCAAGGATTGGCAAGTGTTTGATGATGATACACAAATAAACAATTTCTTGACTTTACAGCAAGAATTTTCAGGACTAAACATTGACACTGAAAGAGCAAGTCAATCACAAATACCTGAAAGAGCAAGTCAATCACAAATACAGAGTAAACAGAATAACAAAGCAATATCACCCAAAACAGCTAACCAAATGCTACATCCTACAATTTTCAACAAAGACAGCATACAAGAAATCCAACAAATTAGTTGTGAGGAGACAGCCGAAGATGAAGCTGAAGTGATACAATTGAAGGACAATTTTCTTCCAACAGGCTTAGCTCCTTTATAAGACATTTTCGACTCCAATGATGTTCCCAACAAACCAAAAATGCAGCCCCTCAACACTGCCATAGAAGAATGTAACATTGGGACTGCTGAACAACCCAAAATAATAAAATTGTCTGCTTCCTTACCTCCTGACCAAAAGCCTAAATACATTGACCTTTTTAAAGAGTTCCAGGATGTCTTTGCATGGAGTTATGAGGATTTAAAATCCTATGACACCTCTGTAATTCAACACACTATCCCTCTCAAGCCAGATCAAAAACCCTTTAAACAAAAATTGAGGAGAATCAATCCTATGCTTCTCCCAGCAATGGAACAAGAGGTACAGAAAATGTTTAAGGCAGGCATCATAGCACCAATCAGATTCTCTGATTGGATTTCAAACTTAGTCCCTACAAGAAAGAAAATCGGTGAAATAAGGCTATGTGTTGACCTAAGGAACTTGAATCAAGTATCCTTGAAAGATAATTACCCCTTACCCAAGATGGATCACATCTTGCAGAGAGTAGTAGGGGCCTCAAGAATTTCTCTACTTGATGGATTCTCAGGTTTCAACTAGATCTTAGTTCATCCTGATGATCAGGACAAAACAACATTTACAACCCCATGGGGAACCTTCAAATATGTTAAAATGCCTTTTGGGTTGAAGAATGCAGGGGCTACATTCCAAAGAGCAATGGATATTGCTTTCGCCAAAGAGATTCATGACTTTCTTGTCATTTATTTGGATGACCTCACACCTTTCTCCAAATCTGACCAAGAAAATTTGAAACATCTAAGGCAGATATTCATAACTTGTAGGAAATATGGGATTTCCTTAAATCCTAAGAAATCCCTGTTTGGTTTGGAGGAAGGTAAACTGTTGGGCCACATCATTTCTAAAGATCGCATTAGGATTGATCCAGACAGAATCCAGGCCATCTTACAAATGCCTCATCCAAGAAATGTAAAGGAATTACAAGCCTTTTTGGGTAAAATCAACTTCCTGAGGAGATTTACCCCAAATCTGGCCGAATTGAGCAGGTTACTAAATAAAATGTTAAAAAAGGATTCAAAGGTAAAATGGACGATAGAAGCAAGTCAAGCCTTTGAAGGAATAAAATTGGCCCTCACCCAAACTCTAGTCCTAACAAATCCACAATTTGATAGGGAATTTATCATATTTTCCTTTGCTTCCCAACACACAATTGATGCTGTCTTATTACAGAAAGATGACCAAGGAAATGAGAAACCCATTGCTTTCTTTAGTAAAGCTCTTAGAGATGCACCCCTGAAATACCAGATTATGGAAAAGCAAGCATATGCCTTGGTCAAAGCTATTAAAGACTTTAGGATCTACATCCTATACTCCCATTTTATAGCCTATGTACCAAGCCCAATTGTGAAAGACATACTTACTCAAGAAAACTTAGAGGGCAGAAGAGGAAAGTGGATTGCAAATATTTTAGAATTTGACATTGAAATAAAACCTACAAAACTGATAAAAGGACAAGGTCTGGCTAAATTAATGTCTGAAACAAATTTCCAAGCCTTGGACATCAACCAACTGGACAGTGAACCGGAGCTGGCGACTCCAAAGATCAATGTAGCCTTTGAACAATCCCCCTGGTACTCTGATATCTGTTATGTGTTACAAAACCTGTGTGCTCCCCCAGGATTGTCCAGAACTAAGTGTAGGTTCCTAAAAATGAAAGCTTCTAAATTTTGTGTTATAAATGGCAATTTGCTTTGGAAAAACCATGAAGGTATACTGTTAAACTGCTTGATTGAGAATGAGACTAACAATGTCACCAAAGAATTTCATGCAGGTGACTGTGGTGGACACTTGTATTGGAAGTCCACTGTGGATAAAATACTGAGGGCTGGTTACTATTGGCCCACTGTTTTCTCTGAAGTCAAGAAATTCACCACCTCATGTCATAAATGTCAAGTGTTTGAGGGAAAGAGAAAATTACTGCCACTTCCTTTGAGGCCTATTGCAACAGAAAGACCTTTTCAACAATGGGGCTTAGATTTCATTGGGGAAATTCATCCCTCATCTTCAGGCCAACATAGATGGATTCTAACAGCTACAGACTACTTTAATAAATGGATTGAAGTTGTTCCATGCAGACAAGCTAATGATTCCACTATCGTTCAGTTCCTTGAGACCAATATTCTTTCTAGATTTGGTTGTCCTGATAAGATAATAACAGACAATGCTGTTGCTTTCAGATCTAAGAGGATGGTGAATTTCTGCCACAAATTTCACATTACCTTGGGCCATTCTACTGCATACTATCCCCAAGGAAATGGCCTTGCTGAGTCATCAAATAAAAGTCTGGTCAACATCATAAAGAAAGCGTTAGAAGAAAATAAAAAGAATTGGCATAAGAAACTTGTGAATGCCTTATGGGCAGATAGACTAACAACCAAGAGATCAATTGGGGTCAGCCCATATGAGTTAGTCTATGGATTAGAAGCTAAATTCCCTTCATCACTAGGGATCCCTGTCATGAAACTTCTTCAAGAAAGCCAAGCTGAACCAAATGACATGCAAATAAGGATCAATCAAATAATTTGTTTGCAACAAACTAGAGATCAAGTTTACAGCAGGGTTCAAATTTTACAAGAAAAATTAAAGAAAGCTTTTGACAGAAGGACTAAGGCAAAAGATTTCAATATTGGAGACAAAGTCCTCAAGTGGGATTCAAGAAGAGAGGATAAGGGAAAACATGGAAAATTTGACTCCCTTTGGAGAGGGCCTTTTGTCATACAAGCAATACAGGGAAATAACACTTACTTTTTGGAAAATTTGGATGGCACTGACTTAGGTGAGGGTCCTGTGAATGGCAGGATGCTGAAGCACTATTTTGACTACCATCCATGAGTGCAGCCTAATTTTCCTTTGTACATAATCAACTGTATATATTTTCTTTCAGCAGATAAATAGTTTAGTTTGAGAAGTCACTATAAATAAACAGAAAGGGGGCTTTACATGCCAGAAAGTCCACAGAGGTAATAGCTTCTAGGTTTGAAATACAAAGAGAGAATTTTCAAAGTTTTGGCAAGAATAGATCAAGGGCCAAGGCATTCTGACCTGTTGTTCTTGGTCTTTCAAGAAGAAAAACCATCCCCAAGTGGAGCCACTATTAGCTACCTATACCAATAGGTTTCATATTTCATGATTGGCAAAGAAAGGTCCAAATATGCTCTGCTTTGGTGATGCAAAGATCCCATATTTCCAAGAGAAAACAATGTGTGTACATAGCTTGAGGTTGACTAAATTTTGATGGGTGGTCCAATAGCCTAATCTGGATCATACCATATTTCAATTTTCTGTTGTAAAACAGAGAAAGAATTTTGTCCAAACTGTTTAACCTTGGCAGACAAGTAGCTTAGGTAGAGAAGTAAGGTTCCCAACTGCTTAATCTGGGACCTTGGAAGAAATAAGGGTGGTTCTAGATAGAAAATCAGAAGAAAAAAGCCAAAGAAAAGAAAAGGCACATAAGGGTCTGCAAGTCTAAGTGCACCCTCCAGGAAGTAACAAAAAATGCTAGGAAATAGATGGGTAAGTAAATGGGGTTGCAGAAATCTCATTCCTTTCAAGTGAGTGTTTGATAACATGTTTGCAAAGGAATATCAGTGGATTGAGAAGGTTCTCTTCTCCATCATGTTGCAGCAAAACAAAGGAGCATGTCTAACTTCCCATTTCCCCCTTTCACATTCATTTACTAACATCCCTTCATCAGTACAGATTCATGGAAGAATTTAAGGTTTTATGTTGGTTCTTGCTCCTATAAAAGCCACATTTCTTGTCTAAAAATTCTTTTCATTTTGATCTACTCCCTAATCTAAGTTGTTTTCATATAAACTTAGTGATATCACTCCTCATTCACCTTTTCCACTCATATTAACCCCTTACTTCTATTATCTAAATCCCCTATGTTACCTTTTCCCTACTATTATAACACCATGGTGTATAAATCCCTAGCTTTGTATAAATATCCTCCCTTTTTAGCACTATAGCTAAATAAGTTTGTCTAAAGGGAGACATTAGTCCACCAGGGACTATGGTCAACCCTGTCATGGGATTGCTCTAACCTCTGGTTGGAGTGATAACCTCCCCCTAAGCCCTCACCTCACCTCTGCTCAAGAATTCCACAAAAACCCCTTCCCTCTGCTTAAAACCCACTCTTTAACCCTTCTTCCCCCCTCAGATTAACCCTTGCCCCGAAAAACCCACAAAAAACCCTTAAACCTAAAGTTCTCCGCCCAAAATATTAATTTGAATATTTTAATATGTCGGCGAGACCCCCCCAACATGCACGATCCGTCGGGAGGCCCGCCAGCCGTCCATCGTCTGCCACCCCCGATCCAAGGGTGGGCGGGTATTTTCATATCTGGATCTGCCGACCTTTAGCGTCCGGGGAACGGTGGTTTTCCGCCCCGTACATGGGACGCATGGCAGGCGGCGGGGTTGTTCGGAGCCCCCCTCCTCGATACCGCCTTTGCCCAAAGGTGGTGCGGGGAAACCGCTTACCACCTTCCCCGTTACCACCTCCCCCTTATGTCATCCATGCGTCATCATGACGTAGCACCATCGCCCGCCCCCGCGCCGCGTGGCCCTCCACGTAGCCCTGCCACCTTATCTGCCCGCCACCGTGTCCGACCACGCTGGCCTACACCTCAGCAGCCACGTCACCCTTCGTACCCGGGCCCGCCATGACGTCATGCTGACGTCATCGGCGGAAAGGCGCCAATTACTCATTTTTTCCGAATTTGTCGTTAAAAGTCACGGTTTGGGCCGTTTTATGTCATTTTCAAGCGAAGAAGACATAGCTTTTGCCGCTGGTTCACTGCCAAAACGCCTCCGGATCTCCAAATTCAAATTTGCGATCGTGCCAACTCATCAACTCAGCGACATTCAGCCTTCACAGTTCGGGCCGCAGGCTTTCTAAGCGATTTTATCCAGGTATTCACCATAATTCTCCCATTTCGCCCATAAATACCATTTCTCTGCAAATTCACCATTATAACACCTGTCAAGTTCCACAATTAAGCATTGTCTGCTACTTAAATGAGAGCTAAAGTAACCTGCATTGCCCCAGCACTATAATTCGACATTGAAACAGTCGATCCGCGGACCAAAACTGTGAATTTGTCCTCGAGGTGCCCGGCATTGTTCCCTTTTGCCGGGTGTAGACCAGCTGCAGCTTCTTACCAAAGTAAATCACATACCCTCTGCAATTTACCCCTAGCAATTCACAATCCCTGTGAATTTACCAAAACTGCAGAAACCAGCCTGCCTTTTCCACTGTGAAAAACATTTCAAACATTGTCTACAGTGATTCTATCACTTAAGCTCTGAGGAAACTTGCAATCCTTTGCACTCACCTTGTTCAAAATCAGATTATACAATGGCTGCCCCTGCACCCTCAGCCCTCAGTGTAGCTCCATTAAATCCACCAAATAAAGACCTGGAGGCCTTGCCCTTTGCTGACAAGGACTACCTCATTGAAGACTTTGTGGGTAACAGGGACTTCTTGCAGACCTTCAGGCAGTTAAGAGAGGACTACCTGAATGGTCATGATACATATGGGATATGGGAGTCAAACCTGCCATACTACTGTCTCCCCTCTGTAAATGTTTTTCCTAAGATCATTCGCCTATGTGCTGAAAACTATGATGTGCAGCAAAGAGCCATTAAGTCTCCATCTGGGAGCATCCTCTTTCACATAAATCCTGAAACTATCAATAAGATGCCCCACTTTGATCAAACTGAGCTGTTGTTCCCCTTTTCCATGAATTATCTGCTGGACACTGGTGCCAAGATGACCAGTGAGGAGATTCAGAAGGTCACCGGACATTTATGAGACCTGAATGCCAGCCTGCAGGGCCACCTCCCTACTTTGATGTATTTTTTACTGAGGTAGGCAGACTGTTGCTAGACATGATTTCTTACGTGTTGGGATACAGAACCAGTGAGCATGTGGATGAAACAATGCTGGTATTGCTAGCTGCTTACAGCCTAGGCCAACCCCCTGCCCGCAAATATAACTTTGCCAAGTTCATAGCTAACAAGATTCATGATCAGTTGAGCAGAGTGGACAAACAGGGTGTCTTCAAGTACTCGGCCTATATTTACCACCTTTTCATGTACTATCAGTCTGAGGTTTTTCCTTGCTACATCAAAAAGCTGGATTATAGAGGGGAAAGAAGATCTGTTATCTTCTGGACCTCTGTCTATCACAAAGTCTCAAATTCACCCTATTCCTATTGTGAATTTGTTGACCAATTTGTATACCCAGTCTCTTGCCTATTGATGAGGTCCCCTCCTCCCAGAATATCAATTGAGATACAGAAAGCTCTGCAGCTTTCCAAAAAATACAAAATAGGTGATTGGTACCTATATGAAGATCATACAGTCATCAGAGTCTATGGCTGTGAGCTCTGTCCATACAGGCTCCCAAAATATGTGCCTATGAGGTTATTTGCCTTGGAGTATTACAGGCAGTTGATTCAGTCCGACCTCACCCACTTCCACAGCTCCAAAAAGAAGGCCCACCTCAAGTTCAAACACCAGTTGGGCCCCTTCATCATGAATAAGAAAGAAGGATGGGAAGATGCTGACCTAATCCTCAAAGATAAATACAAGCTGTCATATAGTTTTCGGTGGGTCCCTTATGACCCTCAAGGCTTCATTAATGCTAGAAGAACCAAGTGCAGGCTTCTAGGTTATAGGCAATTCTCAATACCCACATATTGAAAGATATGCCAACCAGCAAGAATGGCAACAGGATACCTTAGTTGAAAAATTAACTGAGGAAGAAGTAATGCTAAAGAATGTAAAGGAGCTTGAAAAAACTATTGACCTAGACTCTGTGCAACAGGTACCTTTCAAACGGCCTTATTCAGCAGGAGAAGGGACCTCGGCCTCAAGGACTGCACCAGTCGTACAGGCACCTTCCACAGCAGCATCAGCTACAGACAAAGGCAAAGGGATAATGGGTGCAGAAGAAGAAACAGTGAAAGAAAAACCTGCCCCTTCAAATGAGCAGTAGCAAGAGCCCCAGCAAGGGCAACAACCAGAACAACAACAAGAGCAGACTTCCCCTCCACAAACGGAGCTACCAGCAGCTCCAGCAATGCAAACTCCACCTCCACAAACTGAGCCATTGACTCCTCCAATTTTGCAGACCCCAGCACATGAGGAAAGGGGTATGAAAAGAGATAGAGGAGAGTCCACTCCTATTAGTGGATCCTCCCAACAACCAGGAGCCAAAAGGCAAAGGGTAGACTCCCCAGAGGTAGAAGACATCACTGAAGATGTCCTGGACAGTGCAAGGAAAGACAGGGAGGGCAGCCAACAGACAGGTACAAGCTCCTTTCAGCAGGAGCAAGGATTACAACTTGGTTTGGAGGTGTCTTCCTCCTCCCAGCAGAGCAAGAAGCCCAAGAGCACTAAGGCTTCTTTCAAACAAATAAAGGCTCAGAATGATCTGCTGAGGGCAGAGGTCTACAAACAATTTATAGATGCAACACCAGCCCAGCAAGAAAGGCTAATGTCTGTGTATGACATTAAAGAGGAAAAAATGATCCTCAGTCACTTTAAGCCTACAATACCGCAGCCTAAGTCAGTTGCAGATTTTGTGAAGACAAGGGTGGAGGTCATGGCCAAAGATATCCATCCCATGGACCAAATTGAACTCCACAAGCAAGCTGGAGAGATGGTTTATGCAACCTTGGTGGAGAGGGCAACCATGGCCCATGAGCTAAAGGAGTCCCTGAAAAATACCAACACACAGTTGGATTTTGAGAGAATGTCCTTCCTGGCCAAAGACAATAGAATAAAGTCACTTGAGGACATCATTATTGATCTCGGACATGATCCTAGTGATCCAAAGGGTGTAAAGGCCCTTCTGAAGAAGAAAGAAGATGACCTAAATGCATTAAAGAAGAGGTTAAAGCTGCTGCCCACAGAGCACCCTCAAACAACAGAACTACAAAAGGAAAAACAGGTTGATGACCAACTGGACCTCATAATGCAGCTAAACCAGAGGCTCCTGGATTTGGAGAAAGAGCTGGAAGGAGCATTACAAGATAAACAGGGAGAATCCACATCCCAAGCTCCTCCAACTACTTCAACAACAGCAACAACTACAGGGGCAGCAGTGGCCCCCACAACAGAAGCAGCAGGAACAACAACAGCTCCAGATGCCAGCACAAGTGTAGAAGAATTGACTAAGGCCATCAAGGAAATGGAGCTCCAAGCAAATGAGATAAAGAAGTCCAAGGAAAAATTGGCAGAACTGGATGCCAAGTATGATAAATCAAAGGTGACTGTGGCAGAGCAAAGCAGAGAAATAAAGGCCCTAAAAGACAAGATAAAGGCCTTAGAGAAGGAACTGAATCTAGAGACTGCCATGGCCGACATAAAAAGGATTCTATGGGCCAAAATTGGCCAATCCATCACTCAAGAATGGAGGTCAATCAAAACAATACATGAGCAGATGGACTTAATGGGCCAAGCACAAGCAGAAATTCATAAGGCCAAAACATTACTGGGAGACAGACCTGAACAGGCCAACAGAATGATAGACTTCCTGAACAGGCACGAAAAGGAGGAACTGGCAGCCATAGGCATTGTCAACAGAACAGAGGCTGTCCTCACTGCTAAGAAGGTACTAACTCTCAGGAACTATGTACAAACTGTGGAGAGGAAGTGCTATGAGATACAAGCTGATGTGGAGGAATATAAAGTCAAGATGGCAGTGCTACAAGCAAAGGGATTGCCCAACCTCCTAAGCGGTGCAGGAAGACTGATCTCCCGAGATCAATTTGCCAACAGAATGGCAACCTATATTGAAAATCAGATTACTGCATCTGGTAGTACATCTGAGCAAACAGTGCCTCCCACGGGACAGAGCTTATATGATAAACTTGAAGGCTTGTTCTTCATTGAAAATGAGGTAAATCATCTTTTTGAAACTCCTCCTAACTTTTATAGATATACAGAAGCCGATGAGACCTTGATAAAGATTCGGAGACATCAAATGCCAAAGGAGGATTGGTGGCAAGCTATGCTTCAGATTTTGCCACGGTAGCCTCAGTTGTTCGGCCACTGCCAGCTCCAGGTCACTACAAAACAAACAGCATGACAAAGTCAGCATTAAAGGCAGCTGAAAGGTGACTCAGCACATGGACAATGACAGCTAGCCTAAAGGATAAGAAAATACGCATATTTGGACAGCTTAGCCTCAGCCGACTTCAACACCCACCAAGTCATCAATTTCTGACTATTTTTGACAGCTAAAGCAATAAAGAGTTACTGCAGCTTTTACTTTCTCAGCTACCAAGCTCCAGCAGTTGGCATAACATAAATGAGCCATTAACTCATTCTCTGATATTTTTCTTATGTAAATGTTGTATATATACCCCCTTGGCAACGCATTAGGGGTTGGTGATTTTGACTCTAAGGCAAATCTATTGTATACCGTCAGTTTATCTAATACAAAGGGCTGGACCAGCTCAGTGATTTCCTGAAATATTCGATGTCTGGATGTTGCTATGAGTGCTGATGCAGAATTCCTGTGCTCCCTGATGAAATAACAAGTTTTCCTCAATCTCTTTTCTTGTCTTCTTATGTTTATTAAATCATACTCATGTTACACTAAACTAGCAGTAAAGAAAAAGAATAGTGCAGGATTTGTTTTATTACACCTTGCGCTCAATTTTTACTGTTGTAAATGTTTGTCTTCAGAATTAACCATGGACATGAATTCTTAATTGCTCATGTTTCTATTAACTCTATAAGTATGAATGTTATCTAGAAATTCTTCATTGCTTCCAGAATAATATTCTCACTGTCTTTCTTTAGCAGTTTATTGTAAGATTCTTAATTGCCTTTCATAAACTGGATACACCACATTCAATCACCATTTCAAAAAATTGTTTCTCAGACACTAATCTGGCTCTGTAGCATCACTTCATTATCACACAGCACATCAAGCAAACTAAAGGACCACTGACTCCATGCCCAATGCACTAAGACATGCTAGTAAGCACCTATATATATTGACTGGAATTATCACCAAACACATTCCAAAAACAAAACCTTGAACATCATAGCTAGCCTAAAATACTATCAAAACAGAGATAAATCATAAAGAGAGAGCCCTCTCTGATTACAGTTTGGCTAGAAACTGTAACCCAAAGATTGATTAGTGGTTACCCCGACCGTATTCCCTTGGGAGTCATAGGGAACAACCTGGGTGTTAGCAATGTGCACGCATGCAATTCAACCCATTCAACACACTCACCAATGCGAAGACAAGAAGCAAGTCCAATTGACGCTGAACATGTACTTCGGCAAGTTGATGTGCATGACCACCAACACACACTTGAAGATCAGCACAGACACTATGCATCAGTGTGTTGCTGGTTCAACCGCACCCAAGAAGACTAGGTGCATGTTAGCAGATGAGTTAGATGAAGAAGCCAAACCAATGCACCAGTTGCAATGGAGGAAAGAGTTCGCTTCAACAAGATGTCACCATAAGGTGTATGCACACCATCACGGACGACCAATCTTGGCATCATCTCACCAACTTCACCATCACAATCATGTCAAAAGAGTTGGTCTCATCATAGCGGACCGAGGGTCAGTGATGTCTTGCAAGGCTTGCTCAAGCCATGTTGTCTCACATGAGTACACGTGCATTGTAATGTTGAGTCATTTCAAGTGTAATTTAAGCGTCAATAGTTGGATGTAATGGTCATAGAGTAGGTGAAGAGTCACAAGGGTAGTTGAACTGTCACAAAGGGGAATGTCAAGGGTCACCCCACCCTTTGCTATAAATAGCCCCTCATAACTCATTGTAAAGGCTTTTGGTCAACCAAGTTTCTATTAAGATTATCTTGAAGAAAGCTTGGACAATATTGTAACGCGCCTTGGCTTCTCCACTGCACGGAGCTGGTACATCTCTTTGGAGGAGTAGGCGAATATGGCTGTAACGTTTCACTGATGGCGCTAGCAGGTTTACATGGATGTTTTGTATGATTGGAACTGACACTTTTTATATAATAAGAACCAACACATTTTCATGCATATGTTGTTATTGTAGTTGGACTGCTTTGGTTGCCTTAATGATATATGTTGTTTAACTTACGTATTTGTGTATGAACTGATTCATATGCAATTATATGAATCTTGTTGCAAATGTGTTGTATATGCTGTTAATGTTGTCCTATCCGTGTTGACTGCTTTGCCAGACACCAGACAGACCTTTCACATGAACCTTGCTATAACAACCGTTGCACTCGTTCAGACTGATCCGTGAGTGTTGTATGTGTTATCTTACCTTGTATGTTGTGACTACCGCATCCAAGTGGACTGCTCCACCGGAAGTTGTGTATGTCCTTTTGTGTTGTGCATTTCTAGTTGAGTTGGGACTGATCCATTTCAACCTAGAACTCACCTTCACCCTTATCTTCCCCCTTATGTGTTAGAACCTCTCATACACCTTCCTTGACTCACTGCATCAGTCACACCCTTGTTACTGACAAAGTTATATTACTTGCCTCTGTGCAACATCACGATCAAGGCATTACCTTACAACCCACTGTTGGGACTCCTAAACCAAACAGTCTGAGGTCTAATTCGGACTTCTTACCACGGAGATCCCCTTGACATGTTGGCAGGTCCAACACCGTCAACAGGTTTACAACAATATATGTGTGTGTGTATGTGTGCAATACTTTAAAATGTTCAAAATGCTTATAATATTTACATAAGTTCTAAGTGCCCAAGAAAATATTTACAATATTTATACAAGTGCAAAATGAGCAAGACAATATTTACAATATCACCAAGGTCATCACATCAAACCCTTGTTGAGCATGACTTTCCTATGTGGATAAGGAGGAAGAACAAAAAGAACTCTATCAGTCATCATGCTAACTCATTTGTACATTAGAAGCCACTTTTGATAGCAGGCAATTTGATGAGGATAATCTGATTGACAATTTTGTGCAAAATATGTATCTTGTTGCCATGCAAATTAATGGTTTGAAAGAGGAACCTTTAGGACAACCTGAAGAGAAGTCATGGGTAGATTTAATCATTGTTGGTTCTGATCAAGTTAGTGTGAACATTGTAGAAATCAACCCCTCTAGAATTTTGAAAATCAATGCTTTTCTTTTTGTTGATCAAGAACAACAGTTGCTCATTGTTTTAAGGCAAAATCTTGATGACTTTCGCTTGGGATTACAAAGAGATGAAAATATTTCAACCCTCTATCTATACTCATCATATATACATTAAGGAGGACCATAAACATGTTAGCCAACATCAGAGAAGAATGAACACTGCACTAAAGGACATTGTAAAAGAGGAATTGCATAAATGATTAGATGTAGGTTTTATCAATTCAATTTCAGGCAATGAATGGGTGTCAGTTTAGTAATTGTGCCTAAGAAGAATGGGAAATGGAGAGTTTGCATTGATTACAAAGAGCTTAATAATGCCACCAAGAAATATCACTTTCCTTTACCTTTTATTGACCAAGTTTTGAATGATCTTGTAGGAAAGAAGTTTTTTTTTTCATTTATGGAAGGGTTCAACAGGTACAATTAGATCCAAGTCAATCCTGAATATCAGGATAAGACTACTTTCACCTACCCATGGGGGGCCTTTGCCTACAGGATCCTTAAATTCTACTTGTGCAATTCCCATGCCACCTTCCAGAGGGTGGTAGTGAGTATTTTTATTGATCTTGTACATGACTCAATAGAGATTTATATGGATGACTTCACACCTTATGGAGATTCTTTCCAAGAAGCTCTCTCCAACCTATGTAAGGTTTTGAAAAAAATTATATAAATGAATCTCTCCTTAATCCCTGAAAAGTGCCAAATTTTTATGAATATAGTAATTGTTCTAGACAACTTCTTCTCTAAGTATGGAACTTAGGTTGATCCTAATACAATTGCAATTATTAGAAAAGTTATTGTCCCACAAACACAAAAAGATGTTAGGATCTTATTAGGACTTGTTGGATACAATAGAAGATTTATTAAAGATTTTTGTAATTGCTTCACCTTTGTTTGCTTTATTAACAAAAGACTCAGATTTATGTTGGAAATACCTCTGTCAAAAGGCATTTGAAGAGCTCAAAGACAAAATGACAATTGCATCAGTCCTTGGGGCCCAAATTGGGCCTTTCCCTTCCACATCCACACAGATGCAGAATACAAAGTAGTGGGGGAAACTAGAAGATAAATTTCCTTATGTTATTTATTTCATTAGTAAAAGCATATCCAAGGTTTAACTCAATTACACAGCCACCGAAAAAATAACTTTTGTATGTTGTACATTCTTTAAATAAATTTAGACATTACATTACTAAATATCAATTTTTTGTGCACATTGATCATGCAACCATTAAGTACTTGATGAATAAACCTGATGTCAATGCTCGAATCATTATATGGTTATTGTTGTTACAATAATTTGATCTAACCATTGTTGATAAGCCAGGGAAAGAAAATGTTGTTGCAGATTTCTTGTCTAGACTAACCTTGTTTGTAGAAAATGAAGATATGGTGGATGACCAGCTTCTGTATGAGAACCTCTTTGCCATATCATTGTTGTTTCCTTGGTTTTCCAATATAGGAAACTCTTTGGTTTCTAGCTAATTCCCCCATAACTTTTCTTCAGAGGAAAAGAGCAAAATTGTCATGATAAGTGCTCCTTATACTTGGAATGGGGGAAACCTCTTCAAATTCGGGCTTGATAAAATCATAAGGAGATTTGTAAGAGAATATAAGGTACATGACATCCTCTTAGCATGGAATGATGCACCCTATGAGGGCCATTTTGTTGCTAAGAGGACATCCTAAGAGATTCCTCAAATAAGATACTACTGGCCTACCCTTCATCAAGATGCCAGGAGGTAAACTGCATAGTGTGATAAGTGTCAAACGATGGGGAAACCTACTCAGAGGGATGAGATGCCCCGACAACCTCAAGTGACTTTCCAACCATTTGAGAAGTGGGCATGGACTTCATTAGACCTATTGACCCCCCATCTAGAAAAAATAATTATATCATTACATGCACAAAGTATCTGACCAAGTGGGATGAAGTAAAGGCAGTAACAACACAAAAAGAAGCATAGTTCTTAAGGGATTACATTTGTTACAAATTTGGTTTCCCAAGGGGACTAGTGACAGATCAAGGTGCTCAATTAACTTCCAATATGATAGAGGGGATAAAAAGGCAACATCATATCAAGACATAAAAGATCCACTCCATATCACCCTCAAGAAAATGGGCAAGTAGAGGTGACCAATAGAGCATTAGAAAGCATTTTGACTAAGGTTGTTAGTAGCAACAAGAAAGATTGGGTAGACAAGCTTGTTGAGACCACTTGGCCTACAACACTACTTGGAAGAAAACCACTGGATTCGCCCCCTTTGAGTTGGTTTATGGTAAGAAATCTGTACTGTCCATTGAGTTTGAGTACAATACACTGAGAATGGTAGCACAGCTTGAATTAGACATCAGAAAATCTCAGGAAGAGAAATTACAATAGCTAAATTATCATTGGTGAACTCAGGTTGCAGGCTCTTATGCACAATGAAGTGGTTCAATTACAAATGAAATTTTGGCATGATAATCACATCAAGGCTAGGATCTTCCAAGAGGGTGATTGGGTCCTCTTGTATGATTCTAGGTTCAAATATTTCAAAGGAAAACTCATGACCAAATGTATGGGTCCTTACCTGGTGGAGAAATGCCATGATAATGGCTCAGTTTAGATCAGGACAATTGATGAAGAAAAAATCATGCTTCTAGTGAATGGCTATAGATTGAAGTTTTATAGGAAGCCCCTCTCAAGGGATGAGTTTGCTAATTCAATAAGCAGAGAAATAAATGTGATTAACTACATCAGGGCTTCCAATCCATTTAGCCCCTCATTCAAAAAAGAGAGCAAGAAAAAAACACAAGTGAAAACCTCATTTGGGGCACGTGAGGCAGGCTCATTGAAAATCCCCTTCAAGCAACCAATGATTTTGTTTGAATCTCTCTCTCTCTCTCTCACTATATATATATATATATATATATATAGGTGAAAACCCCCCTTGAGGCACCTGGGGTAGACCCACTTAGGTGGAAAACCTCCATGAGGTAACCTGTGGGCCTCAGAATAAAAAAAATAAAAAAAAATAAAAAATGAAGACACAAAAAGTCACCTCTATTTTATCTTTTCTAACAGTGATGCAATACAACATAATTCTAGTAGTAGTTTAGAAGATCAACATGCAGTCCAAGCACTCACCTTTAGAGCATTCAACAAGCTTCTCTGCATCCATCTCACTCATGCCCACACTTTTTCTAAGGCTCATTCATCACTTTTAGATCTCTTCTATTCGTTTTAATCATTGTCCTAAATTGATATAGGAAAGATCATGTATTGCTATATGAAACCACCAAGCACAAAAAAAGGGTGTAGAGCTGAAAATTTCCATTTATGGGCAAGGGAGAAGGTCTCTAGAAGCCCCTAACACCTACACATCCCATCAACTTTCAATTTTTACATCATTGTTTCACTGATCCCCCACAAAAATCCAACCTTTCCACCTCTTTTTCTCCAATCATCAACATAGAATGCCTCTCCATCACCACAAGTAGCCTCCGAAATTATAAGAATTTTTGAAGGCCCTAGCTAGTATGAACTGTAAGCCTAAGGAGATTTTGTGGCTGCTATAGGAAAACACACAGTCTTGTAGCAGTCTACAAAATCCCTATATGCCTAAATCTGCAGTATCAACCAGAGGAGCTATGAAGTCCACCATATTAAATGAACTTAGAAAACAAGTTTGAGTAGCTATAGGATCTCCTATAGCATGCTACATGATCCTTAATTACCAGCAATCAACAACATCAAGCCACCCACAACAACAATACTTCGGCCATCTGAACCAAAATAGTAACAACAATAATAAAAAACTCTAGAAGTAAGAATAACAACATTAAAACCTCCAGATATCATCACAGTCAAATTTAAAACCATCAAAGGAAGCTTCAACAGTCACATCAGCAACCTCAATATCACCTGGAAGAAAACATCAAGGGTAAGACCCAGATATGCAATCCTCAAAACCTCCATAGCGAACTTATTTTAGCTTGAAAACACATTGGAAGTATTTGAAGGAAAAGGTTTTATAGGCCAAACTTAGTTAGACTAGTCTCATTCATATTTAGAATTCAACTTTAGTCCTCTCCAATGTCACCCACATGTGCAAATTAGGAAAATGAGAAAAATGGGGAGATAACTCGAGGAGGTGGACGAACGTGCCTACTCATTATGAAATGTGAAATTTGACGTGGGAGGTAGGGGCCAACTCACATAGTACAATCAACCCATCACCTCAACGAATAACCACTTAAGTCGCCCCCACCTAAATCTAATCTTGCATGAAAAGTTTATTTTAAACACCAATGAGGCCCACTGGTGCTACAAGAGGCCGACAAAGCCAAAACATTTCCTACGTAGGCCGCTAGAGGAAGCTACAGGGTTATGTATACCAATGCTACATTAGTATTATTGTGTGCTACAAGAAGCTCATTTCTGACCAAAATTGCCATCAAACCCTAAAGAGGAGAGGAAAAACCTTAGGAAGATTGTAATTATAAATTCTCCTCACTGACATTTGATATAGGAACTTAAGAAATCATTTCAATTCTCAGAAGAAACAAAAAGCACTTTGTAATTCTCTTAGTTTTAAATTTTAGTAAGGAAAACACTTAATTGACTAAGCATTTACTTTAAAGATATGGTGGGTTGAAAGGATAAGGTGTATTGAGTGAAGAAGAAGTGCATGTTGATTTTTTCTTTCCCTCATCCTTTTAGAACAACTGTCAAATTTACCTTTGTTTCAACACGTTCCACTTTACAAGAAACCTTAGGATCCTGTAGCAAGAAAAGGAAAACTCCTTGTTCCACTATAATAAAATATTATTGAAGCCATGGGAGGGGGATTTAATAGAAAAGAGCCTACAGACCCCTCCAGGATCCATCAACACACTGATGTCAGGAACATTCTTACAAACTGTCAATGGTTAGGGTTTTATGAGAGGCTAGGAGGCTTTAATGAAGAATTTTACTAAGAGTTTTCCTTAAATCTATAGCAACCAGAAAGATATGATTCCATCATTATAGTTAGAGGCCCCGCCATTTTCCTAAACAAAGAAATTATCAGTAGGGTCACCACACTTCCTAGGGGAGTAAAATGGAACAAAGAAGAGAAACCTAAAGCCACTAAAGCCAAGAATAATTTCTTCCTTCTGGATGAACAACCCATATGGATTTGTCTGTCTAAGAGAGGCTCAACATCCCTCACTTACTCCAATCTATCAAAGAAATGAGCCTAAGGGTGAGGGTAGGAAAACACCATTACCTAGCTCACATGGATTGATAAGGTTGATAATACTGGATGCTTTAGAGGGCCTACAAAACAAACCTTTTTCTTGGATTCATTTTATAGACATGGATGCAGAAACATTTTTAGAAACCCAAGTTCAACCTCAGTTAGAGCTAGAAGGGACAAAAACAGAGGAGGAACTTGAAGGAGAAATAGAAGTGGAAACTGATATTGAATAAGAAAAATCAAAGAGAAAATCAAATGAGGAGATAGAAAATGAAGCAGAAGGAAGGTCAAACACACAAATGGAAGCAAAGGCAGAGGTAGAAGTGGTTGAGGAAGGACTGGCTAAGCTCAAGTTGATAAAATCAAAGGATCAAAATCCTGAAGAGGCTATTGGGACATCCTCAAGGTCACCAAAGAAAGAAAAATGCGAGAAAAAGGGAGCACTTCACAAGGATATTTAGAAGAAGAATTCATTGCTACCCTAGGAGCTTTAAGTACCCCAATAAAACCCAAAGGGAGGAAGCCAAGGGAAAGCCCTTGTACTTAAAAAGGAGAAAGGGTAACAAAATAAAGCAATGGAAACCTCAACCACCTTCTCGAACTCCAATCACCATTGAAGAATCGGTCAACCATTAGGAGGAAGAATCCCAGAAGGAAGAGAAACAAGAAGTTGAGATGACCTCCACATCAATCAAGGGAAAAGAGCCACAGACTCAACAAGAAGGGCCATGCACTTAGGAAACAGTGCTCTAAGAACATCACACAAAGCTATAGGAGAAGCTTGTAGAACCATAAGGACATATTGCAGAATGACAGGAAAAAATTGTGGAACTACAGGAACAAAATCTAGAACTACAAAAAATAGACCCTCAACCAGACCTCAAATATTACTATGCTTGGATTGAGGCAAGGAAGGTGCTTCCCACCCACTTTGCAGTCCATATATTCTTTGAATTGGAGAAGGAAAGAATCAAAACTTATAGATGGATGCAAATTACAAAGTATAAAGGGGTTGAAGATGTTGGCATTGTGGTATAAAAGATGAATAAAATCGGGGAAGAGATGGCTAACCTTAGGTTCAGGGAGGAAAACATAAGAGACCATCTACAAAAGGAGAATAAGGAGCTGAAAGCCCATTGATTTGCAACAAATTCAAAGGCTTCTATGGGAGAAAGAAGAACAAATGGACACAATGGCTAGTTTATCCATAGAAGCTATGCATTAGAGGTACCTATCAAAAACATATTCCATGTTCCTAAAATACCAATGGTACCAGTTTCAAATTAGGACATTAGCCCAACAAGGCTCCCTTCCTTTGAAAAATGTGGAAATTCCTTGTTTTTTGCCTCAAATGTAGCATTGAATATAGGGCAAAGATTGTAGAATTTTATATGCATAATCTAGTATTGCATGATATGAATATTTGGGACCCCAATTCTCAACTAGGAGATGTTCAACCAATGGCTTTAGCTTCACAACTGAACCATGAGGAAACCATGCCAAGGAGGTATAAGCGACACTTTTGATCATGGCAGGACTATCAACCCCTCATCGCATCATTGCTAACTACATACTTATAGCAGAAAATCCAAAAAGGGCAGTTGTCTATAAAGAAAAGAAAGAATGGAAAATTCTTCATTTTGAAGATACTTTCATATTATTGGGAGATGAAATCCTATAAGCATTCCAAAGGAGGTGGCATAACTTGCCACATAATTTGAGAATAAGAGAGTTCCATTCACCAGAAAATACATCTATACAAAAGAATCATCCATAGACTTGGAGTCCATTGGATTGGGCTCAAGTTCAATCCCCCTCTACTATTTGGCCTACATGAGAATAAGGATCCAACAAAGGAGTGGAAAAAGATTAAGGAGAATGCGGGATTCCATCCAGAGGGGGCCACCACATCTGAGACAACTTGGGATGTCAGGAAAGCCACCAGGGCAATGAATGAGGTTCAACAAGATGACTAGGTTGCTCAAAGGATGAGCAATATTTTCAGTAGGGGGGTATGATGGGCCTCCTAAATCAGTATGATTTAAGGCCCATCTGATCATACTTTGGCAAATTTAACCTTTCCTTTTGCATGTGATAATGTCTTTTTCAACTTTAATATGTTCTTAGGAGGGTTAATAGATATTTTCATATTGTGTGCCTAATGCATTAAATGTGTAGGATAGTGAGGATATCTAATGCAAATAAAATATGAGTCCAATAGGACAAAATTATGGGGCTTGTCCCCTGTTACAAGCTAATCACAACTCAACTAGCTCAAGAACATTTACTACTTCCATGGGCCTGCGAAAACAATAGGGAACCAAATCCACATTTTTAGGGGGTTTGGAGGGAAGCAATCCTCCCTTCAAGGAGGCTTCCCCTCAAGCACTTTTTGTATAAATAAGGGGCCTTAGCAACCCAGTAGGGATTCAAAACTCTAGAGGAAGATAATCAACATTAGCAAAAGGTTTATGCCTATTATTTCAGTTTGAAATGTCTCATGTATGAACACTTTTGAAGATTAATGAAAAACATTCGTTTTTTCTCAATCTGATTTTCTTCTAAGGGACCTGAGTTTGTTGCATTAGGCACCAACCTAGGTGCTCAAGCATCCTTCTTGTACATTTCCTTTCCATGCATTTAGTTTAGTTGTATTTTTCTACAAATCTATAATTAAGAAAAGTATAGTCTTTGGAGGGTTTATAAGTGAGCTCTTTTCTGAAGTTTGGTTATGTACCTTATTCTGATGAGCACAAAAATAGTTTCCTTCATGCAATAATAATCTTCATTCCAAATTCAACTCATCCTTCCCATTGTTAGTGGTTTAACAATTGTTTATATATCTTACTTTTATCAATTAGCCTGCACTTTGCTTTCATATATATAGGTATTGTTTCATGAGAAAAATTAGTGTTTTTTTTATGCATTTAGTGCACTCTCATCATCATGTTTTCACCCACTACTTTAAATCTATGCAAATTTCCAGCAAGCTGAACTTTGCCTAAACGAGCTATAAGAAACCCTTAGTTTTGTCTCTTCCTTGTATGATCTGGTTCATTGAGTGTGCCTAAACTTGGTAAGGACCTATTTTCCCTTCCACAACCTTCTCCCACCTTTTCCACTCTTCAAACTGCATCCAGAACTCATAAAGTTTCTCTCGGATGTTTCCTATAGAAAATCAGGGCCATCCTATAGCAATATGCATATTGCCTTAGAAAACCTCCAAAATTACCCCATAAGCTTGTCTATCATTCCTCAACATTTTAAAACATCCATTAGACCTTGGAGATGGAGTTTATAGGTTCAAATACCCCTTAGGAACTTTTCCCTAGTAGTTGTATCTTTCTTCCTACAATTAGGGTTTGTTGTTTTTATGTCTTCTTTCAGCTCCATTAATTTCTTCAATAACATGCTCCCAAAAATGTCATGATTTAGAGCTAGGTAAACTCTACTCTTAAATTAGATCACTAAAGTTACAACTGGATTGCAACAAATTGATGCTAAAATTTTCTTGGATGACATTGATCTTACGAAGCTAACGTAGGAAAATTACAACTGAAATCTTCAGTATAATTGTGATAAATTGATGCATTGTCTAGAACTTTGGTTGGCCCTTAAAACTAGAGAAAATAGCTATGTGGATCATGACAACTAGTGTAAGCCCTAACCATAAGAGGGGTGTTAGCTTCTTTTGTCTCAAGTATATTCATCTCCATTCCTCTTAGCTTCATACTCTAATGAATATATTTTAACAATTAGTATTTATAACATATAATTTTTTAATCCATATATTTAATGCATTATATAATACGCAATCCAATACCCATATTGATGTAAAAATAAAAATAAAAATGGATAAATGTAGCTATGAGGTGAACATCAAATTGAATGAGAATTACGTGTAGGCTAAGTTTGGGATGAAAGAGGAGGAGGAAGCCAAGGGTGGCTATAGTTTTTCTTGGTTGCACTCGTTTTTTAACTTGTAGGCTCGTTTTGTGTTCAAACTCACTGCTTCTTATCGCCTCTCTTTAGATTCCATTGGTGCTAGTGCTTTTGGAGTTTTTCAAGTTGTCATTCTTTAGAATAAAGTTCAAAGGGATACTTATGGTTGGCCATGGTGTTTCTTTTATGATGACAGTCATATATGGGGCTTTTTTTATTTCTTAGGTGTGGTTGGGGGTGGGTGATTATGCAAATGTATACAACTATGAGAATTTTTCTTTGGGTTCTTTGAGGGCTTATCGACATTTGTGAGTTTGTTTATGGAGGTGCATTGTGGGGTTGCATTGGTTACCTATTGGGTTCCTCTTTCTTCCTTCGATAGCATATTCCTAAATAGGGCGACTTCTTTCCCTAATTTGATAAATTTGTTTTAGTAGGTTGGTAAATGGGGGTTGAGTTTTTTTGCGAAATTTTTTTCCTTAGCAAATTTTGCAGGGAATTCTAAGACTTTGGCCCTTTGGTTTGTTACAAACATTTGATATAGGTGGGTTTTGATTGTGGATTGTTATCCTAAGTTTCCAAAAGTTGATACGCTCTTGATTCTTGGATCACTCACCCTTGTATGGGTTGTGGTGTTTGGGTATATTTTTAGTGGGTTGTGTATTTTTGGGTCTTGGTCCACATTGTTGCACTTTGGTACTTTTTTAATTTTTAATTTTTATCTTAGTTGTCTACTTGCAACTCTATTTTTGGTTCTAGTGTCTTTTGGTTCATACTAAATGTAATATTGCCATTTTTTTTAAAATAAAGAAATTGCAGTCTGGTTTTTTCAAAGACATGAACATTAAAAATCAACATCACTTCAATAAGACAACTACAATTACTTATAGATGAATATTTTACTAGATGTACATAAAACATATGACATTGACATCTACATATGTAGACATGTATGTTATGGGTAAAAAATCATGAGGGTCGTTGTCCATCTAGCTCATTGAAAAAAATATTGAGTAACATTCAAGATAATCAAATATAGTTAATAATGAGAAACATGATTAAGATGAAACATGGTTTATGCCCTTCCCTAATAAAATTACATCTAAGAGTTGGGTTATTTGTTTTTATTTCATTAATAATTAATATTAAGTCTTGGGTGAGGGAATGACCACATGTCATTGTCATGGTAATGGAATCTCCTAAATAATTATGAAATACCAATTTGCATCTTTGTAATATTACTATGAATGATTAATGATTGAGTAAGAGATTTGTCATGATTTGTAGAATATTTTTTGGAATCTCATTTTGGATTTATGGTTACAAAGATGAAATACATAATGATAAGAGTCCATGAAGGAATGGACTTTAAAGTGGAGATAATAAGTGCTTTTGTGTTTTGGTTATGGCTTTATATTCACAAATAAAAAGTCTCAAAGTTTCAATTTATATGCCATGATATTGTATCATGGCATTTTCGTGTATAAGAACTATCAAAGTTTAATGATATTGGATATTTTGTTGAACATTATAGTTTGATATTTTGGGTAAGAATATAATCACATGGAAGAAAAATCTTCAATTCCAAATAACTCATGTTATCGTATTACAACATATCTATCTTACAGAAGTAAACAAAATAATGATATAAGTGTTCTACCAATATTATCGTATTATAACATATTGATGTATAAGAATAAAAAATTAATGACATCGGTGTCTTACCAAACACGATGTTTTTGTCAAAGACTCATATACATAGGTAAAATGTTTTGAGTTCTTAAATTTTAAAAATGCACTACTACATTTTTACTAAATAGAAAATAATTAAACAACTTCTCTTTGACTTAAAGAATAAATCAAATCAAAAAATAACATTAGTAAGAAAAAGATATTAATATGAAATATTATCCAAATAAATATACTAAAATTATCATATAAATAAGAATGAGTAAAATAAAACTTATAATATATAAAACTAAAATTAATAATAATAATAAGTATATTTGATTAAAAAAATACAAAATAATAATATAAAATTTAATTATGTATGTAATTATTTATATAAAAGAGTATTTCCATTTTTTTTAATAAAGTGTAAAAGAGTAAATGTGTAACCAGTTTTTTTCATAAAAATTAATTATTTTTAATATTTTAATATATAATTTTTTTGTTTTTTTAAGAAATATAATTTAAAAAAATAAAACATTATCGTTAAAAAAATTAATATATGCCTTTTACATTTTAGAAAGATATATACTATTTTTTTTGGTTACCCTGAAGTTTATAAATAATATTTAAAAAATATAAGTATTAGATATTTAATATTGATTATATATAAAATATTTTTAATTTTTAATTTTTATATCTATATTTATTTAAATTATTTATATTTTTTATTAAAAATTATAAAATAATTAAAATAAATTTATATTATTTTGAATGGGTGATTATTAAGATGAAGGGCGAGATGTTGCTACTTTATTGAGCAAATGAACTATGGATGTGGCCTCTTATTTTCGACAAAGTTAAATGTAACCATCAACTTGCAATCAATATGTTATAATGAGAGAGCGACAACAAATAATGGGTATTGAGTTCAAGTTTGTCGATCGTGTGATGGTAGAAATGTTTAATTCCCTGCTAAGGAAGGCAAAACTCCCCGTTGTAGGAAATGTGAAGCATGAGGTGGAGGGGAAGGTTGTTTTGCTGGCAACGAAGGCATTAAATGACTAAACATAGGAAAAAATCATGTAAGACTAGATAGGGCAAGGCGTTTACTCCTCTAATTGGAATTTCCTCAGGTAGCAACCAACATTTTCCTCCATACTTTGTTGCACTCGCAACAAATGGGTATATTTGTGTCAATTTTTTGAATTATCCTTTTGCAGTTGTTTTGGCTAGTCTGTAGGGTGGCCAATGTGATTTTTGAGCAGAGGAGATGGTCTACGTTTTTCCCTTTTCGGTCCTCTTCTCCCTATCATTTTCAATGTGTTTTTTCTTTGGGTCCTAGTGTTGGTAACTTTCCCTATCGGGTCTTGCATGTGTTGAATGTCTCGACCTTTCTCCCATTCTTATCAGTGCCATTTTCATGCCCCATTACCTAACCACTAATCTAGAAGGGATGTGTGTCTAGGTGGGTATCTGTTACTGTTTCTCTCAGGTGTCAGGTGGAGAATTGTTGGTCGAAGTTTCCTGAGATGACCCTCCCTTTTCATGTGTTTTTATCAACCTTGATGTATCTTGTGTCTAGCCTGATGTTTTTGATATCCTCCTTTATTCTTAGTAGCTTTTCAGATATCCTCCCCTATTTGTTTGATAACTTGGGTTGGGCTTGGGCGCCTTTGAATTTCTCTCTTTCTTGTAGTATGCTCCTCATGTCGTGCCAATGGGCTAGAGCTCGAAGAGGGGCTGCTTACTACCAAGAGCATGCAGAGAGAGGTCATACCTGAATGCACCATTAGATAGAATATTTTGCCTCACGCTACTAGGAGCTCACACTAGCTAATGTTCAGGAGGGACTCACCTAGACTAAGGGGGAAACATCCTCCCATAGGATTACCCTTTCGAACACGAAGGTTCTAATAGAGTGGGCTAATTGGAACCTAAATATAAGGCGCATGAGGGGATGTTTTAATCAATGCATGTAGATTGCGGATCTTTGCCAGAAGATGAAGTTTCTTTTGGGATGAACTGAATTGGATAGGCACGAGAGTTGCATGGATATCCTTCACTCTCTTTAGCACTTGCATATGCGTCCGAGGGGTCTAGATCGAAGAATGGAGAGGATTGAACAACATCTTGACATTCCTCTAGCGGTGGGAGGACTTTTAGAGGATCCAAAAACACCAATCCAGGTTACAAAATCAGATTCAGATCCCTCAACTTAAGTGTGACATGTTTTTGGCTATTGATTTTTTGTTTTCAGATGTTTATGTATGAGGTCATTTAGGCCAACTTCTTAGTCACATTTTGTTAAATTTTGGAACTATTAGAACTCAATTATCCATCTCCTCCTTATGGAGAGTGTACTTTTGGATTTGGTCTGGCCTCCCTGGTGAGAGACAAACTTCACTGATTGTAAACCATGCTGTATATTTCAGCTTTAGGCGGTAATAAAATTCATCTTACAATTTTTTTTTTAAAGATATAAAATAGTTAAAAGTATTTTTTTATTATATTAATATGTTTATTTTATTTTATTTTGAAAGTAAAAAAATTCTTTTTAATTTAAACATTTAAATATTATATTGCTTAGTATGAGATAGATATATAATTCATTCTATATTCATAATGAATAAGATAAAGTGGAAAAGTAGCAAGTATGTATAACTAACATAAATTTATATTAATTTTAAATTTATTATACATAAAAAAATTTGATTTCAATTAAAATATAATAAATTTATAACTGGTCCAATCATATAAATTAATTTAGTCCAATCATATAAATTAATTGGATGATGAACAAAACATGGATGTGACAAGAAAGAAAAATGTGGCACAAGATTGGTAAAAATCCAAATCTTAAAGTTGGAAGTCAACTCGCTGGTTAAAAACTTTTTATAGTGCATATAGTCACAAATCCACATTTATAAAATGCAAGTAACTTAATAAAATTAATCATAACTTGTCATTATATATATATATATATATATATATAGTAATTAATTAAATCTTGAACATATACATAATATTTGTAATAAAAAAGTCTAAAATTTAACATGTCCATCAATATAATAAAATTTGACACCTTTTTTCAATATAAACACACCTTTTTTTTTTAAATAGTGGGAAAACCTGTCATCACTGAGTTGTCAAATCAACAGTAAGGATAACCATCGCTCGCTCCTATCCGCAAATGTAGGTTGACTCATCACTGTTATTCAATGAAAACCACACCACCTGTAATTACCCGTGAGTGGTCCGTAAGAGGGCATACTTTCACTCATGACAGATGCCTCTGGGTCTTGGGTTGTTAATAATTTCTTACGTCCAAGAAAGACGAGCTCTTAGCCAAGCAAAAGCAGTTTTAGGGCATATTGAAGTTCCATTTTTATAGTAGGAAAATCTATCATAACTCAGTTGTCAAACCAACAGTGGGGATAACTATCACTGACTACTATCCACGAATGGAGGTTGACTCATCACTGTTATTTAAGGGAAACTACACTGCTTGTAACTACCCACTGGTAGTCCATAAGGGGGCAACCTTACACTCTTTTCAGATGCCTCTAGGTTTTGGGCCATGAACTTGTTTCCTTACGTCTCTGGGTTTTGGGCCGTAAACTTATTTTCTTACGTCTAAGGAAAATGAACTCCTAACCAAACAAAAGCAATTTTAAAAACTTACACTAAAACCGATATATAAATATACTTATCCACATAATTAAAATAAAATAAATATACATTAAAAAAATAATATATTAAAATTTTATAACACTTTTCCAAAAGAAGGCTCGTGTGTAATCTTGGTTTTAATTAAGTGAAAATGCGTCAGACCTTTTATCCATGAAAAAGATCTCGTGGTAACGAAATACGAGAGCATAGCTTTTTATAAAAGATTTAATACCCAAACCTTTTAATTATTATCGACAAGATAAAGTTTCAACAAACATAACAGTAAGGTAATATTTTAATGAGACATGTACCAACGTCGACCATGCATTATTGATTGAGATATATTTTTCTCAAAGAAAGTGAATGATTAGGCTACACACATAAAAAGAGTTTGTTTGGTTGGTAAGTAATATTATTTGAAAGGATTGTTTGTTAGGTAAGGCTTACATAATTGCAAGTTTATAAGATTGATAATTATGTTGATAGGTGAAGTGTTAAATTTTATATTTTTTAATTATAAATATCATTTGGATATTTAAGATTAATATTTTTTTTTCCATTATTTAAACAATAATAATTTTTTTATTATTTTTATTCAATTAAAAATTGTATTCAAATTTATTAGGTTATTTTTATCTTATTTATGATTGTATTATTAAATTTTTAAGTTAGAGAAGTCATTTTTAATTTAGGATTTAAATTTTTGCTAATTTTATTTGTGGTTACAATGGTCTTTTTCACTTGTGTCAATATCTTAAATCTATAAACATTCATCAATAATTTGATTTATTAGATTAATAATAATTTAAAATTGCTTTTTATATATTTTCGTAAATATGATAATTAATATATATATGCAATGAAAGTATAGAACGAGAGTATTTATAGCACAAAACGAGAATATTTATCTATATTTTGTGGATGATAAACAAGGTAAACAACGATAAATACCAACAATATCAAAAACTTCACAACTGACTCTAAAACACTAAAAAAATAAAAAAAATAAAACTCATGACTACCAATAAAATTAAAAAACTTCACGTACTCTAAAACACTAAACTAACCCTTAAAACTACAATTATTAAAAATAAATATAAAACACAAACAAATATTTTGAAAACCTTTTTTGGATTTTAATTTAAATCGATTGCCACTCCACAACCAGAAATTCGAATATTCAAACCATTTTTTAATGTTCATAATTTGTGTCTCTCTTAATCCATCTCTAACTTTAAAATTGACAAGCATGGAGATCTTTTTTCTTTCCCGATTTCATTTAAATAGTATAAAATGTATTTTTATTTTGAAATATATTTAGAGTATTAATGTATGTTAAAATTGATTGATATTTTTAATTAAGTGTTACCATCCTGCTTCAAAGCTGTTATTTTTTTACCAGGCATGCAACTTAAAAAAACAGCTTTACTTCATGAGCTCAGATAAAAAAAACTCGCAATGTTTTTCTCCCCCATTCTGAAATACATATTTTGTGGTTGAATCATAATTTCTGTGAATGTAAAGAGCGTGGCTTGATTATTAAACTGTGCTGATGACAAATATCTGCACAAAGACATTAACGAAAATAAAATTACAATGAACCTTTGCACAGTAATTAAAATAAGGTTTATTTGAAATAAAAGGCAAACAGAGACAAGGTTGGACAAGTGTCAGAGGCGGACAAACAGAAGTGGTGGGCGGATGATGAGGGCAAAGCAGAATGTGTGCAGAGTGGGAATTTATACAGACAGAAATACCTGATATACAAAAGTCCTCCCTACTATATGTATATTAAATGTTTGTGTATATATATAAAAGGAGGGAACAGAAACAGAGGCAATGTGCAGGAATTGCACATGGAAAGAGGAGCACGGAGGGCCGGTGAGTACTGGACACATACTCACTGTCTATGCCATTGAAGAAAAAGCAACCAAACGGTTCTGAAATGGACAATAATTTATCCAAACAGGCTAAAGGAATTCGCATCACCATTTCATAAAAAATGAGGGGATAACAGGACAGAAATACCCGATAGAGATTTGTACCGAAAATTGTGATTTAAGGAAGGATAACGAGATTAAGTTGAGCATGTTGAGTAATGGGTCGGTTGCAATGGACATACCTGAGGTTTCTGGGATTGTTCGGAGCTCTGAAATAGGGTGAGCTTGGCTGTGTTGTTATCCTTGGGATTAATCAATCTTCCAAGGCAATTAGAGGTTTTATCGGATACGTTCTGCATATACATAAAAGATCCCGAGCAATTGCTGTTGGGATTTTTCTTTTCTCATCACCTGTGTTGCATAAAATTAGATTTGACAAGTTCCAATTGGAAGTTCTAAAGACCCACTTGGAGATTCAAGCTAGTGGGCTTGCTCAGGGTGGAATTCAAGCTGGTTCATGGAGATTGCTGATCTGGAAGGTGGTGATGGGTTCAAGCCTCTTGCAGCAGAGAATAGTGGCAATGGAGAAATGGCAGTGCCTATATGCTCCGAGCTCTGGCATGCCTCTGCGGGTCCTCTCACCTCGCTGCCTGCGAAGGGCAGTTATGTCGTGTATTTCCCTCAGGGTCACATGGAGCAGGTAATGTTTGATTGATTGTCTCTGTGCTATCCCAGAATGCAGTTTCTTGTTGAAATTTTGACCCATACAAGCCATTTTTCTGTTGAATTCATTGAAGTTAGAGCAAAATGCAGTTCCGTAGCATGTTTTGATGCTCATTTTGGTGAGATATTGTGTTAAAATCCATCTGGATACTTTGAAATAAGCAGGTGGCTGCATCCCTGAACCAGGACACCGATCAACAGATGCCTTCATACAACATTCCGACACAAATCTTCTGTAGAGTTCTCTGTGTAAAACTTCATGTGAGACTGGTTTCTCAACTGTTCAAATTTATGAAAATTAATTATTGAATCGTCAGTTGTATTTATTGGTTGGCTTTGATTTTCATTGCGTTTTAAGACTTGTATTCTGTTTGGTTTCTTGCACATTACGCACCATGGCTGAAGGTTTTGCATTTACATATGTGTACTTGTTGTCTCTTGTTTTACCAGGCTGATCAGGAGACGGATGAGGTCTATGCACAGTTGACATTAGTTCCTGTCCCAGAGGTATTCTTATTCAATGTCAGAACAAATGCTTCCTTACAATAATTGTTAACAAATCTTTTATATCCCCTATATGGATTTCTTTGTAACTGGGTTGATGTATTTTCTCACAGCCAACAGAGAAATCCTTAGAGGAAGAGGAGGAACAGCAAGTGAATACATCCAGTACTAGCATTCCTCATATGTTTTGTAAGACTTTGACTGTTTCTGATACAAGCATCCATGGTGGATTTTCGGTCCCCAGAAGAGCTGCGGAGGATTGCTTTCCTCCCCTTGTAAGAAAATTTCCCCTTCTGGTATTGGAAGCACTTTTATTTTTGTTATATTATGGTGGGAAAGGCTTCAAAGAGTTATAGAATGCCACTCTTGGAAGGCAGGCCTTTCGTTACATCTCAGCAAGAACAGCTGACCTCAAAATGTTTCCATAGGTGGAAACAGGTAGGATTTAATCAATTACGACAGGTGAGCAAGGTCAGTGAAAGCGGAGAGCTGCTATGGCCTCCACTAAGGTTTGGATGGACCTAAAAATAGTGTTATGTTTGCCCATACTCACCATATATGAATTCCAATTCAGTTTCGAATTGGGATTTCATATGATTTGGAAAAATAAACCTATTGGAAAAATATAATTTGAAGAAAAATTGGAAGTATACAGGTCTGTAATGGGAAAAAAACATATGATATTGAATTTTTTTTTTGTGAACGTGTTTTAAAGTGCTTTCTGTAAGCAGAGATTTTGTAATACATTTTTTTGTATGTCAACCTTAATATTCGTAGTTATAGGGGATTTGAATCGGTGACCTATAACAAGGAGTGCCTTGACCATGTACCCATTCCATGTACCCATTCTAGCAAGGAGTGCCTTAACTATACCCATTCACCTTCAATCCAAAGGCCCATAGACATGTCATAATACACTTTATTTACGGAATATTTTGTCCATTTCATAAATCCAAGCCATTTTAGTTTAATTATTATTAAATTAAAATTTTAGTTAAAAAGTTACTGTTTTTATTATAAGATTTTCTATGGTACGAATCGAGATTAAGGAGGAATTTGTCCGAATTCAATTATAAGCTGAATTCTAAACAGAAAGGCTCATTTTGGCCAAATTCTGCTCCTATAGTTCGCTTTGCGCAGGCTGATGCATCATCATTAGGGGGTTGCTGATTAACATGTCATTATGATCATTAAGTCACGTTGGATGGTGATATGCCCCTGTAAAAAATGTATAGAAACACCTGTCTCTTGATAAGTGGTTAGCGGTCAGCATCTAGATAAAGAAAGCGTAATCAATTTTCATTTAGGACCCAATCTCCATGGAAGTTTACAAGTATTATTCTGATAATATATGGCATCATTTTGTAGCATTGTGGAATAAGTTGAGCTTATGTTGTAAGAAGTTCTTAACTTTTTTTGTATGTAAGTTTAATGTTGATGTGAATACATTTTGAAAGCTAAAATGTTTTTAATAGTATTCTGTGGCAGGATTACAAGCAGGAGCGGCCTTCTCAAGAGCTTGTAGCAAAGGACTTGCATGGAGTTGTTTGGAAATTTAGGCACATTTACAGAGGTAAGTAGCCAGGGTAATGAATGCCAATTTTGAATTTGGTTTTGCATGTCATTTTGGATTTTTTTAAAATATGGAGTGATAGGAAATATTATACATGGTCGTCGTAATCTGTCAGTCTAAGGACAGTGGGCCATTTGCAATTAATTTGCAGGTCAGCCACGCCGACATTTGCTGACCACTGGATGGAGTGTTTTTGTCAGTCACAAAAGGCTTGTGTCTGGAGATGCCATTCTCTTTTTGAGGTCTGCAAATGTCTTTGAGAAATTTGCATATATTGCTTAATGAAATATTTACCATATTTGCATTTTGAACACTGTTGTGTAAAGTGCATTTGCCTTATGCATATAAATGTTTGATTCCTTTGCCATGAACAGGGATGAAAATGGAGAATTGAGGTTAGGAATAAGAAGAGCTGCACGGCAGCAATGTGTCATTCCTTCTTCAGTGCTTTCTAGCCGAAGTATGCATCTGGGTTTGCTTGCTGCTGCAGCTCATGCAGTTGCCACAAAGAGCATGTTTCATATTTACTATAATCCAAGGTATACACAATAACTAGTGGGGCAGGGGAGTGGGGGTCGGGTGAGTGGGGGGTCTAGGATTGATATAGCAACTGGCTGGGTAATATGCTCACTATTAGAACTAGCATTAAATAGATATGCTAGCTGAGTAAAGTCTAACAAAAATATGCATATGTAGTTGTTATTATAGTTTAATGACATTGTATAGCAATACTATTGTATTATGATGAGTATTATAAAGCTTAATATTTTCTGTTGTTTAATGGTTGAAGTGGTCTGCCCTGGAATATTGGGGATTATAGATGAAGCTGTTGTTTGCATGACTAATTCTAACTGCTTATAACTCTGTCCTCCTTCTCCACATGAATGAGAAAATTGGTACACCGGCTCTCTTAACCAATGTTATAGTTCTAACCTGAAAATATATGAGAATACAAATATAACCAGAAATAATAAGATAGAAATAGATAGAAATGTTTCTTTATTGATATCAAACCCTTAAGGTAGGGCAATACCATACATTCACTCCTTAAGGAAAGAGAACACTCCACAAGCCATATGCCTGTTCATACAATATTCATTGACATCTCTCAATGAGGAGTCTTTAGCCTCTATATAGGCCTCATACATACAATACCATGGGTCATTACTATGGTTCCCTCAATACCATCTATCTAATACCATGGGTCCATTACATTATTACTAACTACTTGTGGTCCCTTACATGATACGGGTTAACCACCTTATTTATTACTATGGCCCATCCCATTATTACATTATTCCCTTGGGTACCTCCCTTTGTACCCCATATTATCCCCCCTAGGTATACTACATTCCACCCCCTTAACATGTTTCGTCTCCGAAACATGGGAAGAACACAAATAATAAGATCTACTCAAAAGAGTAGTCCACTGGTACCATGGACGTGCATCTAGCCATCCAAGAGAAAGGTGAACCCTCGATCTTGCTGGTGCCTCGCTCGCTTGAGATGAAAGTTGACCTTGGCAGCTCTTCTGTGTTGAGGTGTAGTAGGTGGATCTTCGCTCCTCTCTATTTGTCATGCGGGGGTTGCTGTCTTTGTGGCTAATTCGTTGCCATCTTGTTGGTTGTTTTCTTGTGGGGTGATGTGGGTGGTGATATGCTGAAGTGTTAACCCACGGTGTCTTTTGCTTTAATTCACCACCTAATGGAGCCTGAATGGTAGCTGGTACATGTTTTGGCGTCTTTTGTTGCTTATCTTCCAATATTACTTCAACCACTGAGCCTTCATCTGATGTATCAACACCTGTAACTTTTTCTGCTTCAGTCTTTGTTTATGTTTGATTGTCGATCATCAAAGGCTCATCATCTGATGTGTAAGTTTCATTAGAGCTTTGTGCTACTGCCTCTTAGTCTTTGTTTGTGGCTTAATGGAAATATTCTGCAATGTAATTTTCTTCTTTTTATACCAGATCTTTAGGAATTTCTTCTGCACATTAATATTGATGGTACCCACAGATTCCATCCAAGGATATCCCAAAACAACATCCATGTTAGCCATATCTGAAGTATAAAAATCACCATGCAACACATACTTATCTATAGAAAGCTTCAAATCCTTATAAACTTGAACATCCTCATTATCAACCTGTGTATTTTCAATGTGTTTGGCTGGAACTTGCAATTTTTTTAATATTGATAAAATTATGCCTGCAACTAAAATTTATAGACACAACGATCTTCTCCTGCTGAATCAATCCATGAACCTGCAATAAGGAGATACTAACAGAAAATAACCCCTTCCGTGTCTCATTTTCCTTTTTCTAGCACGAGACCATTTGTCTAAAAGGACTCTTTCAAATTCGGCATCTGAAAGTTTGGTCAACTGCTTGTTGTCAAGTGAGAACCACCATTTGGCAGCCTCATCTTTGAAACTAAGTCACACTAAATCCTTCCAATCTTTTGCAAATACTGACTTTTTTTGTTTTATGTATTCTTCAATAGTAAGACCATTATCTTTTCCTGTAAAACATAGAACCGCCATGAAGAGGGTTTTGAAAAAAAAAATTCACTTGGCGAAAATTTGAAATGGCCACAATTTCGTCAATATTGCTCAGAATCCCTATTATGACCTATTTTCGGAAATGGAACAACCATTCTGCATCTTCCCATGTGGTAGAAATCCCGATCTAGGCATTGGAATTGCCGATCCACGCTGCAACTGTCCCGCCGTCACAAAAAATTGCTGAAAAATAGTTGATTTTAAATCAGCGATATCTCCCTCATCCGGGCTCCGATTCGACTGATTTTTTGATCTTGGGTATTTTTTCATAAGCAATTTAGATCTACAATTAGATTTTTAAGATTTTGCCTCAAATCATATAGATCTGATTTGCAAATTTGTTGCCTCGAAAAATGTCTGCAACACCATTGATTTTTAGATCAGCGATATCTTTTTTCATCCGGACGTAATTTTTCACAAAGAATCCATATCTGCAATTAGATTCTGCAGATTTTGCACCAGGACATCAAGATCTGCGTTGCAAATTCGCGGCCCCGAAAAATTGTCTGCAACACCACTGATTTTTAGATTAGCGGTATCTCCCTCATCCGGACTCCGGTTCGGTCGATTTTTTTTTGAAATTGGGTATTTTTTTCACAAACAATTCAGATCTGCAATTAGATTTTGAAGATTTTGCACCAAAACATACAAATCTAATCTGCAAACTTGCCGACCCAAAAAATTCCTGCAAACAATAAATAAAAAATTCTCCACTTTTGCCAAGAAAGTGCTCTGATATCACTTGTTATAGCTCTGATACCACTTGTTATAAATCTGATATGAAAATATAAGACAATGCAAATAAACCCAAGAAATAACAAGATAGAAATAGATAGAAATGCTTCTTTATTGATATCAAAACTCTTAAAGTAGGGCAACACCATACATTCACTCCTTAAGAAAGGAGAACACTCCACAAGCCATATACCTGTTCATACAATATTCCTTAACATCTCTCAATGGGGAGTCTTTAGTCTCTATATAGGCCTCATACATACAATATCATGGGTCATTACCATGGTTCCCTCAATACCATCTATCTAATACCACGGGCCCATTACATTATTACTAACTACTTGTGGTTCCTTACATGCTACGGGTTAACCACCTTATTTATTACTATGGCCCATCCCATTATTACATTATTCCCTTGGGTACCTCCCTTTGTACCCCATAGTATCCCCCCTAGGTATATTACAACCAACCCAACTAAAATATAAATGATTTTTTCAACTATTTTGCTGGAGAAAGTGATTAGAAACTCTTGTTCAGTTTCTTTTTTAAAGTACGCTTCTTACACTCTATTAAACACAATAAAAGTACTACATATGTAATACAGCTACAGGCTGCAGGGTTTCAGAGTGCAGATCAACATAATAAAAACAAAATTAATTTTAGAAGTAACACAACATGACTCTTTCTTGATTCAAATTCTCAGAGAATCACTTTGTTAAGTTATGGTATATTCTATGCTTATAACAATTTACTCCTTTTCCTTATTATATTCCACAGATTAGCAATCACATGTACATAAAGTAAAGTGCAAATAGAACATTAAACGATTGACAGAAAATGAGCCAAGACAAGAGACACAAGATGTGGCGGCTAGCCAGGGACAAATCCCACAATGTGTGGGGAAACCCTTTGATCAAATCTTCTTTTATCTTCAATAATTCAGCAGAGAGAAATAGTACAATAAATCTGATTTATATCAGTAGTAGAAAACCCTAGATCAGCAACATCAACATTAGCGGCTTCATTGTCAAACTAGGGTAGACGATATCTCACAAACCGACCGTCGGATCGGCTTGATTCCACCACCAAAAGTAGCAAACCCTAAATCAGTAGCATCAGCGTTAGCAACTTCATTATCAAACTAGGGCAGACCATATCTCACAAACCGACAGTCGGATTGACTTCATTCCACCACCAAAAGTTTCGGCTTCCAGAGGAGGTTCAGATGAACCTACAGCGCAGTTCAGATGAGGAGATCTTCTAGGCCACGCAAATCAATCTTTACTTTTGCAGTTGCAGCTTCAGTTTCAGTAGTTTTCGGCTTCAAACTAGGGCAGTCGATATCTTGCAAACCGTTCGTCGGATTGACTTCATTCCACCACCAAAAGTTGCGGCTTTCAAAGGAGGTTCAGATGAACCTACAGCGCAGTTCCAAGGAGGAGATCTTCTAGGCCACGCAAGTCAATATTTCCTTCTGCTGTTGCAGCTTCAGTTTCAGCAGTTTCTGGCTTCAAACTAGGGCAGTCGATATCTTGCAAACTGTTCGTCGGATTGACTTCATTCCACCACCAAAAGTTGTGGCTTTCAAAGGAGGTTCAGATGAACCTACATCGCAGTTCCAAGGAGGAGATATTCTAGGCCACGCAAGTCAATCTTTGCTTCTGCAGTTGCAACTTCAAATTCAACAGCTTCCGGCTTCACATGTGTGAGAGAGAGAGACCCATTTCAGCGCAGTAGAGAAGAGACTCATATCTGCGCAGTAGAGAGAGAGAGATGTGATGAGATGAGTGAGTCCAAATGAGGAAAATTCCTCTTATATTTATACACAACGTTGGTGGGTGAATGGATGCGACTGTTGGGCTTCTGAGCCTACATGAGTTGTAGGTCGGCTTGATAATAATTCCATAATCAAAATAAATTCATATCTCCATGAATACTTATAGGAATTGGATGATCTTTACATCAATCCTACACCTCTCGACGAGAGGAATCTAATAAAAATATTATTAGCCATGAATAAGATGACCCACATGAAGTTTTGCCCTGGTTGCCAATTTTAACAACATGTGAATGGGACATTTACACCATGGAGCATTGAGGATGCTCAGAGAGACTGTTACAGGAGTACCAGTCCTTAGTAGTGAACATGATGACTTATGCAGAGGGTGTGTACTAGGGAAGTACGCTAAAGCAACTTTTTCCAGAAGTAACAATAGAGCAGAATGTGTATTAGGATTGATACACTCAGATATTTGTGGTCCTATGTCCACAAGAGCTCTTAGTGGTGGCGAATACTTTGTCACCTTTATTGATGATCACTCCAGAAAAACCTGGATCTATTTCTTAAAGACCAAGGATGAGGTCTTTGATCATTTTCGAGAGTTTAAAGCTCGTTGAAAATATGCCAGGGAAAAAGATAAAAGTATTGTGTTGAGAGAATGGTGGAGAATATACAAACAAATACTTCACAGATTTCTGTGCAAAGGAGGGCATCAAAAGAGAGTGGACAACTCCATATAATCTGGAGCAGAATGGAGTAGTAGAGTGGAATAATAGAATTATTGTTGGGGCAGCTAAAGCTATGTTGTATGATCAGGATCTACCTAAGTATCTATGGGCAGAAGCTTGCAACACAACTATGTGTATCTAAAATAGAACTCCTCATAGATATTGGGGAAGAAAACGCTCGAAGGGGTCTTCACAGGGAAGAAGCCGGAAGCCAATCCTCTCAAGATATTCGAAAGCGTGGCTTATTGTCACATTCTAGACGAGAAGCGCAGTAAATTGGATCAAACTGCAGAAAAGGGGTATCTCGTAGGATACAACGAGACCTCAAAGGCATACAAAATCTACATTCCTAGTAGCAGGAAGATTGTAGTGAGACAGGATGCACAGTTCATGGAGGATAGAGCTTTTAGGAAATTTCGTGAGATGCCTGCAGAAGTTCAGTGAGGAGATGTTGCACTAATCCAGGAGCAGTAAGGGCAGCAAGGAGGACATGCAAGAGGACAAACACCTGGATAGAGTACAATGACCAGTACCAGTATCTCCTCAGAAGGAAGAAATCCAGGTAGTTCTCAACAGATGGAACAACAAGATCAGGAGGAGGAGTTAGTTGAGCCTCCCACCACTAGTAGTAGAACCACCAGGGAAGTACAACAAACATTGAGGGACGTAGAGGAGTTCGTTGGAGCTCCTAGAACCGAGAAAAGGCAGCGTAGACAACCGGCAGATACTAGGCATTGGTAGCTCAGGTTGAAGAACCCTCTAGCTTTCAAGAAGCTATTCAACACCAAGTATGGGTGGATGCCATGGTAGAAGAATACAAATCTATCATGACGAATGATGTCTGGGAAGTAGTACCTAGACCAAAAGATAGATCAGTTGTAGGATCACGATGGATCTACAAGATCAAGTATGTTGCAGATGGCAGTATAGAGAAGTACAAGGCTAGGTTCGTGGCAAAGGGGTATGCTCAAAAAGAAGGAATAGACTATGAAGAGACCTTCGCCCCAGTTGCTTGATACACCTCTATTAGATCCGTTATATCCATAGCAGCTCAATTGGGATGGGAGATTCACCAGATGGATGTCAAAACAAAGTTCTTGAATGGGGTGATAGAAGAGGAGGTGTATATAGAATAGCCCAAAGGCTTCAAAACTCATGAGAAGAGAACTCATGCTTGTAGATTAAAGAAAGCCCTGTATGGGCTCAAGCAGGCACCCAGAGCATGGTGTGGTTGGATTGATAGTTACTTGCAACAGTTGGGATTTGTCAAGAGTGATGTTGATCCCAATCTCTACTATTTGATGGTAGAGAATGAACCACTTATTTTTGTATTATATGTAGATGACTTGTTCCTAACTGAGTCATCTAGGCTCATACAGGATTGCAAGAAGAATCTTGAAGCTGAATTTGACATGATGGATATGGGGTTGATGCATTATTTTCTAGGATTGGAAGTTTGGTAGAATAATGGGGAGATCTTCCTTGGACAAGGAAGATATGCTACATAAATTCTGAAGAGATTCAGAATGCAGGATAGTCGACCCATGGCTACTCCAATGATCACCAACTGGAAGAAAATAGATGCATTAGGAGACAAAGAAGTTGACCCCCTTGTACAGGCAGTTCATTGGGTCGCTCATGTATCTAGTCAATACTAGGTCGGACATTTGCTTTGCAGTCAACACTCTTAGTCAATTCATGGTGGAACCAAAAGGGGTGCATTGGGCGGCAACTAGACACATTCTTAGGTATGTGCGCGGAACAGTCGAATATGGGTTGAAATACTCCCGAGGGGAGGATGTTAGATTGAATGGGTTCACAGATGCAGATTGGGCAGGTAGTTCAGTAGATTGAAAAAGTACCTCAGGGTACTGCTTTAGTGTTGGATCAAGAATGATATCTTGGTGCAGCAGGAAGCAAAAATCGGTAGCTCTGAGTTCAACAGAAGTAGAATATATGGCAGCCAACACAAGCACGTGCGAAGCTATATGGCTCAGAAAATTGCTTGTGAGCTTGTTCAAAAAAAGGATGGAAGCGACCAGGGTTTACTGTGATAATCAGAGTTGTATCAAACTCTTTGAGAATCCAGTATTTCATGATCGGTCGAAACACATAGATATCAGATGTCACTTTATCAGAGGCTGTGTTTAGCGTGGGGTAATACAACTACAATATGTCCCCATAGGAGATCAGGCAGCAGACATACTCACAAAGGCTCTCAAAAGGGATAAGTTCATTTAGTTCAGAGAACATATGGGTATGGTAGAGAATCCGTTTCAGTAGCAGCAATAGTTTTGCAGTGCAATGGCAGTGCCAGCAGCAACACAGATGCAAAAATTAAGAGGGAATTGCAGTACAGATGCAATGTTGACGGTGGCAGGGTCAGCAACAATATAGATGCAACATTTGCACAGTAGTTGATGGACAACAGGGCAAACATCAACAACATAGAGGACGATGTTATGAAGTCAGAGTGATGCTTCAATAGATTGCATTGCTAGATCACTTTCCTCGCTAAGAGGGAGTGTTGATTTTTGGTTGCATCGGATGTGCTCTATGTCTCAAAATTTGTAGGGAGGCTTAGACACATGCATTTTCCAATACCCAGAAATCATTTTGGGAAATTCCACTTGGAGATAGTTTTATTAAAATAATTAATTATTTTTAGTGGGACCCTAAGTCTAAACTTAGGAAATTAAAATAATTAATGGGTATTAATCTAAACGGTGGGTGAAACTTCTAGAAGAAGGCAGATATCTAGTCAAAATGATCCTAGCCATTGATTAGGATCTAATCTAGGCCGTTGATTGATCAACAAGAGGATTATAAGAGGAGGCTTGATGGGCACTTGGAGAATACACCAGAGGCAGATACTCAGTTACCTGAGTAAGATCGATTTTTTCACTGGTCGAAGTTCGGCAAGAGAAAATCGAATCAGAGGGAGAGTTGCAGGTGAGAAAGAGAGAGAGGGCATCAACATCAGTCGGGAGTACAAGGCAAGAAGACGCAAAGCAGGGAGAGCCAGTGCAGATGCGTGACGGGAAAGAGGCAACACAGGTCAAGTTGATGCTGGGATTGCGTGAGCAGTCTAACGCTGGGCCAACATGAGGAAAAGTGACACAGGAAGATGCAAAGGGATTCAGAGGGTTGAGGAGCACTTCTCCTGGATCAGAGATTTGTCAAGAAGCGTCTATAAATTTTCTCACTTCTATTCTGTTGGTTGTATATTGTACAAGAGATTTTTGCTGAAGAATAATAAAGAAACCCTCATCTGCTGCACCGGTTTTCCCACATTGGGTTTTTCCGGGGATGATTGTCCAAAAATAACTGTGTCATTGTGGTTATTCTTGTGTTGTTATTGCATTCGCTTTCAGAATTTTATTTGTGAAGACTGCAGTAGAATTTATTTTGATATTCACCGTAAGAACACTGTGAATAACTTATTTCTGAGTTAATAAGTAGAAGAAATAATATTATCACTGCAGTAGGATTTCTATTTTGAAATTTTCATAGGAAGGGCTTTGACTGTGGTTTTGTTCCCTCACCTTAAATGGGGGGTTAATCCTCGATACTAGTCACGTGAGATGTCCCCTATTGACCTATGGTTTTAGGAGAGGCACTAATTGGGAAACCCCGATTTTGGTTGTGTGGTCCCGTTTTCCTGTTCTCGGGCTTGGAAATGTTGCCTTAGAAGTTGATGCAATGGGAAGAAAGATAAAAGCGTATCATGGCAACAAGCAAGAAACAAAAGAAAAAGAATATTTTAAAATGCAAAAGATGGTCGGGATATTAATTAGCACATGGGAAAAAGCCAAGCATGGGCTCTACCCCCTATCATGGCCCTCACCTTGGTTTCTAGTGCCCCCATGAGTGCCCCCACATCATTAAGGAACCCATGCACGTCCCAACCCCTGGTGGGCGATGAACTGCCCCACCTTAAGGAGGTAATAACTGCTCTATATCATTCACAACATGCTCTCATTTCTTGGAGCCTCGAGCAGTAATACAAAGAAAAATCAAGAAAAGACAAAAGAAAAATAAAGAGGGGTGGAAAAACAAAGGTCGGGGTAACTCATGTATCCATGATTGCTCCCTCCTACATCTATATACCCAATATGTGGACATCCCTCATTATTGCTATCCTTGTACCCATGACATTTGGCCTTGAGACCCTTGTGACCCCATCCATTTCATCATCATTCATATGCCACCTATCAATTGAAGGATGTACCAAGGACCTACCTTTCCCTTAGGGATTAGGAACACCTAATAAGGTCGTTTATTAACCATTCCTACCTAGGGAGGTAACACTATTACGAGATCAAAGCCCCAAATTTGGAAGGGAAGCCCCATATGAAGTCTTAATGTGCCCTTGATTAACAAGCTTGGTTCACTTAGATGCACTAATGAATTATTGTACCTGATGGTGAGGATGCAACATTGGACATTATATGTGATTGGTAGGTGGTTTCATCATGGGTTGGGCAACTTAATTGGGGCCCAAGTCCACCAGAGGATCATATTGACACCCCTAGGTGAAGCATTGAGAGCCATGGGACTCCCATCATGTGCAGAGCATCATTTCACGCCATGGGCACCTTCAACACCCTCAATAGTCTACTCATTGCCCCACATTATTCACGAGATGATGCACTTGGACCAGTGTGCCCCAACTGGCTTAGCATTTACCATGTGGTGTGGCAGTTGATCCAAGGCCCAGAGGAGGTTTGTCTCACCCCTTGAGACATGGGAGGGAAAGCACCATCATCAAAGCCCTCAATATTGGAGCATTACAGGCTATTCTATCATCAGGAGACCCATGAGACCAATTTTTGTGCCCCAAACACAAAATTTGGGCCCACATGATGACTTACATGGAGAGTTAGGGGCCATCCCCTAGTTCGAGATTTATGGAGCCCTCTCACACATTTTGGCACAAAGAGGACTCAACGTTGCCTTCCAACAGCCGTACATTAGCATGACATCATCATTTTCGGCTTGCATTTGGATGGCTAATTCATATTTTTGTAAAGCTACTTAGTCGACTTGTGACCAAAGGATGTATGTTGCCCTTTTTTATAATGTTGAGTGGCTTCTAAGCTAAAATTACAATTTATAAATCATGTATAAATAGATGAGAGCTCATTTGAGTTACTCATCATCATCACACTTGGACTGGATCTCTTGAGAATGTTAGTTTTTCTTAGGGCTATATTATTCTTTGCTTTGATAATTGCATTTCTTTATCAACACATTAAGTTCACCCCATAACATCAAAACATTATTCGGATTTACATAATTATTCATCATCATTTGCAACTATGTAGAAAGAACAATATCATCATCATCAATGTAGCGAAACATAAAGGAATAATAGAAGAAAAGCATTCACACATAGAGACACCAGGATTGGTCGGAGACCAGGGCAAAACCCACTATGGGGAAAACCCTTGCAAATTCTTCTTCTTAGATTGTCATCAAATGATTCAGCAAAAGAGAGTACAATGATCCATATCTTCATCTATGCAACTAACCAACAAAAACAACTACAACATCCATAAATGAACCCAACAAAGTTTATACTCAAGAATCTGATTATGAAGGTTGTAATGAATTGTCATCGTCCGCAGTCAACAACCGAACCCTGCAGTTACTGAGCGAAATCTTCGGAAGACTAAGATTTCATCTTTTAGGTCCCGGTCGAGTGACTATAGTTGCTTGGTCGCTCTTTGAAGCACTGTAAGTGAGCGATTGTGGTCGGATCTACCTAGATCTATCTCAGAGTTTTGGTCGCACCCTTCAAGTTGTTATGCGAGTGACTTTTTCTTCCGAGTCACACTCTAAAACACTGTAAGCGAGCGATTTTAACTTTCCGGTCGCTCTCTTAAGACTAGTTTGCAAGCGACTGGGGTCTGCAACTATAAATCTGAAACCCCAACTCCCGATCGCATGCACAGTGAGTTGTCTGTGCGACTGGAAGGCTCCAGTCGCACGCATGAGCCTCTGTGGGAGCAACTGTGGTCGAGATCCTTCTGTGTTGTGCCTACGACTGTGGCCCAAAACCCTAGATCTGAAATGCGAGCTTCAGACCCTGCAATTTCACCTCAGAGCGAACCTATTCCTCTGCGAATGAGTTTTAGAACTGTGCGAGCCAAAAACCAAGATAGAAGAGTGTCTCATGATTGTGTCCAAATGAGGTAGAGGTCACTTGTATTTATAGCCTTCCAAGAGGGTCCACTTTGCTTTAGGGCCGACCTTATCAAATATGCACATGTGGGTTTTTATTCATAAATACACTTTCCCTTATCCAATTTGAGTGATCTTTAGGTCAATTTTGGTCCTCTCGAAAATAGGAATTCAATGCAATCATTATCTCCATCAAGTGAGCTATCCAAAGTGGAATTTGATTGCAGTTGCATATTTTTAACACTCCCTCTCAACTAGGGAGAATTCCACCTATCAATATCTATCCATCAATCAATATCTCATCCTGACATCATATGTCCTATCTCAAGTATCCCATCATCTCGAATCATCAATGTTCATCTTGATTCATCTCTTGCTTATTCCTTCTTATCTCTTGATTGTCCCTGCTCATATGCTGAACATTCTCGAATCTAAAAGAAGAATAATTTGTCATCGAAGGGGAGCATAAGCTACCACCTTTTATTCGTCGGGCTACTACTTAGAATCTCTGCCAGCAGCCTACTACTTGGAAACATCAGTGGGGAGTCAGATCTATGACTCGCATCATCATCGGAGAGCATATCATCAGGGAGCACATCTCAACTTGGAACCACATCGGGGAGTATATCTTGACCCAGAATCTCATGGGGAGCTATACATCTACAACCCCATATCGAGCAATAGGATATCTAAACACACAGCATAGCACATCTCAACCCTGGTATCACATTGGGAGCTCATTCTCAACCCAAAATCGCATAGGGTTATCTCAACCCAATCCTATTGCCTACTAATCTCCACTTCAATGACTCTAAGCAGTCATGTGGTAGAACACCTGCATCATAATCGACTTGGGTTGTACACCCCAAGTACACTCTCAACCCGTTGGCCAGACAGGGAGTGATATTCCCAACAAGCCCTGCTTGTGGGTATGATGCCAACTGGGGTATACTTTGCATAGACCAAATAGGGGAGCAGCATCTCCGACCCTATGAAGATAGGGGAGCAACATCTCCAACCCTATGGGTAACAGATAGGGGTGATACCCTATTGTCCAGAGTTCCCTCAACCCTAGGAGCCCTCCATCTCAATTCCACACCCTGGGAGCTCAAGCAGGGGAGGAAGAGTTGGCTCAGTGTCCTTGATCAACGATGCTCTCTATAAATCATCAACATATCATCGTATTCATATCTGGAAATCATCATGTCTCAATAGCAATTGTCTCCTGTTCATACAGGGCATCAAATCAAATATCATGTTAGAACATAAATAATCATATAAATCACAAAAGATACCATATTCATCCTCCCTCTCAAGGAGGTGCCAACCACAAGCCTAAGCTTGTCTCGTACAACTGCACTGTCTCAATATATGAAAGTATCTCGGTCCCAACTATATATGGGATTCTCTTCCAATTAGATCCCACTCTTTGTCATCGCAATGTATCCATGTCATATCCAGATCATGCTCAGACAACTCTCTAAGGAGCTTCTTCATCCTGCCTCACAACTAGCCATGCTAGCAACATCGTACTCAACCTCGGTCATGCTACGGACCTCTCATCCAAGATATCATGGCAGATCTCATACTAAAGTAGCATCCAAATGTGCTCATCAATAATAATCCCAAACATCATCAGTACATTCATGCAACCACATATTGTAGGATGAATATCTTAGATCAAAATTGATCGTCTCATGCAAGTATCTCGAAGGGTGCTCGGTGGCAACTCAATGTGTATGAAGCAGCTCAATCAACTCAGGTTCTATGCACATCATATATATATATATATATATATATATATATATGGACGAATGTTCAAAACAGAACATCAATGCTTCAATCAACCATTGATTGCCAAGTTTGAGTTCAACAAGATTTCTTCACATTATCCAAGGATTTGCATTTCCACTTTCCAATACTTCTTCAATAGCTTCACAATATAGATTATCTTTTCCCAATTTCAAAAATCGATTCATCATGCCATGATTCATCATTTCAAGCTTCAGAAGCCATCTCCCTCTTACTTAGATCATCAGAGGCTCATTACCTGTCAATAATAGACCATCGGTATATAAAACCAAAACCAAAATCAAAGTCATAGCTTGGAACATTTTTGAAGTAGAGGTTTGGATCAACACATCTTCTTGGCATCACCATATAACAGTCAATGCAGACATATCAAGATCAAGGAGCTTACTTCATATAGTGCTCTCTGCAAACATAATACTTTTCCAAACCAATATGCGCAGACTCACAATATAGTACAACCAAATTAGCGAATTTAGCTTATCAAAGTTTAGATGCCAGGTCATAACCAATATCAAAATCATTACAATATCACAGTATCAGATTCTTTAGACCAAGTGACATGTAGAGCTCTCATCAAGTCATGAATTCTTCTAATGTCATGCCAACAAGTTGCCATTTACGAAGCAATATCAAATCAAGTCATCCTCATGGTCATAATATAAGTCACTAAATGCAAATGCATACACCAAGGACAAGTTATGTAGGTTCCATCCATTCATTGTGAGATAGCTTCATGCTAAATCACAACTGTCAATACTTCAACCAATGTGCTAAGAATGAGGAGGCCAATATAAACCATTATCGAATACCAATATTAGTCACTTAAGGTCGTTATGCCCACATAGCATTGTCATCAAGGCAAATCATCAGACGAAATCAAATTACAGGTCAAATCCCAAATTCACTATCATAGTGAGATTTATAGTCCAGAACATATCTCAATCATCAAGTCAAAGTTCTTAAGTCATTATCAAACATCATGTCAAAAACTCCAAACACAACTCATCTATATCAATCAGCCAAATCATGTCAACCTCTTGTAGCACAAAATTAAATATAATGACATATCTATATGCATATCCCGGTCATCTGCAAACACAAGTTCAGTGTTCATGTTCATATTATAGTAAACATTCGCACCCATAGGCCTTCCTTTGAGTTGTTGGGAGATTACAATTGCACTCTTCAAGATGTTATGCAAGCGACTGTGGCTTCCCAGCTGCCAAACCCTAGCTCAGAACTAACTTAGTGCCTCGGTCGCACCCTTGAGCTTGCATCCATGTGACTGGGAGGCTATAGTTGCACCTATAGGCTTTCTTACGTGCAACTGAGCTTAGGTGAGATAAAACTATCTTACCTCAGATTAGACCTTTCTTGCAAATCAACAATGTCAGATATCTGTCTATTCATTCCCATAAATCATATTTCTATTGATCAGTGGTTGTCATTGATGTCAACCCAAGTAGCACCAGGGGCTACCCTAATCCTACATGGGAATTTTGAGTTGACAACTTACTCTATTTTGAGTTAAGGATCTTCTAGATGGATTCTACTCGTCGATATGTTTCCGTTGATATATGGCATGCCAAATAATTCTTCACGGTTTCAGAGATATTCATGTTTGAAGTTAGTAACCCCAGTTAGTGGGCTAAAACCCCAGGGGGTTGTGGCCTGGCACTCATAATTGGTTGTGGTCATTGCATAGTCAATAATTAATAACTTTTTTTTGCTCCTAAAATCCCTCCAACGTTTACTTGTTGAGGACCTTCTCAACTCAAGACATTCATATAAATAATGACCCTCATATCCTCCTCTAGTAGGGATTTTGTGGCTTCAAACAAGTCATCGTGGCATTTTCGCTATAACTTTCTTTTTGCAAAGCTTCAGAAGCTGAAATTAAAACCCATTTGAGACGAAATGTTGATGAACCTTGTGACGGAATTTCAAATCTTGGTTCGCTATATTTTTAGAGATATGATCTGAGGAAGTTAGGGTTTTTGCAGGTTCCCAAATTCCAAGTCAAACAGGTGACATTGGAAAAATCGTCATAACTTTCTCTCTGAGAATTGGATTCAAATTTCGTAAATAGTCATAGAAAGAGGACAAATTGTAGTTTGTTGAGTAGCGTTTTCAGGGCCAAAGGTTGCAACAGTGACACGTGGCACTTCGTACAAGTTCGCTCTACTGAACCAGTCAATAATCAGGTCATCGTGGAAGATTGGGAATAATTTTTTCTTAAAGAATCCAATCTTGATCAGTCTTGTGGGGTTGGAAAGAGGACTTAGAGGGCTACCATAGGATAAAATTTCAGACCCTGGAGATCTGAAATTACATAGATACAACAGATTCAATATCGAGCTCCTAGAAGGCAAGAAAAAACATGCATTCAAGGATCACTGTAGTAAGGACCACACATCAACAGTCAAGGGTATGTCTCCTACAACAAGGTATGTATGATTAGTGTTTACATTTGAAATATGAATATCATCTCTAACATATGTTTTTTTAGGACAACATAAGTATATACAGGGTCTCGGTTATATCTCTGTCTCTATATGTCACAGTTAGTTTTGATACCACATTTCAGATGTCCTATTCTTGATACTACACATTTGATGCTACATATACTTGATGCTACACCAAGTCTGTTAAATCTATATGATGTTGTAAGTTCATGTTACTTGTCTTGTCATAGTTGATAGAATGGTCTTTGTTGTTGTACTTAGAACTTGGTTCATCACAAATCTAGGGTTTGTCATCAGTTTTTATTGTATATTTTTAGTGAAAATTCTATCACTGTAGCAACTGATTTACTTTTCCTACTTATTTCATCATAAGTTATTCATGAAATTACTTCAACAAACATTAAAATAAATACTGCTGCAGATATCACATTGTAATACAGAAACAAAAATATGCACACATTGACAGTTATTTTGGACTAATGTCCCCGGAAAAACCCAATGTGGGAAAACCGGTGCAGCAAGGGAGGATTTTATTATTCAGCAATTTTCTTGTACAACAGGGTGCCAAACTGGCTTACCCACAGATAGACAAACTTCTAGCACTTTCCTAAACCCAGTGTAGGCCCTATTGACCTCTGCTACAGCCTGAAACCCTCTGCGTTAGCCTGAAACCCTCTGCGTCAACCTACTGAGGCTCTGCGTAGCCTCTCTGGGCTTCTGTGTCACTCTTGCAGCCTCTGCGTGGATGACGCAGGCCCTTCTAGCTCTGCGCAGTCTCTGCTGCCTCTGCGTGGCTTCCTCTAGCTCTGCATCTACTTCTTCTATGCTGATCTCCCGTCTCTCTGTTCCGTACTTATTGCCTCTTGAGTGCTCTCCAGACCACTGGTTTAATTTCTCAGCAAACCCCGCTCCAGAAATTGCACTGATTGGTCTCCCTTAGTATATTCTCCAAGTGCCCCTCAAGCCTCCTCTTATACTTTTTCTGTTGACATCTCAACGGTTGAGATTAAATCCCTAATCAAAGGCTAAGATTAGATCTGGCTTGCTCCATGTCTTTTTGGACCATTCTAACACAGATTCATATAAATACACATTAATATTTTATTTTCCCTAAGTTTAGACTTAGGGACTCCATTAAAAATATTAATTATTTTAATATCTCCTGATCTGTATAGAATTTGCCCAAACCCTTTCTGGGTATTGGAGATCTCATGTGCCCCAACCTCTCCACCAAATTTCGTGGCTAGAGCACATTTGATGCTACCCCAAATCAACACTCTCTCTTAGCGAGGATTGTGCTCTAGCAATACTGAGTATCACTCTAATCATCCGGCATCGGTACCTGTGCTGATGCTAGGCCTCCCTGCCCAACATCCTCTGTACTGCTGCCCATGGTTTTGCTACTGCCACTGCTGCATCTGTACGACAACTCCCTCTGCATCTGTGCTACTGTTGGTCCTTTTTCCCAGCGTTGCATCCGCACTGCACCTTCCTCTGCATCTGTGCTGCTGTTGGTCCTTTCTCCCAACACTGCATCGGCACCGCAACTCCCTCTGCATCTGTGTTGCTGTTGGTCCTTTCTCCCAACACTGCATCGACACTGCAACTCCCTCTGCATCTGTGTTGCTATTGGTCCTTTCTCCCAACACTGCATCTGCACTGCAACTCGCTCTGCATCTGCGTTGCTGTTGGTCATTTCTCCCAACACTGCATCTGCACTGCAACTCCCTCTTCATTCGTGTTGCTAACACACTACTTCTGAAAGGGGTTCTTTACCATCCCCATCTTTTCCCTAAAGTAGTCAAATTTTGACTTTCCGAGGGCCTTGGTGAGGATATCTGCCACTTGTTCCCCTATAGGAGTGTAGCTCAATTATACAGCTCCACATTGGACACAATCTTTGACAAAGTGACACTGGATATCAATATGCTTTAACCTATCATGAAATACTGGATTCTCAGAGAGTTTGATGCAACTCTGATTATCACACATGATCCTAGTTATCTCCATATTTTTTTTGAATAGGTTTACCAGCAGTTTTCTAGGCCATATGGCCTCACATGAAGTTGTGCTCGCAGCCATATATTCTGCCTCAGACGAGCTCAAAGCCACGAACTTCTGTTTCCTACTGCACCAGGAGGTTATTCCTGATCCAATGTTGAAACAGTACCCAAAGGTACTTTTTTGATCCACTGAACTTCTTGCCCAATCTGCATCAGTAAATCCACTCAACCTGATATCCTTCCCCTTGTTGTACAAGAGCTCATAATCAACTATTCCTCGTAAATACCTGAGAATGTGCTTGGCTGCTGCCCATTGAGCCTTTCCACCATGAATTGACTGAGGGTGTTGACAGCATAGCAAATATCTGGCCTGGTATTGACTAGATACATCAGGGACCCTATGAGTTGTCGGTATAGGGTGGGATCGACATCCTTGTCTTCTGATGCATCAATCTTCTTCTAGTTGGTGATCATTGGCGTAGCCATAGGTCTACAGTGTCCCATCCCGAACTTTTTCAGAATTTCTGTAGCATACCTTCCTTGCCTAAGGAAGATTTCTCCTTTCTGCTACCAAATTTCCAACCCTAGAAAATAGTGCATTCGTCCCAGATCCTTCATATTGAACTCTGTGGCTAGATTCTTCTTGTAGTCTTCAATGAGTCTGGATGATCCTGTCAGGAAGAGATCATCCACATATAATACTAAGATAAGTGGCTCGCTCTCTACGACTAGATAGTAGAGATTCGGATCCGCGTCACTCTTGACAAACCCCATCTTTTGCAAGTAGCCATCTATTCGACCATACCACGCTCTTAGTGCTTGCTTCAGCCCATACAAGGCTTTCTTCAGTCTGCATACATGAGACTTCTTCTCATGAGTTTCAAAGCCCTCTGGTTGTTCAATGTATACTTCTTCTTCTATTACCCCGTTCAGAAATGCCGTCTTGACATCCATCTGATGGATCTCCCATCCCATTTGGGCTGCAAGAGATATCACGGTCTTAATAGATGTATACCTGGCTACTGGGGCAAAGGTTTCCTCATAGTCAATCCCTTCCTTTTGAGCATACCCCTTAGCCACAAACCTGGCCTTGTATTTTTCAATACTGCCATCCGCAACATATTTGATCTTGTAGATCCATCTTGAACCTACCACAGATCTATCTTGAGGCCTTGACACCACCTCCCAGACATCGTTTACCATTATGGAGTTATACTCCTCCACCATCGCATCTAGCCAGACCTGATGCTAAGTTGCCTCCTTGAAGCTGGCAGGCTCTCCATCCTGAGCTACTAACGCCTGATACCTGTCTGGTTGTTTTCGCTCCCTTTTATTGTTCCTTGGCTCTCCGATGAAGTTCTCTGCATCACACAGAATCTGATGAAGTTCCCTGCTGGTTCTTCCTCTGCCAACAGGTGCTTCTGTTTGCTCCTCTTCCTCATCCTGAGAATCTTCCTGATCTGAGGAAGGATTCTTCACTTCCGTTGGTTGAAGAGGCATGACCAACGGATCCTCTTTCGGCTGCTCCTTGGAAGGCATTTCACGAGATCTTCTGAAAGCTCTGTCCTCCATGAACTTTACATCTCGTTGTACTACTACCTTCCTGCTCCCTGGAAGATAGATCCTATATGCCTTAGCGTTCTCGCTATATCCTGCCAGATACCCCTTTTCTGCAGTCTAATCCAGCGTCTTCCTCTTTTCTTCGGGTATGCGACAATATGCCAAACTCCAAAATATCCTGAAATGACTAACTGCAGGTGTCTTCCCAGTGAAGACTTTCTTTGGAGTAATCTTGCCCAATGCCCGATGAGGAGTCCTGTTCTGAACGTAGACAACTGTGTTGCATGCTTCTGCCCATAGGAATTTTGGCATATCCTGATCATACAGCATGGCCCTCGCTGCTTCTACAATAGTCCTGTTTTTCCTTTTTTCCGCCCCATTCTGCTCCGGATTGTAGGGAGCTGTCCACTCTCTTCTGATGCCCTCCTTAGTGCAAAAATCACTGAAGTCCTTATCGACACATTCTCCACCATTATCTGAGCGCAAGATTTTTATTTTCTTACCTGTCAGATTCTCCACTAGAGCCTTGAACTCTTTGAATCGATTGAAAACTTCATCCTTGGGTTTCAAAAAACAGATCCAAGTTTTCCTTGAGTGGTCATCAATGAAAATAAGGAAATACTGGGCACCGCTGAGAGCTTTGATGGACATAGGTCCACAGATATCTAAGTGTATCAATCCTAGTACACTCTTGGCCCTGTGGTTGCTCCTAGGGAATGCCGCCTTGCCATACTTTCCTAGAGCACATCCCTTGCATACATCATCTCGTTTTGTACTCAGATCTGGAACTCCTGGTACAGTGCTCCTAAGAATTCTCAGAGCTCCATGGTGCAAGTGACCCAGCCTTCTGTGCATAGTTCATTCAAGTCTTTGTCCCCGTGACTGCCTATTAGTGCCATTGGAGATTGTAGTTGTAATCTGTACAACCGATTACTTTTGATCCCGATCTGCACTTTCTTTTTCCAGCTCGGGTGTTTGACGTATACCTTTTCCTTGATGAAGTAGACGTCATAGCCCTTGCCTTGTAGTTGTGACACGGAAAGTAAGTTCATCCCCAATCCTGGCACATGCAGCGCATTTGTGGCACGGAATGGCTCTCCCGATTTTGTCTGAAAGACTATGGTACCCTTTCCTACTAGGGTACATTTTGCCTTGTTCCCCATGGTGATCTGAAAGTTCATCTTCTCTTCTTGATATTCTGAGAAACACTCCTTGATTCCCGTCATATGCCACGAGGCTCCACTGTCTATATACCATACTTCTGATGATGCAACACTAGTCAGGATGCCACTTCTTCTTCCAACCTAGAAGCCAACATAGAGAAATCGAAATCTATCTCTCTTGTGCAATCTTTTGAAAATCTGCGTGGGTCTCCCGAGGTGGATGCCTCTGCATCGTGGTCTCGACCCATAACTGATTTTCCCTTTCTATCTCTGATTACTTGCTATGATACCATGCGAAAATTCTATCACTGCAGCAACTGATTTACTTTTCCTACTTATTTCATCATAAGTTATTCATGAAATTACTTCAACAAACATTAAAATAAATACTGCTGCAGATATCACATTGTAATACAGAAACAAAAATATGCACACATTGACACAGTTATTTTGGACTAATAACCCAATGTGGGAAAACTGGTGCAACAAGGGAGGATTTTATTATTCAACAATTTTCTTGTACAACAGGGTGCCAAACTGGCTTACCCACAGATAGACAAACTTCCAACACTTTCCTAAACCTAGCGTAGGCCCTACTGACCTCTGCTACAACCTGAAACCCTTTGCGTCAGCCTGAAACCCTTTGCGTCAGCCTACTGAGGCTCTGCACAACCTCTCTAGGCTTCTGCGTCACTCCTGCAGCCTCTGCGTGGATGACGCAGGCCCTTCTGGCTTTGTGCAATCTCTGCTGCCTCTGCGTGGCTTCCTCTGGTTCTGCGTCTGCCTCTTCTGCGCTGATCTCCCGTCTCTCTGTTCTGTACTTGTTGCCTCCTAACTGCTCTCCAGACCACTGGTTCAATTTCTCAGCAAACCCCGCTCTAGAAATTGAACTGACTGGTCTCCCTCAGTATATTCTCCAAGTGCCCCTCAAGCCTCCTCTTATACTTTTTTCTGTTGACATCTCAACGGTCGAGATTAAGTCCCTAATCAACGGCTAAGATTAGATCTGGCTTGATCCATGTTTTTTTGGACCATTCTAACACAGATTCATATTAATACACATTAATATTTTATGTTCCCTAAGTTTAGACTTAGGGACTCCATTAAAAATATTAATTATTTTAATATCTCCGGATCTGTTTAGAATCTGCCCAAACCCTTTCTGGGTATTGGAGATCTCAAATTTCGTGGCTAGAGCACATCTGATGCTACCCCAAATCAACACATATTTAGGTCAGTTTTGGATATAGTCTTGCATAGAGTCCATGCCTATATCAAGAGTGGGAGTCTTTGTCTACTGCTACAACAAGTCAACAACAAAAGTGACAAACACACTTCAGGCACGCATTGTAATTTTAATTTGTATTTATTCATTATTATGCACTTACATGTGTTTTGCAAGCAAAGGTAAGTTGAAGGGTATTTTGTTTTGTTTTGGGATTGGTTTCGCCGGGCAAATTTTGCATGCAGGTAGAAGAAGATTCAAGTACAACTTCAAGCAAGAATTCAAGAGCAGAAGTATCAAATCAAAGGAAGCATTGCAGCGGAACATCCTTTGAAGACGTGACAGCCATCCGCATATTGTGAAGAAGTGTCAAGGCCAAGAGTCATCATTGTAAAGTTGTAAAAGAGTCATTTGTAAAAGTGTCATCATTGGAAGAATCATTACTGTAAAAGAATTAATCTGCCTAGAGTCGAAAAGGCATTATTGGGAGGTGTAGGAGTCTCTGTTGGGATGATGTCATGGTTGGGTTGCAGGCATAGTGTGATTGGGTGTTCAGTCAAGATCATTGTAAATCATATTGTATCGTGGATCATTGTCCTTGGTATGGGAATCCACATTCTTGTTTCATTTCAGTCATTATAGGGTGGCAGGGAGGTGCTAGGCTGGTGCATGAAATCGCCTACAGGTTGGGTCCTGTGAACACTTCAGGGTGGTAGGTTGGTCTAGGATATTGGGGCATCCATTCAGTTGAATACTGAAGAAACTAGGGCGTTGGGGCGTCCTTTCAGTGGGAGCTGGAGAAGAATGCTTTTCTAGAATTCTAGGAAGTTGTTGCTTTCGTTTCAGTTGGGGCTGAAGATTAAAGAATTTATTAGAAAAACGTTCGGTGGTTTTTGACCCGGAGGGGGTTTTCCACCTAAAATTCCTGTGTTTACTGTGTTCTTTTATTTACTGTTATTATTACATAAACATTAATAATAATTGAATAATAACTAATGCTCTGAAAAGATTTAAAAGTGCTAATTGCTAAGGAATATTGATTCACCCCCCCGCTCAGTGTTTCCAATAATTTCAACAATTAGAATATACATATAATGCAAATGGTAATAGGAGTAAGAATCTTATGGAGAGATTCTCCCTCTGAATGGGAAACCACTTCAATCATCTTCATTCATGTCATCAACCTGACTATAATACTGTCACACATCAACAGATCTGTTAGATCACAAAGTCAAACATATACCCATCATGGTCATAACATGCTAACATCAACTACTACATCATCACATCATGACATCAATCTTTCATCAAGGGTTAGAGTCAAGTGATTAGGGTAGCAGACAGATGTAACATCATATTTCAAAGATCATGAACACAATATTACTTCTATCAAGTCAATCCATTAAGTTAGGGCATTCAATTTTATCATATGCCATAGTTACTAATCACATCACAACATAATCACAGTTAATAAAAGATCTAGAATATCAATCTCATAGTTATACTTCTATTATCATGGTTACCATGTGAAAATTCCAAACTGGAATCATATTGCAGCAACTGGTATTATTTCTCCTAACTGATACATTAATTATTCAGTTTATTGTTACCACAACATCGAAATAAACACACTGCAACCTTCACAAATAAAATTTCATCGGAAAAATAAAACGTTGTAAGCTAAGAAATGTTATAGCACACATAAAAATTGACACCGTTATTTTTAGACAGTTGTCCCCAGAAAAACCCAACTTGGGAAAAACGGTGCAGTAGTGAGGGTTTTTATTATTATGCAACAGTGAAAATATGAGTACAATCTGTATGCCTGAAACTGGAAATCCACATCAAGAAAATCTGGGCAAAATTATTGAAGGGAACTACCCTTCCTCCATAAGCGATCCTGACACACCCTGCCTACAAAGAACCCGACCTCCTGAAGCCTCGGTGTTAGCCTCTATGCTGCACTACGCAGTCTCTATGACATCAAGCCTCTGACTGGTCTCTGATGAAGTCGTTCTGCCTTCTGCTGCTGAGGAAATCCTCTCTCCGACCCTTTGGAACCTCTGCCTAACCATTGGAACTGAGAACGAATTTTCTCCCCAGCAAATAGAACTGCCTTCTTTGAAGCTACTGCGGAGTCCTCTACGCTACCTCACTGGGAAAACTTGGCCATCTTGTTGCTAACTCTCCGGATCTGGAAAAACTTCCTCCGGATCACTGTCCCTGCCCCTCACTCACTACTTCGATCTTTGGCTCTCTCTCTGAAAATTGACTTCTGCTACTCAAGGAAATCGATTTGCCAAGGAAATCAAACTGCTCAAGTGTTTCTGGTGTCGTCTCCATCACCACATCGATCTCCTCTTATAATCCACTGCTGGACCACCAACGACCAAGATTAAAACTTAATCAATGGCTAGGATCATCTTTGGATCGATCTGTGTGAGTTTCTAGAGAATTCTCACCTTGACCTAATTATTTTAATTAATTAACTATATTCCTTAATTTTAGACTTAGGAAATATTTAAAAACTGGTTAGTAATCTAATTAAGCCATCTCTAGGTGGAATTTCCATAAATGATTAATGGGTTCTGGAGATCTCATTTATTCTACCCTCTCCACCAAATTTTGTGGCTAGAACACATCGGATGCTACAAAAACTAACACTCCCTCTTAGCGAGGAATGTGCTCTAGTGCTGCACACCTTGTCACAACACCCTGTATCTGTATCATCTCCTATCACGCTGCTGATGTCTGGTAAGAAATTCTACTGGAAATGACTGCGCTGCTCCCTCAGTCACAGTGTTGCTCCCTCAGTCACTGTGTTGTTTCCTCAGACACTGCGCTATTCCCTTAGTCACTGTGTTGTTTCCTCAGTCACTGCCCATCAACCACTATGCTAACTCTGATTCATCTGCCACTGACTGTAGCTGAACCAAACTGCGACATCTGTGCTGCTGCTGACACTGCCATACTGCTGCCAACTCTGCATCTGCATTGCAATTTCCTCTCTTCTGTTGATGCTGCAACTGCAACAATTGCAACTAAGAAGCATTTGAAAATACTGAATCAACTGTGTTTAGTATGATGCCTTTGTCTCCCGAGTCTTTGACTACTACTAGCATCTGCACTGTCGCTGAAGAATCTACAATGCTGTTAGTGACTGCATCAACTTCCACTGATCCATCTTGCTACTGAATACTGTGGGCCCTCGTAGCAAGGTAATGATCCATGAGGTGGACTCCTCAAGGACCCTGCCCACACTCTATAGCTCTTTGGGGCTACAACTCCAAATCACCCCACCTCACTCTTAGAGGTATATCTGCGACCATAACAAACTCTGATCTACTCATACTGCTGCCAACTACTGTAATAATGAGTTTGATCTCTCCAGATCCTAAAGTACTAGCTTCCATAGGGTTGCTCCCTATGAAACTAAACTCCTTCTGAGTCTTGATCTCCTAATGGGAAATCCCTCTGCTCCCTCCTGACAATTCGCACTACCCTTTACACTGGAAACTAGACTGCGTAGTTCTGCTCTAGGAACCTCTTGGCTGGAACTGCACCTAGGCAATTCGCACTGCTTGTGTCACTGCATCTAGCTCTGTAACTGTCTCTTGGGTGTTGACTTCAACTAGATTTGTAACTGTCTATTGATAGATTGCATCTGCTGACACTGAACCTGCTACTATGATACTGTAGGCTCTTGTAGCAAAGGTGATGATCCTGCTGCAACAACTGGAACTGATCTAACTGATCTCCTTGCTGCGTCTGCACTGGATCTTGCCCACCTGGCACGCTGGAGTCTCATACTCCTCCTCCTAGATCTGGTGCCCTATTATCTCCTTTTGAGCCTTGTCCCTTACTGGGACCTTTCTTTGCTTTGCAACCCACACTAGAAAACTCGCACTTCCTCTGGTACATGTCTCTGACAATTGGGAGTTGATCTATTGCCCAAATCTGCATTCTGGCTAACTTGTACAACCTCCTCTGGCAATCTCGTATGGTCATCTCTACAAAGCTGCGAAACTCAAAAAAACTGGAGAATTAAACAAGAATCTCCTCCCTTTCCTACTCAGCTACCAGCTTTGTGTGAAAATTTCTAATTAGAAATCCAAATGTAGTGATTAATATTATTTCTTCTACTTATTAACTCAAAAATAAGTTATTCATGGTATTTCTACAACAAATATCGAAATAAATTCTACTGTAGCCTTCACAATTAGAATACTGCGGAAAGTGAATGCAAAGAAAAATACTAGCACAAGTTTAACCATGATGACACAATTATTTTTGGGCAATTGTCCCTTGAAAAACCTAATGTGGGAAAACCGGTGCAACAAATGAAGGATTCTTTATTAATCTTCAACAAAAATTGCATTTACAAGATACAACTAGTAGAATAGAAGAGGATTCTCTTTGAGAAACTTTACAGATACTTCTCAGCGAGTTTCTGATCTAGGAGAGGACCTACTGCCCCCTCTGCGTGGGGACTATGCAATCCCAGCGTCACACTGCGTCTGTGTTGTCCCTCCTCTGCGTCATAGCCTCTGCGCTATCCTTCCTTTGCTCTACGTCTTCTGCTCCTGCACTCCCGACTGATGCTGATACCCTCTCTCTCCTTCTCACATGTAACTCTCCCTCTGATTCGATTTTCTCTTGGCAAACTTCGACCAGTGAGAAAATCGATCTTACTCGGGTAACTGAGTATCTGCCTCTGGTGTGTTTTCCAAATGCCCATCGATGTCCTTCTTATAATCCTCTAGTTGAGAACCAACGGCCTAGATTAGATTCTAATCAATGGCTCAGATCATTTGGACTCGATCTTCGTCTTCTTCTAGAAGTTACACCCACAGTTTAGATTAATACCCATTAATTATTTTAGTTTCCTATGTTTAGACTTAGGTACCCATTTAAAATAATTAATTCTTTTAATAAAACTGTTTCCGGATGGAATTTCCCAAAACAATTTCTGGGTATTGTGGAATACATGTGTCTAAGCCTCCCTGCAAAATTTGAGACTTATAACACATCCGATGCTACCAAAAATCAACACTTTGAAACTCGCACTCCCTCCTGGAATGCACAAAATTGCTACTGTCTGCCTAGCTTTGCCTTCAGTTTCTCTCTGAGACTACTCACTCAGCCTTTCCGAATGCCCTTCTCTGGAAACTGGCACACGAACTGCAACCCCAACAACTTGAACTAGTTTCTTTAGCAAACCCGCACTGCCTGCTGCAACTAGAAATCTAGGATCTCCTCCAGAAAACTAGATCTGGAAACCCTTTGGAAATTACTGTGTGTGTGTGTCTTTTCTCTTCCACCCAACATTAATTTTGCTACTGCAAAACCCTCTGCGTCCAACCAGAAATCTGCTCAGCGAAAATTTGAGCTGATGTTGCTCCCTCTGCCTGCTGGAATCACTCAATCCGGAAAGTTGAATTTTTCTGCCACTCTCGAACTTCCCCGAGCAACCCAGCCCGCCTGGCAATGGACTATGTTACCTCTAGGAATTTTGGCTTGCTGCTCCTACTGAACAACAAAATTCCCTCTTTCGCTTTTGAGCTTCCTGGTTGATCACTCACGCTTTGATACCACGTAAAAATTCCAAACTGGAATCCTATTGCAACAATTGGTATTATTTCTCCTAACTGATAAATTAATTATTCAGTTTATTGCTACGACAACATCGAAATAAACACACTGCAACCTTCACAAATAAAATTCTATAGAAAAATAAAACGCTAGAAGCTGAGAAATGTCAGCACACACACATAAAAATTGACATCGTTATTTTTGGACAATTGTCCCCAGAAAAACCCAACTTGGGAAAACTGATGCAACAGTGAGGGTTTTTATTATTATGCAACAGTGAAAATTTGAGTACAATTTGGATGCCTGAAATTGGCAATCCACAACAAGAAAATTTGGGCAAAATTATTGAAGGGAATTACCCTTCCTCTACAAGCAATCCCGACACAACTTGTCTACAGAGAACTCAGCCTCCTGAAGCCTCTATGTCAGCCTCTCTGCTGCACTACACAGTCTCTATGACATCAAACCTCTGATTGATCTCTGATGAAGTCTTTCTTCCTTCTGTTGCTAAGGAAATCGTCTATTCGGCCCTCTGGAACCTCTGCTCGACCATTGGAACTAAGAATGAATTTTCTCCCCAACAAATTGAATTGCCCTCTCTGAAGCAATTGTGCAGTCCTCTGCGTTGCCTCACTGGGAAAAGTCGACCCTCTTCCCGCTGCCTCTCCGGATCTGGAAAAACTTCCTCTGAATCATTGTCGATGTCCCTCACTCACTGCTTTGATCTCAAGCTCTCTCTCCGACAACTGACTTTTACTACTCAGGAAATCGATTTGCCAAGGAAATCGAACTGCTTAAGTGTTTGTGGTGTCGTCTCCATCACCACATTGATCTCCTTTTATATTCCACTATTGGAGCACCAACAACCAAGACTAAAACTTTATCAATGGCTACGATCATCTCTGGATCGATCTGTGTGAGTTTCTAGAGAATTTTCACCTTGAATTAATTAATTCTAATTAATTAACCATATTCCCTAATTTTAGACTTAAAAAATATTTAAAAACTGGTTAATAATCTAATTAAGCCATCTCTAGGTGGAATTTCTAGAAACGATTTATGGGTTTTGGAGATCTCATGTATTCTAGCCTCTACACCAAATTTTGTGGCTAGAACACATCTGGTGCTACAAAAACTAACATACCATGCTTATCATTATCAATAGGATCAAGCCAGGTCATTTAGTAAAACTTTACCAAAACAACAAGAGTGTCAAACCTTTTTTCCATACTTTCATCATGCTCATCACAAGCATCATCAATAGTATTGTATATAGAAATCAATGAACTAACCTTCTATATGAAATCCATCATGTCTTATGCATGTCAAGTGTCAAGAGTATCATCTACTAGAATCAAGGTGCTAACCTTCTTTATGGGATCAAGATATCCAAAATGGTAGATGTTAGCCAAACATCAAGTATGCCACTATATCAAAGATCAACTTTAAGTAGCCTCATAGAATCAAGAAGTAAGATACTTGTTCAATACTTAGTGCACCATTTTATCATAAGAATCAAGAATTCAAATCACTTTCATATGCACGCGTGAACCATTTGAGAAGGAGATATTCTTAACATACCTTAGGGCTTACCTTGCCATTTCAATATTGAAAGGGACAACAGAAGCTGAAGCGAAAGAAGGAAATTTTGAAGATGAAATGTTTTAGTTGTGGCGAGATGGGCCACTATGCATCCCAATGTCCTTTGAAGAAAAATGACAAGGATGAGAAACATGATCCTAAGGCTGCTTTAGCAAAGATTGATGAGGATGAGTTTGCCATGAGTACCCACGCATCTCCAGATGGGAGATGGGGCGATATTGAGCTGTAGTCGGGAGGACTATATGTGGGAAAGATCATTGAGGAGACTACCTCTTGGATCAATTCCTTGCTACGGGAGCCCAAGATTCAACAATAGCGAGATGGACTTAGTGTCAGATGATACGGTGGAGCGTTTGGAGGACAGATGCAGTAGCTGGGGACCAAACACTGATCAACGCAGAGCAAGGTTGGCAGCAGTGTAGTTGGTACAGTGCAGGATTCAGCAGCAACGCAGAAGGTTCAAAGGGTTAGAATTAGTAGGAGTCAGATTCCAACATTCATTGTATTATGCTGAACACAGTTAAGTTCAACTAATTTTGGATGTTTTTTAGTTGCTTCTCTTAGCAAATGAGTTGCAATACAGATGTAGTGTTAGTAGTGGCAGTTCTAGCAGCATAGCAAATGCAGCGTTTGAGAGGGAGTTGTAATAAAGATGCAACAGTGGCAGTAGCCGTGTCATGGGCAGCAATACAGTAGCAATAGTAGCACAGTGTTGGTGGCAACAACAGTGCAGAAAGGAGGTGCTTCAAAAATAGAGCAACATGCAGGTGGACATTGTTGTTAGAGCACTTTCCTTGCTAAGATGTGCTATGGCCTTGAAAATTGGTGGAGAGGCTAAGGCACTTGAGTTCTAAAGAACCTAGAAACCGTTTGGTGAAATTCCACCCGGAGATGGAGTTCCTAAGTTCAAACTTAGGGAAATTAAAATATTAATGGGTATTAATCAAAATATGAGTGAGAATGATCTAGAAGGCGGATCAAGTCATGTTTTAATCTTAGCCGTTGATTGGAGACTTAATCTCGGCTGTTGAAGACTCAACAGGAAAAGTATAAAATGGAGGCTTAGGGTTCATTTGGAAACAAACACACAGAGAGATTGAGGAAATCGATTTTTTGAGGTGAGAAGTTCTCAGGAGGAAAATCAATTGGGGAGATCTTGCAGCAAAGGGGTAGTGAGAATCTGGAAGGACTTTCCGGAGAACACTGAAAGAGAGGTGGAGAGAGCTTGTGGAGAGGCAGCGCAGTAGTCGGGAGAGCTGATACCGGGCCAGTCTGGGCCCACACAGTCCTGACGTAGAGCCAAAAGGGCCAACGCAGAGCAGAAAAGCGGCCTGTCACGCAGAATCTAGAACTGTCGGAACAACTAGGAGAGTAGACGCATAGGTCAGAGAAGGTGATGCAGAGCCAACACAAAAATAACCGGGGTTAGCCAGTCTTGTGCCAGATTAGCCAGAATTCTGCTAGGTGAAGTGGGGTAAAACACTCTCAGATTTTCTAGTATTTTCTCTGTAAAGATTGCTAGATGAGCATTTTAGATTTGTATTTAGATATTTCTTCTGCATAATAATAAACCCTCAAAACTGTTGCACCGGTTTTCCCACATTGGTTTTTTCCGGGGACTATTATGTCCAAAAATAAGTGTGTCCTATGTATCTTGTTCTTGCTCAGTTTTCTGTTTCATGAGATCAAACATTTAATTAGTGTAGGTTGCAGAAGTAATTTGCTTCTGTATTCAGAAGAATAACTTGATGAATGTAATTTAAAAATCAAGTAGGTGAAGTAGATTCAGGTTTGCTGCGGTAGGGGTTCCTTCGAGTGTAGGAATTTTCAGTAGTGACGCAGTTCCCAGAGGGTGTGATGTTGGGCTGACGTAGTGATTGCGCAGAGGCAACCAGGGGTAGTGCATTTAGTGGTTGGATCACCCAGGATTTCTAGTGATAGTGTGAGGTAACCTCACTTATCTCTTTGTCAGTGATATTCTCTGTAACTGGATTGTCGGGAAGGCATCCAGAGATTGTATTAAGAAATTAGTCCTGCATAATAATAAAACCCTCAGAGTTGTTGCACTTGTTTTCACACATTGGGTTTTTCCGAGGACATTTTTCCAAAAATAATTGTGTAGATCTGTTGTATTTATTTCTTGTTCAGTTTCTTGTTCCCATATTTTATTTAAATGGTGAAGGTTGCAGTGCGTTTGTTTCAGTGTTTACTGTACGAAACAATAAATAATTTGGTTCAATAATTAACAAATAGGAGAAACGTAATCAGTTGCTGCAGTAGGATTTTGGGCATCCAAATTTTCACACCTCCAAGCATAAACTTGGTTGTAAGAAGATAGGACAACCTTTTTCACCCAACTTGCAAAGTTTAGACCCTCATTTGTGGTTAACACAGGTGACCTTGGAGTTCTCTTGCGGACAATCCCTTGTAGGAATGAAGACACTTGGGTGGTGTTGTCACGTAGATTGACACGAGAACGCTCAGACTGGGGGCTGTCACTCTGATCCCCGATCTCTCCGTTTAAGCCTGTCTCCCGCGGCTAAGGGGGGTAGACCCTATAATATGACGAAGACCAACTGTCGACCAGTTGGTTGGGAGACACGATATGAAAAGCGCTGAATGGATTTAGAAGTTAAAAGACCAGTGCCTTATGGGTTTGAATTTTAAATGATCACTTAGTAAATAAAAATGTAAACCATGTGTAGCAATCATTTATCATCAAATGACTAGAACAGATGCAGGATATTCGATAAATACACAGAGTTCTTATAATGACCAGAGCTTTAATAACGATATCCAGTGATTTTAAATTTTGAAGAGATGAATGCGTTGCAAAATCATGAATCATTAACCAGATACAATTCATGTGCAGACCTGTCTAAATAAGCATTTATTCCAAATTTTGAATCTCAGCGTGATATTTCCCGAGAACAACTGGATCTGGCAAACAAGGAAATTTTCCACAATTTTTTTTTTTTTTTTTTTTATCTAACTATTTGATCAAAATAAACTAAATCAAAAATTAAATTCCTAAACTTAGATTTTTTTTTTGTTTTTTTTTTTTTAATTCTAAAAAATAAAAAAATTTAAATCTCTAAAAAAAAGAACTATCAAAATATATAAAAAACTTTCATTTATTTCCCTTTTTTATATATTTTTTTTGTTTGATTTTATATCTAATAAAAAAAATAAAAATAAAAACTATTTAAAATGAAAATAAAATCTACAAAGACACATTTTAACTATGACTAAACGCTAACTAGAAACCCTAATCCTAAACATAACCACGCAGCCTGAAATCGAAACGCATCTAATAAAACGCTATACGACTATGTCTAACTGACAAAAATCGTAACCCTGATATCAAAAAAAAAAACTTGACTGGACGCGTAACCTATATCAAAACTGATTAACTATTCAAACCTGAAGAAAATCGATAAATTCATTGCTCTGCTATGCAGGTCGACGGAGAGGCTGCGGGATGGAGAAAGGCCGAAGTTATGGACTGCGGGCTTGCAGATTGACGCGGATGGAATGATTGCAGAATCGAATGGGCAGATAGATGCAGCAGGGATCGATTCTTGGCGATTTGATTCGGGTTTGCTATTCAACGCAGTGGGCTGAGACTGGCAGGAGATTTTAATGGCGGAACGCATCAAATCACCGATTTTATTGTTTTTTATATGCTCGTTAGCTTGACGGCAGTAGGAGAGCCCCCAGAAAAATGTGACTGCATGGCAGTATGCGAAAACCTTCGTTGGTATCTCTTTTCGGGCCAGGTTTGCCAGGAAATCTGAGACGGAGGCAATTAAAGGGAACACGCAGAGCAATCGCCTGAGTTTTTGCTTGAAAGTGATGCGTTGAGTTCTTAACGTGGATGGCTCGTTGGGAAATTTAAATGATTTTCTCACAGATTTTTTGTGCAATTCGAAAGGCAGCAGGAGAACCACACTTTCGATGCGTGCTTCCACCCACGCTATTTCATTCAAGAATTCTTCTTTCTGCGCGTGGACACACGTTGACAATCGCCGCTTTTTCCTCTTAACTGGCCAGATGAATCCAGAATATAAATTAACCCAGCTTAAAAATTTTGCTGAGGACTCTCTTTGGGTACACGCAGGATGGCGTGGATACTGCTTGTATGTGAAGAAACCCACACTGAATTGTATTAACCCTTTGAATAATGAAGTTTCGAGCAGACAGGGGCTACGCAAATGTGAATAAAACAGTTTTGATGAACCCTTAAAATTTTTCTGAATCGCGTGTACCTGTTATCTGCAAGAGGAAAAGAAAAACCCCAGCATAATACATGCATAAAACAAAATTTGAGACCCCAAAAAAGAACTGATTAATTTACAGATTTTGGCCCCTTAACAGCCAGATTCAGCAATAAGAACAGAAGTATTTTAAAGAACAAAAATTTCAGATTTTCACTATGAAGAACTTCAGAAAATCTCTCATGCAAATTAGGAAAAATAAACTGAATGATAGACCCAGGATCAAATCCAACTGGGCTCAGCAAAAAATGCTTGCGGGAGTTGGCTGGTTCAGCCGAGAACTTCCCCAAACGCCCACCAATCTTCTTCAGTAAGGGTTTTCTGCACAGCTCAAAACAACCATCAGTAAAGAGGGCAAAAATGCTGCTAGATCCCAAAAGTAATGGAGATACCTGCCATTACTTCAGAAACCCTAACACCACTCAAACCCTAGCAAGTGAACAAGATACCTGTGCTCACAATACTCTACAATAAGCTATTATTAATGGCTGAAAAATAAAATATGCAGAAACTAAATTAGCTCACAGCACTTCTAGAGAGTAACACCAGCAAGATTTGGACCCCAAAGTCTTCTTTTATTAACCAGAAACAGATTACAAGAGAGCTTCTTCAGTACAAGACTCACAGATCCAATCTTCTGAAATGACCCCTAGCACCCTATTTAAAGGAAATGATCCCAACGGCTAGTTCGAGTGATCCATGTCGAAATGATCTCGACCGTTGATGAGAATCAAGACATCTCTTAATCTCATCCGTCGATTTATTAAAAAATGATATTTTACATGCATTCACTCAAAATATTATTATTTTATTATTTTAGGGTTTTTGCTTTATTTTATAATTTTTTATTATTTTTTTATTTATTTCATTTTTTAATTTTTTAATTTTTATTCATTTTATTATTTTATTATTTTTATTTATTTTCTTAAATGGATCATCGAACTAAGCCTTTGGAAACATCACCTAGGACCTAGGACTTAGGACTCATGAGGGGATTTAAAACATTTTCCAACCCTCAAGATACATTACATCATGACTTTTACAATTTACATCTTAAGGGGACAAACCCACTTAACATAGACCCTCATAAACCATCCAGTTCTGCGACACAACTATAATCTAGCAGATTAACACACTAGGATTCTCCTAAAATTTTAATGACAAAATCCATCCCGGCTTTGGGGTCAGGCTGAAGGAAAACTCTGCCGATCATGGATCGGTGAGATGAAAAGCCTTCCGGGACGTAGATTACCGCTAGAAAGTTAGGTCCACCTAGGCAATTTACATACACGACTCATATCTGCTAAGATTATTTACAATTCATACATGCAGACTGGGTTTACAATTAAAATGATCAAGCTGCTGATGACTACAGGATGGCACGGACACGTCGATCATGTGCTACCCCTTTTTGCAAAAAAAAAAAGGGGGTGTACTGCATGGGTAGTTGACCGGTAGTGGTCAACAGGTGGTTATAACCCCACGGGATGTATCGTTAATGAGGCCATAGCCTCCTCCTTGTTGGCTTCTCTCTACAACCTACATTTGAGACTAACTTCAAAACAATTGAGAGAAATAATTCACCTAGATAGGGCATTTAACTAAAATTAACCAAGAGTCTGCATCTCACTTAGTACTAGGACTTGCACTTCATTTATGATAGATTTGCATCCTGCAACAACTGTTCATCCAGTAACTTGGATTCTAAACTATATTGAGCAAGTAAATAATTTGTCAAGGCACTGGTCTCATGCTTAAGAGATCCTTAAATCTAATCAAGTTGTGCTAAATAATCAAACTTGCCAATTTTCCTTAACCAAATTGCTAGGCCATTGAGTCGTGTCTCCCAAATCCATCATCTCATCCATAGGGACTACCCCCCTTAGCCTGCTATAGGGAGACAATTTAAACGGAAAGGGCCGAGATCAGAATGACAACCCCTACCTTGAGTGTGGTCGCATTCTTCTGTACAATTTGAATGACAAGAAGCCCCACCATGAAGGGGTGTTACTTTTGGTCCAAAAGTCACCCCTTTGACAAATATAAAAACACAAGTTGACCTCCTCATTTGGACCAGTTTGAAATACACATTCTTCTATTTTTTGATCCACATGTGCAAAGTCAAGAAGAGGAGATCTGAAGTTTGACCAAGATAAAGAAGCTGCCATTTGACTGAGTTTGACCTGGTTTGTTTGATCGAGAATCCACTGTGTTTGATTGAGAATTTGACTGAATTTGATCGTAGAAAAAGGGGCAAGTTTGACCATAGATTTGGGCCATAGTTAACCACAGTTGATCGCAATTGACTGCAGACCCTTTGACCGCAGGACCGAGCTGACCTCAGGCCGAAATTCAAAGTATTTACTAACATTGAATAACACTAATTTCTCTGATTTTTGGAGGTTTGACCAACATTGACTAGCTGGTATTTGACCAGGTTTGACTAGTATCTTGGACTTGGATTTGTGGCACAAATTTCTAGAATTCTCTTGGAATTGTAAATATTGCTGAAGAACAATTTCTCCTTAGAAGAAAAGTTGTTGGGTTTTTCCCAGGTAAATTTGTTGTCTCTATTGTGCTTGGTTGTCTCTTTATGATCCTATTGTTTTCATTGCATTACTGTTGATATTTTTTGTTTATAATTGCTTAATGACATATGTGACATATGATAACTTGATTGGAAATCATCGGAAGTAATTATCAGATCAGAAAATCAGTTTCTTCTTTGCATTATTGTAGAAAATTCAACAGGTATGCCAAGTTTACGAACTTTGGAAAGTGACACATCAATTTCCTCCACAGGATGATCACATGTATTGCCAATTTCATGTTGATGTAATGGATGATCCACAACCTGTTCAAGCTTCACAATATTGTGTCCCATATAATGGCTATTAGTGCATTGGCGATTAGGCTTTGTTCAAATGATGGAAGAAAATAAGTTATTCTAAGGTTCATAACTCATGAACTAGAAGTGAAAAGGAGTTGATTTGGAGAGACTTTGTGGGGAAGGATTTTTGGAAACTTTTTGAAGGGTTTTGGCTTATTTTGGAAGGTCTTTTGGCACACTTTTTGAAAATTTCAGTGCTAGTTTAGGGCCTTTTGAGGCCGAGTTTTGTTGATAAGGAGGTCGAGTTCAAGGATCATTTGTTGAGGGAAGTTTTATTTCTAAGAATGTCATGTTTGGGAAACCGAGTGCTTGTGTGAAGGATAGAGGAGCATCTGCCAGGAGGGTAGACTTTCTTTGACTAATATTGACTCTTGTACAAGCTTTGGTGCTTCCTTTCAGTTGGTACTGATAAACTAGTGAGTTGGTGTTGATAATTCAGGGAGTCGGTGCTTCCTTTCAGTTGGCGTTGATCAATTTGAATGTACTCTTTTTATATATTAAGAAAAACATCCATGGTTTTCACATAAAAATCTCTTTGTTCTTTATATTGTTGGAATTTCTAAGTCTGACATGTTAGAAACCCTTCATGCACTTCACTGATTTATTCCTACCCACTTGTTCTGTTAATTAACAAGTTATTTACCATGTAAATACTGGAAATAAATACAAGTACATGCTGAACACATTATAGATCATCAACTAAAGGAAATAGAAACAAACACACAAGTGACACTGTTGTTTTTGGACTAATGTCCCCGAAAAAACCCAATGCGGGAAAACCGGTGCAGCTATCTGAGGGTTTGATTTATTAAGCAGTTTCAGAATACAATCTGGGTGCCAAATCCGGCTCACCCAACAGAGAAAAATCTCGGTAGTAGTACCTCTCTACTCGGAAGCAGATATTCCGGCTGAAACCCCGGATAAACACTCCGGCAGCTCCACAGCTCCAATCTGCCCCACGAAACCCCAGCGTCAACCTCTAGGGACTGCGTTAGCCTCTCTCTGGCCCAGCGTTAGCCCAACGTCACTCTGGCTTGGCCTGCGTCAGCCTCTGGAGGCACTGTGTCAGCCCTTTGGCCCTCTGTGTCACCCACGTTGGCCCTCTGAGGCACTGCGCAACTCTTGGCTGCCTCTGCGTGAACCCTTGGCTGCTTTTGCGTCCCTCTCTCCGGCTACTGCGCTGATCCTCCCGGTGCTATCTTTGCTTCTGTATTCACTGTCCCTCAGCTGCAACTTTGATCACTCTCTCAACTTTCTCAGCAAACCCAACCTCAGAAAGTCGAAATCTTGATCTCTTGGTGTGTTCTCCAAGTGACCCTCAAGCCTCCTCTTATACTTTTCTCATTGACAAATCAACAATCGAGATTAAGTCTCTAATCAATGGCTAAGATTAAATCTGGCTTGATCCATGTCTTTTGGACCATTCTAACATAGTTTTATATTAGTACAAATTTAATATTTTATTTTCCATAAGTTTAGACTTAGGGACTCCATTAAAAATATTAATTATTTTAATATCTCCCAAACTATTTAGAATCTGCCCAAACCCTTTTTGAGTATTGGAGATCTCATGTGCCTTAGCCTCTCCACCAATTTTCGTGGCTAGAGCACATCCGATGCTACCCCAAATCAACATATATTTATGTGCTTTGGTTTATACTTGTGGATGCATTTACAAGTTTTTTAAGTTAAAAATTGTATATACTGGTTCTCCCCCCCTCTTAGTATTGCCGAATATTCCAACATTTATCCCCAAATTAGGATTGACGTCTAGGCTTAGTTTGTTGTTCTATGCATCTTAAACCATTAAAAACTCCAAAAGTTTCATTTTCCCTGGGTTACCTTTTGATAACCTTTAATATTTTATTAAATCTATCTCTTAGAGACTATTTCTTGGCTGCTATATGCTTTTGTATGCCATGAACTTGCTTATAAATAAAACCCTAGTTAAAGCAACCCTCTCCTTGTCTTTGGAATTGGTGGAAAGAGTGCTTGATTACTTGTGTGTCATACCATGGCCATCAAGGCCCTGCCATCACCTTCCTTCTAAGTTGCACTGAAATGGATACGGATATAGGGTTTGAACCGATACTTCAAATTTTCAAAAAATTCGGATACCATATGGCAAGGAAACAACACACACAAATATATATATATATATATATGACAAAATAAAAATTTCATATTACCATTCATCTTTTAGAATCTAGATTATATATTTAAAAATACATAATCATGATCATGAATTCAACATAAACAAATCATTATCATCAATTCAACATAAACATTGTCATCATCATTAGTGATTATTATAACTGATAACATTTAACATATCATCAAGTTTCTCTTTCCAATTTCAATCATCAACATCATCTCCAAAACTAATAATGCACACTACATAGTACAAATTACAAAATGAACTATGATTGGCAGTTTACTATCATATGACATATTATGGTATTCAATGTTCATCGGTCAAAAATGGAAACGCCTTTGTCTCTCTTTGAGTGGAAACAACATTTTCCTATATACTTGTACTCTCTCTATGAGTGGAAACAACTTCCTCTCGACAAATGGAAGGCCTAATCTCTTTTTTCCCTTTGTTAGCGGGTCCCCTTACCTGAATCAATTCTCATCGCAAAACCTTTATATATATGATATATATATTTTTATTATAAATTTTCTGATTCCATTTTTTTCAACTATATAAAATTTCTTACATATTAAATATTATATTTATAAAGCGACATTTATAAATTTATAACTTATATAATTTATGTTATATATGTTATATATCTAAGTATTTGTGGCTTTCAATAGTAGCAAGACATAAGATAATGTGTTAAAGGATTAGTGCATGTTTATATTAAAACATTACACTGATACGTCTTCCACGGGAGGGAATACCTATTCACGCTTCGACTTCGAGCCCAATATCTATAAACAAAAGGTCCTTGCCATGGCACTGCCGGTGGTATATTCAACGACCATGTATGCAAATACAGAGCACCAACGGTCTCGTATATACGCCATAGCAAATGGAAGGGCTTTTGACAACATGACCAAAAACAAACCAATCGACTTTTACACATTGCTCGGTGTCTCCTTTCGCAATGATTGAAACATATATTGAAAGTAAATTTTAAATAGTGGCTCGGTTGATTGGCGGATTGATGGGTTGGAATTTTTGAATTTACGTGGCTCCTTTGTGAAAGTGGGCGACATTTCAACCTACTGGATTGAAATTTGGATCATGCAGCAATTTAGTAAACATGAACCTGAACGAACATAAACGATCTTGAACAAAGTTTTCGGCATTTACGGGTGGATCTATTTCTAGACAGATCACTAAAAATCGTGATCCATTTCTAGATATCTAGAAACAAATCCAATTTTTTTTGTCTTGAAACGTTTTGAGACTTGGATCCTGTGTGTCCAAAAATTGAAACAGCTTGGAAACATTTCGATGGTGTTTCGAAGGCAAATTGTACCCATTTTGGTTTCGGAAACGCCGAACAACGTTTATGGGGGTTGGGAGGGACGTTTCCAGTAACGACTTCCCTCCCTATCTTTTAGACCCTAATATCACCCTTGAGCCCTTGTTTGTTGAAGATTTTGTTAGGGAAGCCTCCCTTGTGGGGATAACATCCACCACTAAATAGCTGGGGAAAGGCCATTGAGGTGACAATGGTGGTTGATCTTTTTTGCCATAAGACCTAGGTTGCCTACTGTGGATTTGCACTAGGCCTATTAGATTTTACGGTAACAATATGATGAGGGTAACTACAAATAACTAGTTAGGTAAACACTTCTCTCCCTCACAACCATAAGGTAATAGGTCACTTCTCTTTCCCTCGAGGCTTAGTGTCTCCATGATCTCCAAATGCCTCTCAGCTAGATTGCATAACATCTAAGAAATCCCTTCACTGCTCGATAGTCTCTTTATGACTTCTTCTTCGCATGCTGCTTAGGCTCACCTAGCAAGCATCAGATCATTACCCTCTCAGCTCATCCAGGGTCTTAGAGGTTCCCTTCTCAAATTCAAAGGCAACAAATCGAGCTTCTTTGATTTGCACTTGTGCATCTCTGCAATAGACTATTTTCCTTTTAGCATTTATGAGCCTTTGCGCTCTGCAATCTTGTTATATACATAAATATGTATAAATTAAATATAATAATGATGATAATAATTAATACAATATAATTAATAATTATGAAGGGACATGTCCCAAAGGACATTACTCTTTATGAATGGGCACACCCACTTAGGTATTTATACGGGATCCCAATTGTACTTTCTGTTAGTTTTTGTAGCATCAGATGTGTTCTAGCCAAAAAATTGGTGGAAAGGCTAGAATACATGAGATCTCCAAAACCCAGAAATTGTTCATGGAAATTCCACCTAGAGATGGCCTAATTAGATTATTAACCAATTTTTAAATATTTCCTAAGTCTAAACTTAAGGAACTTGGTTAATTAATCACAATTAATTAAGTCAAGTTGATAATCATCTAGAAACTCACATGGATCAACTTCAAGATGATCCTAGCCATTGATTAAGATTTAATCTTGGCCATTGGAGTCCCAACAGAGGATTATAAGAAGAACTAGATGGGTACTTGGAGAGTACACTTGAGAACACCAGAAGTTCTATTTTCTTGGCAGATCGAATTCCAAAGTAGCGATAGTTAGCTGTCGGAGGGCCAGAGATCGAAGTAATGAATGAGGGGCAGGGACAATGATTTGGACGAAGTTTTTTAGATCTTGAGAGGCAGCAACAAGTGACAAAAGTGATCCACGCAGAAGCAACGCAAAAGACGATGCAAAGAAGTTTGATTTGGCTGAGGAGGAGTTCGATTAAGTCTTCCAAAGGGCCAGAGAGTCACTTCTAGTGGCAAAGACATGCTAGACAACTTGCTCAGAGGTAGAATTGAGCCACACGTGTGAGAGACAGTGCAGAGGCAACGCAGAAGGGCTCACGCTGGGGTTTGGACGACCGATTTTCTGTAGAAGCCAGTGTCGGGATTGCTTGTGGGGTGAGAGAATTTTTCTCTCTAATTATTTCTGTCAGATACTTGCTGTTTGGATTGCCAGTTGGGCATCCATAGATTGTACTCAAAATTCACTGCTGCATTATAAAATAAAACCCTCATCAACTGCATCGGTTTTCCCAAGTTGGGTTTTTTGCGGACTTTTGTCCAAAACAATGGTGTTACTTTTTATGTGTGTGTGCTAGTATTTTCTCAGTTTCAACGCTATTTATTTTCCGCAGTTTTATTTGTGAAGGTTGCAGTGTGTTTATTTCGATGTTGTTGTATCAATAAACTAAATAATTAATTTATCAGTTAGAAGAAATAATACCAGTTGTTGCAATAGGATTCCAGTTTCTGGAATTTTTACATGGTATCAGAGCGTAGGTGATCAACCGGGAAGCTTAGAAGCGGAGAAAGAATTTCGTTGCTCAGAGGGAGTAGCAGGCCAAAATTCTTGAGGCAACGCAGTGCTCAGACAGGCATGACGAATTGTTAGGCTAGCAGTTCGATTTTCAGTTGCAGCGGTGCAAAAAATTCAATTTGCCCAGGAGAGTGATTCCAACAGTTAGAGGGAGTAGCTGCAGCTCAGATTTTTGCTGAGCAGATTTTTGGTTGGATGCAGAGGGTTTTTGCAGTAGCATAACCAACCTCGGGTGGAAGAGAAAACACACAGCAAAGGGAAAATTTATTTCAGGGAACTTCGAGTCTCAGAAGTTTGATATTTTCCTTGCAGATTGACAATAGTTGTGAGCAAATCTTCTCACTCGAGAAGGGAGTGCGAGTAGCAGAGCAACTGCCAAAAAGAGGGAAAGAGGGAGTTTTCAACAGTTTTCGAGATGGCCACTCTTGGGCTTAGAGATCAGGCTAGGTTGGATGGATCTGTAGAAATTTCATTGTAGATTAAACTGATAATGCAATGTAACTAAAGCAATATACGTAATCTACTTCTACAATCAAACTTGCAGAAGCTTAATCGATTTTGAGCAAGATCAAATAGAACACATATAACAGATGAAGAAGAAATCAATCACACATGAACACAGAAGAATACTCTGGGGAAAGCCTCAGCTAAAAACCTCGATCTCTGTATTATCATACAAGTAGAAAAATCTCAGGATTACACAAAGCTTTAGCTCACAAGCTATCCAGCTCTCAGTACAATCCCTCACTGCTGCTCATGGACAGAATAGACAACACCTGTGCCTTCCTTCAGTCCTCCAAGCCTCCTATTTCCTTGCGCAGTTTCTCCTGGGTCCTCAAGTTGCCACCTGTGTGTAATTACCTCACACATTGCTCACTAACCTCTGAAATAACTGCGCAATCCTGAAGGAGATAATTCCTTCTGCATGGATGAGTTTCCTATATAGGAAAATTCCTCCAACTGATAGTACACTGTCCCTTCCTTTAATCTCAACTGGGTCTTTCTTTGAACTGACATGCATGAGTTATTTATGAGAGAATATTCAGTTATCTGGAGAACACTAGTTGCATGCATGCATGCATTAACTGACTGAACTCACAATTAGTTCCTCCAACTGTTTGGAACTAATTTAACTGGACTTAACTGAGCTAACTAATTACAACTCAAATACAACTCATCCTTATCTTCTTAATTAAGGGATAACTTCCTCAATTAAAGGGATAATTGTTGCATGTCTTCACAAAGACTTCATGTTTGATTTTCTCCAACTAATTAACTCAAGATGAATTAATTAATTATTTTTCAAACAGCTAGTGAGACTAAATTCGAATTTTAATTTTCAATTTTAATTCAGGGACTAATTAAAATTGGAATATATCCTGAAATGCTATTTATAGCAATGCTATTTTTAGCATTTCTATTTTATCATTCCTTGTTGCTATTTTCAACACTGGTACATTTCTTGTTGCTATGTTCAACACTTCCTCTTCACAAGAAAGGCATTCAACTCGAACCTGATCTTGAACCTTTGTAATGTTCTGCATGCAACGCTTCTCCCTAGTGTTGTTGCTCCAGCGACTCTAAAAACAAAAAAATATCCAACCTGAATTAGAATGATGCCTCTGCCATCAAAGTCTCTGATTGCTATTGCCTCTGTCGACTGAAAACTCTGCACCTCTTTGCCCTTCAGTATTTGACTGCTCTAGCCTCTATCACTTTGACCTCTGACTGCATCAATCACACTGATTCCTCCTGCTGCATCCGTGTTGTTGCTGGTCCTATCTCCTAGCACTGCATCCACACTGCATCTTCTCTCATCATGTTGCATCGTGCTGCCCAATGCTGCATTGCAACTCAGTTACTGAGAAGTAAGTAATTGATCTCCCAACTGACCTCCCTGTTGGGCTAGATTCTAGAAACAGCCTCTGATGCTAAAGCTCCCTCTGCCGCTCTATCCGCATTTGTCTCTACCCACGCAGCCAGTCCTGCTACTCCTCGTTGGGGCTTCCGTAGCAAGGTATAATCAAAGAAGTTGGGTACCTCAAGGATCCTACCCCTATTTTAGCCTTCTTGGGACTATCACTTCACATCGCCCCACCTCACACCTAGAGGTATGAATGCATGTGATCTCTCTGCTCACTTGGCTTGAAATTTCCCCCTATTGGAGGTCTCTGCATGAGTGGATGCCTCCACTCGATCTCCTCTCGACTTCTTCAGTTGTGGTTGCTCCATAACCTCCTGAAGCTGCTTCACTAATTGTGGCTCCTCCACAATTGTCTGAGACTTCTTCTGGCGCTGCATGTTGAGAGGTAATGTATTCTCCCTCTCAACCACCAAGTCTCCAACAGTGGCCTTGCTCCTCAAGGCTTTGCATGCATCTTGAACCTCAAGAGCATACAAGTTCTTGACTTGTGAACCGATCTGCTTCACCTGTCTCGTGGTGATATGTCTAGGAAAACCTTTCCCTTACTGAAGACTACATCATAACCTTTGTCCTCCAGCATCGCGACCGATACCAAGTTCTTCTTCAGTCCTGGCACATAATTCACATTTATCAAGGTAATGCGAGCTCCATGCTCCCTCTGAAAAGAAACCGTGCCCACTGCTGAAACACTATATTTTTCATCATTACCCATCTCTATGACTATCTTGAGGTCTTTCTCCTCCAAGGTACTGAACAAATTCTTATCGCCAGTCATGTGGAATGAGGTTCCACTGTCAAGAAACCAACCACAACCCATCATCGATGAAACCATGCATGCGATGAGGGTAAAATCCAATTCGAACTGAGAGGCCAATGCCTCACCTTCAGATCCTTCTGAGGATCCCTTCTTGGATTTCTTCAATGGACAATTAGTTGCATAATGGCCCACCTCATGACAATTAAAACATCTCACTTTAGATTTGTCAATCTTCTTCCCTCCATGAGAAGAACTTGATTTGGGATGAGAATCCTTCTCCTTCCCTTTCCTTGCCTTACTCGCTAAGGCGCAATTTTCTTCATCCTCCTTGGATGAAGAACCATCTTTGGTGCTTCTCCTGATCTCCTCCTGCATCAGATCCGACCACAGTCATTCCCAATCTGACAGTTTCTCTCTTCCATTCACTGAGTCCTGGTAGCTATGCTAGCTCTTAGGAAGATCGAGGAGAGCAAGACTCACCATATCATCATCGGCTGTCGTGATTCCTACACTTCCAAGCTCATCTCTGTAGGTGGTGAGCTTGTTAAGATATGTAGAGATCGTGTCGCCCTTTTCACACTTGATTTTTCGAAGCTTGTCTTTCAGCGCCAACTTCCTTTGATCGCTACTGTTCTGATATAGATCCTTCAATGTCTTCCACATTGAAAACGGTGTTTCCTTCCCATGGAGACTCAAGACAATATGGTCTCGAACTCCCTCCAGAAGAATCCTCCTCGCTCTCGCCACACATTTCTTCCATTCCGCCAATTCTTGGGCATTAGCTGCTGCTAGCTTGGGGACTTCTTGATCAATGAAATCTTTCAATCCGTTGTCCTCTAATACCCCTTCCATGCGATCCTTCCAGGCTATGTAATTCGAGCTGCTATCCAGGGCATACTCGAGTCTCAAGCCATTGAACGCCATTGGTGAATTTTGAGATGTGATAAAAGATCGATTTTGTACCTATAATCAAGAACTTAAAAACTTTGAACTTATCCCTTCTTTGTATACTGTTCTCCGTTTTGATCACCTTTGCTCTGATACCATGTAGAAATTTCAATGACCAAAGAAATGTGGGATGCTCTCTCCACACTATACCAGGGTACTTCCGAGCAGCGGAAGATGTTCCTGGAGGAGAAGCTAAGATGCATCAGGATGCAGAAGGGGGAAGGCATAGATCCCTTCCTCACCAGGATTCAGGAGGTCCGAGACCAACTTTTAGCTGTTGGGATAGCGCCTCAACCTTTTGAGCTAGTACAATTGGCACCCAACAATGTCTTAGAGGATTCGCAGGTCTTCACCTAGAGTATATTAGGCAGAGACACGCTAGAGGATGGGACAAAATGTGGGCCGATTTGCAGCAAGAGGAGTTGAGACGAGCTCTGTTAAAGAGCTCCATTAGTGGAAGCAATAGTAGCAGATTGAAGGTGGTGAAGGGGGAGGAGAACGTGGCCCTCGCATCTAAGGGTACTAGTAAGGGGCAGGGGGAGAAAAGAAAGAAGAAGAAGGACCTGTCAAAGGTCAAGTGGTTTAGATGTTGTGAGCTCGGTCACTACAACACGCAGTGTCCTCTCAGGAAGAAGGACAATTCGAAGAAGTAGGACTAGTAGGCAACGTTCGTTGAGATCGACAAGTTGTCCTCTAGATTGGAGGAAGACTTCGCAATGTTGGCAACCATACCTCCACAAGTGAGGTGGGGAGACTTGGAGTTGTAGCCTCAGAGAGCTACAGATTGGGCAGGGTCCTTGAGGAGTCCACCTCATGGATCATTACCTTGGTACGGGGGCCCACAATATTTAATAGCAGGATGGATCAGTGTTAGAGGTGCAGTCAATAGTCAGAATTCTAGAGTGACAATTGCAGACAAGGTGGAGTCAAATACTGAGGAGAGGAGTACTGAGTGGCACAGTGCAGAGTCAGTAGCAACGCAGATTCTTTAGCGACAGTGCAAATGCTACTAACTGTCAGGACTTGGGAGATAGATGCATCATACTGAACATAGTTGATTATGTATTTTGGATGCTTTTCAGTTGCAGATGTTGCAGTTGCAGCAACAACAGATGAGAGGGGGTTGTATTAGAGATGCAGTGTTGGCAATAGTATGTCAGTGTCAGCAACAACACAAATGCAACATCAAAGTCGCGCAGTGGTGGTGGGCAGTAGTAGCTAGACATCAATAGTGTGACAGGAGGTGATACAAAGACAGGGTGTTGTGGTAGGATGTGTAGCACCAGGGTCCAGAACACATTCCTCGCTAAGAGGGAGTGCTATTTTTTGTAGCATTGGATGTGTTCTAGCCATGAAATTTGGTGGAGAGGCTAGAATACATGAGATTTCCAAAACCCAAAAATTGTTTTTGTAAATTCCACCTAGAGATGGCTTAATTAAATTATTAACCAATTTTTAAATATTTCCTAAGTCTAAACTTCGGGAATATGGTTAATTAATCATAATTAATTAAGTCAATGTGAGAATCATCTAGAAACTCACACGGATCGACTTCAAGATGATCCTAGCCATTGATTAAGATTTAATCTTCGCCATTGGAGTCCCAACATAGGATTATAAGAAGAAGTTGATGGGAACTTGGAGAATACACTTGAGAACACCAGAGGTTCGATTTTCTTGGCAGATCGAATTCTAGAGTAGTAGTAGTTAGTTGTTGGAGGGCCAAAGATCAAAGCAGTGAGTGAGGGGCAGGGACAGTGATCTAGAAGAAGTTTTCTAGATCTGGAGAGGCAACAACAAGTGATAGAAGTGATCCATGCAGAAGCAATGCAGAGATTGCGCAGAAGCTCACGTAGAGCACTTCGATTTCGCTGAGGAGTTCGATTAAGTCTCCGAGAGGGCCAAAGAGTCACTTCCAGCAGCAGAGATAGGCTAGACGGCTTGCTCAGAGGTAGAATCGGCCCACACGTGGGAGACAGCACAAAAGGGCTCACACTGTGGTTTGGATTGCCAATTTTATGTAGAAGTCAGTGCCGGGATTGCTTGTGGGGTGAGAGGAATTTTCTCTCTAATTATTTCTATTGGATACTTGCTGTTTGGATTGCTAGTGGGGCATCCATAGATTGTACTCAAAATTCACTGCTGCATAATAAAATAAAACCCTCATCCGCTGCACCAGTTTTACCAAGTTGGGTTTTTCCGGGGACTTTTCTCCAAATTTCCAAAAACAATGGTGTTAATTTTTATGTGTGCGTGCTAGTATTTTCTTAGTTCCAATGTTATTTATTTTCCCTAGTTTTATTTGTGAAGGTTGCAGTGTGTTTATTTCGATGTTGCCGTAGCAATAAACTGAATAATTAATTTATGAGTTAGAGGAAATAATACTAGTTGCTGCAATAGGATTCCAGTTCCTGAAATTTTCACACTTTCATCATCCTATTTTCTACTATCAATTATTTATATACAATTTATATTTTGTGCACATGGATTTCTTTATATTCCAGACATTTTGAATATTACATGTGATAATGAACTTTGTTCATATCAAATCTCAGCTCCCACTCTCTCCCACTGAATTCCATACTCTCCTTTGCTCTTCATGTATATTCTGCTAGTCTGTCCACGCACACACTCATGTGATATTCCTGCACACTCATATGGGTATTCTATTCCTCTTGAGATTCCTTTGACCGTATCCCATGCTCTGAAATCTCTTCTGCAGCTCTTTGCTCATTCCTCATGTGTCTCTGCACTCTCTGAGCATCTGTCTTCTCACATGTGCTCTTCTTCATTCCACACTGAATCTTGTGCAACTGTTATGAATCAAATACATAAAAAACCAGAAGTACACACTATGTACACCAATGTGAGTGTGGAGCGAAACTTCAATATAGATAGTAGAGATAAGTTACACAATAACTCCTTAAAGAATTGGAAAACCTCTTTCAAATACCCAAATACATCCATACAACCAAATCACCTCTCTTCAATAATAATTACATGATCCCGATATATACCTGTTCACACATTGCACATGTGGTCTCTTATTATTAGGCTGACCATATTACATATACATTCACACATGACGTGCACATTTAAATCCATATATGCCTCCCCTCGGGGTCATATCATATACATTTAACCCCATATATGTCTCCCTTGGGGTCATATCATTTATGGTCAATGAACACATCAATTGAATCTAAATTTTGTGGAACTCTTTGTTATTGAAATATGCAAAATTTAACTAGAGGCAATGGGGCACTGGGAGGTAGGTATAATGTTTGCTGTCCAGTTTCTAACATTTACTGGTTTTTTACAAGGAAAAATCTGAACTGGGAAAGTGGAAGGAGAGCTATTAACTATGGTAATGGGATACATTAATGATGGTGAATCTCTTTTAGTTTCCTGATACTTTCTGTATAAGATGGTGCATGCTGTCCTAACACAAGTGCTTTTACCATGTTAATGAATATCGAATAGAGGTTTTATTTACACACTATCTTTATTCTAACCTCACACCTGGTTTCCATATAGTGATTGCTAACTGTGGGATAGTTGCCTGTGACTTCATTTCATAACTAATATATCATCAATGTGTTTATTGTGGTCGGTGGTTTAGTAGCAATTCTTTTGTGTTTCCTAACTTGAAGTTTTGTCTTCTTTTTGATTTATATCTTTGCTATTTACTATAGCTAGAATAGAGATCCTGTACTTCATGTTAAATAGTTGATGACTGCTTGGAACCCTGACTACTAGGCACATATAGTATGCGTGATTGCCAATTGTTCGTTTTCAGGACAAGTCCAGCCGAGTTTGTGGTTCCTTATCAGAAGTATGTAAAGAGTCTCAACCAACCAATATCAATAGGAATGAGGTTCAAAATGAGATTTGAAACTGAAGATGCTGCAGAGAGAAGGTTGATCATCTTTACTGGCACATGTAGATGCCTTGATGGTTCCTGAAAATAATGTATTTGGACTTATGCTGAGTTTTTTATTTTTCATATGAAAAGCATTGCTAGATTTTAAGTACCTTCTGTGTTAATAGGTACATTGGCACAATCACTGGGATTGGTGATGTTGAACCTTCCAAATGGCCTAGTTCAAAGTGGAGATCCCTGAAGGTAACCTCAATAGCTATTCTATCTCTGCTGCCTAGAATTAAGTATATTCTTTCATTTTGTGAGGTTCCTATGATTATAATAAAATTAGTAAAAGATGGATAATCTAGGATTGTCTTTATACTATTTCAGAGGTTAGCCTGGGTACTACTTAAACCTTCCCATAGTTAGTAATCATGAATTTTGATAGCATGTTCAGACACCTAAACTCTGGTAAAACTTGAAAACTTTTATCACAGATCGTCTCAGGTCTTGGTATGTAATATGCTTGTTCTAGCTTCTTTGATGACATCACCAAGACATACTGGCTCCAGTGTAAGACTGACTTCTAGTCTAGGTTGAGTAGTCAGGTGCCTATTACTAGATATCTGTTCTTCGCCTCAGATTTTAGGAGAGTTCCCATAGGTAGCTCCTGGGCACCTAGGATTAGCCATCCCGGTTTGCTCAAACTCTAGAGGAGATTATTAGCCTTTGCATTGGTACCTTCATGGTCATTGGGGATGACAGAGAATAGCTCCTCATCTGCTTCTTCTACTTCAGTGTAAAGTAGCCCTGCCCCCAAATTGGTGAGACCTGCAGAGAGCAGTCCTTGACAGTGAGATCCATGTGGGGTTTTGAGGCCTCGGGACATTTTACACTACTGGTAGGCAGACCCCCTCTACCAGCTCTCAGCAATGGGGAACCTCTTTTAGATAGAGAGACATCCCTTGAGCCAGATCTAGCTCCTCTACCCAGATTTCCATACATAGATTCTTTCCTTTGTCCTCAAATGGTAGGAGAGCTAGATTTTACACTACTGGTAGGCAGACCCCCTCTACCAGCTCTCAGCAATGGGGAACCTCTTTTAGATAGAGAAACATCCCTTGAGCCAGATCTAGCTCCTCTACCCAGATTTTTATACATAGATTCTTTCCTTTGTCCTCAAATGGTAGGAGAGCTTCACGTTCAATTTCAAAGGAGGAACTCTCTTACCTTGGTCTAACTGTAGGCACCTAGAGCACTAATGCTTCTCTTGTATTGGGCTCTTTTACTGCCTCAATGGTATGTGTGTGATAAAAGCGACAATCCACAATGCAAAATCTGATGGGGACCTTTTAGGAAGGTCACCCACTGTCACCTCAACAACTTGTCCTCTTGCTTTAGGCCAGATCTCCTTCAACTCAAAGGGGCTTCCCTACTAGGATCACTAAGGCATAGTCAAATAGGGACAAGGTGATGTCAACGGTACCCTCAGCGAAACATTATTTTGGAGATTTTTAGGGGTTCTTGTAAAAAGAGGAAAAAGGGTGATAGAGGGATATGAAGATCAGTGCCAATATCCTATCAGGTCTATGGAGTCAAGAGGAATCAAGTGGGAAGATGAGATCAAGAAAAAAAACCCTTTTAAGTTGGTTATTTGGTGTTTGTCAATTATGGCAGGAGGATGGAACCTAACAGCTAAATTAACCCCTTGGCCAATCAAGAAAAATCATCAAGTCGTGCCCACTCGAAGGTATTCCTCTAAAGGGAAAGCCCCCAACCACAAAATCGACTATGGCATGAAATAGAGTCAACAATCCTTACTAAGGAACTTTAGAGTATGACCTAGCAACGAAGATTAAAATTACGCCATGAGAAAGAGCCTCTAAATGTCTTCCCTCCAGGTGACAAAGTTTCCCTTCAAATGGATTGATCTTTATAGCCTTATGGTAGTCTTGAGCAATCACAATAATGCCTTTAATGATGTAGAAGAAATAACCAAGAAATAACAGCTTCTAAGTCAAAAACATTCACCACATAGATAAGCCCTTAACACCAAAATTCCTCCAATAAAGATATTTCCATTAAGCTCCAAGGAGAGAAGTGCTCTCACAATCCAACCATGAGTAGAAATGAGGAAGCTCTCTTCTATTTATAGAGTGAGATTTAACTTCTTTTACAATAAATATCATTATTTGATTTAATTCCTTAGATCTAGCCTAAGAAAATTAAATCCAACTAACTCTTAAAATCAAGTAATCTAACACAACATAAAAAATAAAGTGGTCAAGCCACATGTACAATGATTTGATGAGTAAATGCCCTCAAAAGTGTTAGTTTTGTAGCATTGTATGGTGTTCTAGTCTCGACAGTTGTCAGAGAGGTTAAGGAACAATAGAATTCCAGAACCCATAAAAAGTTTAAGGATAAGCCACCTAGAAATGCCTCAATTAAGTTCATTAATCAGTAATTAAATTTTTCCTAAGTCTAACTTAGGAAAAATGATTAATTAACAACAATTATTTGAGGAAGGTGATATTTCTCTAGAAACTCACACGGATCGACTAGGAAATGATCTCAGCCATTGATTAAGTTTAATCTTGGTTGTTGGAGTCCCAAGTGGAGATTATAAGAAGAGTTCAATGGGTAGATGGAGGAACACACTTGAGGTAGAGTTTCCTTGGGAAGTTCGATTTTCCAGAGAGCATCATTTTGTTGGAAGAGTTCGAGCTAGAGAGGGGACATAGAGACAGAGAAGGGTAGGGACAATGAGTCGAGAGGAAGTTTTATAGTGGGGAAATGTGAACCCAGGTGGGAGAAATGATGAATGGGTTAATAATGAGTAGAAGGAGGGTAATATAAGCATATAAGGGAATGGGACCACACAACCAAAATTGGGGTTTCCCTTGAAATACCATATGTAAAGCCAAATTGTCAATAAAAGGGATCCCATGAGGCTAGAATGCAAGGTTAATATTCAAAAGGGGTCTAGGGGAAAAGGGTACAAAGCTGACCCATTCTTTCTGCCAAATCCCCCCATTAATCCATGCCTAAAAGTGTCCATGATAAGCAAACTACAATACTCAACTACCAAATGACAAGGCATACCTTTAGGTCCAAGAGGCTCACCTTCAAACATATGAACATGGAAAATGGGCGAGGGACCACATGGCTGGCTCAGGTGGTGGAGAAATGACACAATGAACTAGCTGGATGCTGCAAGGGGTTGCTGACTGCCGGCTGAGGACCATCTTGGAGAAAATTTTTCTCCTAGGGTTATCACCTACAAAATGGTGGATAAAATCTAGTTCCAACTGGGACGTGATATCTTGAAGAAGTGGGCGAAGCTACTCGAATGGGAGGTCACGAGAACTCCAACAATCTCTTGGTTACCGTAGACCCGCTACCTAAACATGTAATAGATGGAAAGACACGGGGCATCATGATTTCACGACATCTCATGATCGCACATGCTATATGTCAGGCCATAAAATTAACAGAAAATAAAATATGCAAGTATGCATCTATCTATCATGAGAAAAATCATATGACGTTAGTTTTAATGCGGAAATCAACATGCAATGCATCCTACCCTAACATGCATATGACGAAGCTATTATTAAAATTTAAGTGTAATCATAAAGCCAGTGCAACCAACATATCATCAAGTCAATACAAATATGTCCGCCTATATGATTACTCATGCAACAAATCCCAAAGCGAATGCAAACCCTAACATGTGGAGGATGTTGTGGGTGGGAGGTGGGAAATATGATGCCCACACATGGATGATTATGTGAGAAGAGGTAAGAAAATGATGTAATCTAGTCCGTGAGATCTTCTTTTGCAACAAAAATATAGAGATATCAACAACCAGGCTCATAAACTTTTGATGGATGGAAACCTCGGGCATATCACTTCCACCATTGTCCTTATTATTTATGTCATGGCTTATGGCCTTCATTGGGTTATGATTAGTGGGAAAGAGAGGCTGACGAGATGGATGAACACAAGTAGGTTGCACATGATGATTACACTGGAGGGGAGGCTATGGAGTGATCAAAACCTTGAGGGCGCATCCAAGGAGAAAAAGTATAATCAATGAAGGCTTCTCCTTGACACTATACTTGGGAGGGGGGAAAGGCTCATAGTTACATGAGATCATATGACTAGGTATGAGGGAATCACTTGATGAAGACTCAAGATGATGACCAATAGGAAAAAGGGAGAAAGAAATATTGTATTCAACGAGTTGTGCTTTCCTAAAGTCATAATCTAAAGGCTCAAGTGATTTGAACATAGAATCATACTCAAGAGAAGTGGGAGCCTTATCAATTTCTTTAGTATCAAAGATTGGGTCTCTCCTAAAAGGAAAATTGATCACTTCCAACTTCCCCTCTTTATGCAAAGGGAAATGAAGATTCTCCTTCCTAAGGGTATCAATGGGTATGTCATCATAAATAGTGCATAAGGGGAAGGGAAGATGAATCTCATCCTCATCCTCCTTGTCGGTGTCGTAAATGGGAGCACCATCAAATTGAGGACCAACAGTTTCCCATTTCTCCTTTTCAATGTGGAAATAATCTTCAATGTCATCTTTTAAGGGGCTAATGGGATCATCTCTCTCAAGGTTTTCAAAAGAGGATTCATCGCGAATAATATCCTCGAGAAAGGTAAGGTTGGTCTCAATTTTACTTTCCATAAATTCATCCTTCCCAACACGTGTTCTCAAAATCATCATTTTCATCATGTGGACCCAAGGAGGACTTGTCTTCTTGCTTATTAACTAGACTCTTAATGTCTTGATGATGCTCGATGAAGGCTTCCTCTTAGATGCTTAATGTAGGGTGTACTTGAAAATGTCTAGGAAAGCCATCAATGAACTCTTCAATAGATGCGATGCTCCTAGGTTCATGATTATGCAGCCATGATTTATGACCACCGAGAGATCCCATGAACAATAACATAAGGACATCTTGGTGGAAAACCTTCTCTCTTGAAGTATGTGCATTAAATCTTTCTACGTGGTTAGTTGTGGAGAGTGGATCACCATCAAACATGGTCACCCCACATACCATCCTTTTCGCGACATGATTAGGATGCTCAGGGATGCTAGCAATGTCCAAAGCAGGGAATTTATCAAAGAATGACAACCTATTTGAGGTATACATGAAAAATATGTAGGAGTCGCAAGGGTGAAATTAAAGATGCCTAGACAAATGCTTGTTTCACCCTACAAGCATTGACCTTAAAGTTCAATGAAGAACTAGGGCTTCGTTCTTCCAATGGAGTTTCCAATAATGATATGTCAATATGTTGTATGGGCAAAAAGACATACTTTTCGTGTCCCCGACAATGATGCCAAAATGTTACCACTCAAACTAGCAGGGGACCTAAAGGGCAAATACTAGACCAAGGGCAACAAATGGAGACTTAGCCCACTGTCACCTCAACTAAGACTCCCTTCTATTTATGGACTTTCACCGATGGGAGGAGACTCGGTATATTATGGAGTCATCGATGAAGGATAAGTCAATGAGATGATGGGGTGACCCTAATAATCTCTTTCCTGGAAGAGTTAGAATGATAAGGCTTGCTTGCTTTTTAAGCAAGGTACAATGTCTTCTAGGGAAAGGAAGGGAGGATTTAAGGGTTAGGTTTATGAGATATGACTTATGAAGGAACTTCCCAATCCCCAAATTCCTTATTGTGATTAGTATCTCTGATGGTTCTTAAAGAATTGTCTTTTCAAAGGAGCAGGACTACACGGGACCAAGTGGACCTGGTCTAGGATAGGAGGAATGAGTATGGCAACCAATGATGTTCTAACTTCTTACCCTAGACAAGGTGGGGAAAGGAACAAAGAAAGGATTTTCACTTGAAAGTGTTGATTTGACCCTATGAGGTGCTAGCCTTGGGGATGCTAAGGCAAAGTTGGATCTCGGATCTAGGGCTTGGCTTCCCTCCCAACTCCACTTTTGGAATGGCTTCAAAATTGGAGACATTGAGGAAAGACCAACACATGAGATCCTAGGAGATCGAACTTTTTGGAGGGCTAACTTGTCGGGAAATTGATGCCCTAGGTACCCCAACTTGGCTAGACCTGAATGAAGGTGAAAGTATGTGATTTTTGGTGACCACCTTTTGGTAGATTAGTGCCTTAGTCTTGGGAGAATGGAGTCTATGATAAAATAATGAGTAGGATTCTTGATTCTTGGTCAAGGAGGCCTCAAGATCACTTCGCTAGCCTTCTAGGTCAAGGAGAAGCAATCTTGTAGCTTTTATACTTCGATGTGCAAAGGAGATGGCTTATCGAGGTTGAATTCTTTTATAGAATTACCCCTATGAGATTTTTTTCATATTACATGGCCCATACATTGAGAGATGCTACAATAGAGACAAAATTCCACAATTTTAAGCAGTAAATGCATGCAACAATTAGTCCTAGAAACAACGAACATCCCAGTCTAATGTATATGAAAAAGTAAAACAAGAATAACATTAAAAACATGTACTAACATGTAACTGAGTATATCCAACCATCCACAATTGACAAAAGAGAAGCTCCAAGATAAGATATACCAATATCCAGACATCAAAACTCATCCATGAAGCACCAATTCATCCTTTAGAAAAAGTGCGAAATTCTCAAGAGAGAGAAGAGATCCAATCCAAAGTGATGATGAAAGAATGAACTCATCTTACTTGTATTTATACACTAATGAGGAGTTCGAATTAGCTTCCTTGGCCTACATAAGCCCCAAAAATAAAATAATGTTCTAATAATCTAACTTTTGGTGACAAGCCCACCAAACTAGCTCATAAATGAAAGAATAAGCCTCTCAAGAGGTCAAATAATAATCTATGCATGTCGTAGGGCCCTTTAAGAGGCCTAATGAGGTCCATGGGTGCCATAATGAAGAGTAGGACCCTCAAAAGTGATGGACAAGGGGTTGGCCCCTTGTTCTCCAAACAATAAACCTGCAGTGCTCCCAATGGGTGTGGGGGCACAATGATAACATCATGGGTCTCCAAATGAGTTGAGGGCGCCTGTAGATCGTTTGTAAGGGATCTGATGATGGTGCAGGGGATGCCACATCATCCTACAAGTCCTGGGTCAGCTGCCAAGTGCGTGGTACATCTGTGGGGTTGGCTGGGCAAAGGTGAACCAGTTGCATCATCCTCGTCCAATGGGAGTATATCGAGCATCTCTGATCATCCTCGGGGATCCATGGAGTGTTGTCTACTGTTGTGGAGGCCCATGGCTCTCAACACACACCCTACATGTGCCAATGTAGCCCTCCGGAGGATTAAGACCTTGTATAGGGAGACCAAACCTAAGATGGAGACCATCTGCAATCTTGCATAAGATCCAATGCGTCCCTTAGCCTTCCAGTACAATAAGTCATTAGAGAAATTGAGTAAATGAGCTTACCAACCATGAACCACAGGTGGGGACTTCATAGTGGTCTGCCCTTCCATAATGGGCTTCAGGATGTGCTAATGTCTCTTAAACTCCAAATGGGGTTAACCAAGTATCCTATTAGGTGGTTTCTACTTTTAAAGGGAATAATATGCTCAAGGTACACCCTTCAAAAGGTGGTGCCATGTGACAGATAGGTGAATGAAGTAGGGGATGAGAAGGGGCAACCTTGGGCCACATTTTGAGGTACAAGGGTAGCTAATAAAAGGGAAGCCCACACTTGGGTTTATAATGTATAGGAGGGAGCAATCATGGTACATGAGGTGCCCCGAACTTGATTTTTTTGTTAGTTTTTGGTAGCATCGGAAGTGCTCTAGCCTTGAAAATTGGTGGAGAGGCTAAGGCACATGAGTTCTAAAGAACCCAGAAACCGTTTGGTGAAATTCTACCTGGATTGTGTTTTATTAAAATAATTAATATTTTTAATGGGGTTCCTAAGTCTAAACTTAGGAAAATTAAAATATTAATGGGTATTAATCAAAATATGGGTGAGAATGGTCTAAAAGGCGGATCAAGTCATTTTTTAATCTTAGCCATTGATTAGAGACTTAATCTCGGCCATTGAAGACTCAACATGAAAAGTATAAAATGGAGGCTTGGGGTTCATTTGGAAACAGAGAGAGAGAGAGAGAGAGAATTGATCTGGAGTTCGATTTCTGGGGCTAGGAAGTTGAGAAATTTGAACTAAGTGATCATTTAGTAGCAGAGGGGCAGTGAGAATCTGGGAGGACTTTCCGGAGAACACTGAGCAGAGAGGCGGAGAGAGCTTGGAGTGGCAGCGCAGTAGCCGGGAAAGGCTAACGGTGGGCCACTCTGGGCCCACGCAGTCGCTACACAACGCCAGAAAGGCCAATGCAGAGCAAAAAAGCTGTCTGTCAAGCAGAATCCGGAACTGCCGGAATAGCCGGGAGAATTGACGCAGAGGGTAGAAGAGGTGACGCAAGGCTGACATAGAGCCTATGCAAGGCCAATGCAGAAATAGCCGGGGCCAGCCAGCCTTGTGTCGGATTAGCCAAAATTCTGCTGGGTGAAGTGAGGTAAAACTCAGATTTTCCGCCAGTATTTTCTCTGTAAAGGATTGCTGGCTGAGCATCCTAGATTTGTATTCAGAGATTTCTCCTGCATAATAATAAACCCTCAGAACTGCTGCACCGGTTTTCCCGCTTTGGGTTTTTCTGGGGACTATTGTGTCCAAAAATAAGTGTGTCCTATGTATCTTTTTCTTTGCTCTGTTTTCTGTTTCATGAGATCAAATATTTAATTAGTGTAGGCTGCAAAAGTAATTTGCTTCAGTATTCAGAAGAATAACTTGATGAATGTAATTTAAAGAAAATCAAGTAGGTGAAGTAGATTCAGATTTGCTGCAGTAGGGGTTCCTTTAGTAGTTGGAATTTTCACATTTTCCACCCTTCTTTATATGCCTTTTTCCTTTTTATGTTTTTTTTTGATTAACTGCTCGGGGTTCAAGGGGTAAGAGCATGATGCATAAGATATAACAGTGAATACCCCCTTTTAAGGTAGGGCAGTTCATTACCCATTAGGGGTTGGGACAATCATGGGTTCCTATATGATGAAGGAGGCTCATAGAACTTGTAGGAATCGGGGTGATGGCCATGATGATGGGGTAGAGATCATGTATTGCGTTTTATCCCCGTGCTAAATGTGTTTTTCCCGGCCATCTTTTGCATTTTGTGGTACATTTTCCTGTTGAATGTGGCCAAATATGCGTTTATCTTTCTTTTTAGCTGCATCAACTTTTGGGGCATCATTCCAAGCCTGACCAATGGTGTGGGCAAGGGGAAGGGGCTAGCTAAGACAAAATAAAATCCCAGATCCCACATATATACAAAAAATTAAATTGAAAACCCAAACCCCAAGCTAGAGATTAAAAATTATGTTACAAAATTTTAGATCTATACAAATAATTTATAGATCTATCAAATATAAGGAGTATGAGTCCGACTCCACTCCTAGATCTGTAAATATAAGGCTCTTTCTAGCTAGATCCAACTATTTAGCACATATTTTAAGAGATAAGTAAATTTTTTAATTTAGGTACTAGCCCAAAAATTCCCTACAAGAAGAAGTTCGTCAGATAACCTTAGGATTTTAATCAGGAAGGCTCTCTCGATCTTTTGTCTCGAGAGTCGGCTAGTCCAACCAAGGACTTCCCCAAACGCCTATTTCTCAAGTACAAATAATTTCTGCAAACACTAGATCAAATTTTCAGATCGATAGAGATATAAAATAACAATATAATCTTAAAGAATTAGAGATACCTGCTAATTTAATCAAATTTAAATTTCTACTTTAGATTCAATAACCTAAGCAAGATACTTGTGCAATAGATTATTCCACGAGAGTTATTAATCGATAATTTATAAATAATATTCAACAGAGCATTAAAAACAATATTACCGTAAAATACTAGAGAGGAACACTGGCATCGACAAAACCCCAAATACTTTGTGTTTTTTATTATTCCAGAAATATTACAAGTCAGCTTCGAGAGCCAGTACACGATCTAAAATATCGGATCATTTGAATGACAAGTGACCTCTAATTTATAGATTAATTCTTAAAATTAATTAAAATTTTCTAGACTTAAAATCAATTAAATCTTAAGACTTAAAATTAATTAAATTTCTGGCTTAAGATTTTAATTTATTTTTTGTCAAGAGATTTAATTAATTGACTCATGGGGGGATTAATAATTTTTCTGACTCTCAAATATTTTAGTCATGGTGTCTAAATATGAGGGACCATGCACTAAGATATTTTTTACATAAAGATTTTACATTTTAATACATGAAGGGGGAAACCTGTTCGTTATAAACCCTCAATTATTTACCCAATTCTACGACTCAAATATGATCTAGTAGACCTAGTGATTTGTAATGAAACAATTTAACCAATTAGCTAAAATTATTCCCAAATCACTTTACAGAAGACTTGACTAGAACACTAGGACTTATCTAAGATCTTGACGACAAAATCCACCTTAGCTTTGTGGTGAGGTTGGAGGCAAAAACTCCGCCAATCATTTGTATTTAGAAACATGCATGAATTGGTGAGACGAAAAACCTTCTAGGATAGAAATCGTCACAAAAAAAGTAGGATTATCTAGGTTGTTACATACATAGATGGCCTTACTAGGATCATTTACATTATAAACTTGTAGAATGAGTTTACAACTTTTAAACAATGATGGAAGAAGATGATGATGAAATCTGGATGATCTCATTGTTCGATCATGATGGAATCTTCTTGCGAAAATGTATACTACTATAGGGTAGTTGACGCGGAGTGGTTAACATCTGGCTCTACTGGGGAATGTGTTGCTTCACTGAAGGAATGTGAGAATCCAGAATCTGCACCCAGGCAACACACAAAATCACATAAGTAGTGTCCATCCAAATGTAATCCAAAAATCATCATATAACATTAAGTGCATGATATAGAAGCTCTGAAATGTACAACTAACCTAAAGACAAAAGTGAAACTTAATCTATGAAATAGAATGCTGAAATAGAAACTACTCTAACAACAAAAATAACAAGGAGTAGGGTTAGAAATACAATACAGAGGATGCCCTATGGCATAAGATGTGTTCAATATAATGCATACTGAGCGTTTTCCTGCTTTCTGGCAAATCAGTGGGTTGTTTTTCGGATGTGCCATGCCCGATCATGCATATTGTAGGACTTTGTCTAATTTGAAGATCGAGCTGCTCTTGGCTATCAGATGCATCAAACCGCTTCCTTCTTCTTTTCTTCTTTTTGTTCTTCTTCTGGGTGGGCTGAGATGTCAATATTGAGACCACTATCTATTCCTTGTCCTAATCTTGAAAATGCTTGGGCGAAAGATATGAAGAATTTGACGTATGCCCAATCTTACTCTGAATATAATCTGTTAATGGTGACACATAAGCTTGGTCTTAACTTTCTTTGTAACCATGGTCGACTTGTCCTTAATGAGAAAATTGACCTTCTTGCAATGAGATGGGAGTTGCTTTGGCGGACTAGGAGATTTGTGAGTCGTGATAAACCCTTTGTGCTTTGGTTTGAGTTGAAGTCTCGGACCCTGTGCCTTTTTCATCATTTGCAGCTTATCCTGAATAGTGGTCTTTTCAATTCTGATGGCATCAATCTGGTTAGAGTGTCCAACCTTCATGGCACTAATTTCCTTTGCATGAATTGATTCCATAGCTGTTATTAATTGTACTTGCTTTTCCTCCATGGCCAACAATCTATTCTACAGACATATCTGACCAACTTCCATGTCTTTTATCATTTTGTTATGATTTACTTGAATACCACTCATTTATTTCACATGATTTTCTTCCATGGTGATCAAATGATCCATGGTGGATATCTGATTAACATGTTTTCTTCTATAGCCAACAACCTCTTCTACATAGAACCCATTTCCCTGGCGTGATCTTTTGTTAATCTAGCTTGGTTAAGTTCCATGTTCTTAATGAGTTGAGCCTGGTTGACTTCCATATTCTTGATTACCTGTGCTTGATTCAATTGCATATCCTTAACCATTTGAGTTAACTGCTTGATAAGATCATTTTCAGTTTCTTTAGTTTCCTTTACTTCAACCTTCGCTTTGACCTTTCTCTTATCTCCATATTTATTTTCAAAGGCATCAATGATTGATTGTAAAGAATCAAAAGTGTTATCAGGAAACTCAGCAAACCATTCTAAGGCATCTCCATATAAGGTGAGAATGAAAATCTTCATCTTCACATCTTCATGGTCAGAATATGGGTGACACTTGCTTATATAGATGCTGAAATTCTGAAGGTGAGTCTTGGCAGTAAAAGCATTGTCACCTTGAAAAGGAGGAAATTCATCGATGATTTCACCAACTTCATAAGGATAATCATGCAGATCTCCCTGAATGTTAGTAAAATCATAAGGAGCAAACAAATCATCCATGATGACTTGCTTAAAGGCCACATGGATGATAGAGAGAGAGATCCTTGCTCAAGAAAATCTAGAGATCCACAGTAAGCGAGCATCTAGCAGAAATTCTTGTAAGAAATGAAAGAAGTGGAGTTGCCACTTGAACATGAATCTATTTCCAAGATCCAAAATGAAAAACCCGAAAGATTAGTCAGGGAGAGGCAGCTGGATATCGGGGACGGCGTCTTGTCTGAGAAATAATGGATGAATAAGTAGAGGCGCCACCCAAACAGGGAACCAACCAAAATGTCTCGGTGCTAAAGGTGCAGATAGAGAAGATGAAAGGATTAGTGAGAGGAAAAAGATAAGGCAATGAAAAGATGAAGAGATGAAATAATGATGCCAAAAAATGTTATGCCGCTTGATAGGCTAATGAATGGTGGAAAAGATTAGATGATTAGAGAAATGTCCTAAGGACCAAGGAGAAAAAAATTCTATCCTCGGCGAGAGATGAAAATATGAGAACGATGAAAGATTAAAGATGAAGAGGAAATATGAATGTTGTAAAGCCAAGGTCCAATAAATTGGTCCCCGGCAACAGCGCCACAACATGTTGTCGCATAGAATGTCTAGGCACCGTGACAACGGCTTAGATCGGGGGCTGTCACCCTGATTCCCAATCTCTCCGTTTAAGTTGTCTCCCAACAACGGACTAAGGGGGGTGGACCCTACAAAAATGGAATGATGGAGGACTAGTTGGGAACCAACCAGTCCGGTAGACACATTTGACTCTTTGAGCGACCAAATACTTGTTTAGATCTAGCAAGACTTAAATGATTCGATTAGATTTATAAGGTTGATGCTAGTGCCTTGTGGAATCAACTGTCTTGCTAAGAAATTTAGGAACAAGTACAAGATGGACAACTGCTGCTAAAGAAAATATTATTATGATGAAAAAGAGATGCAAGATGCAATTAGCAAAGGGATGAGTGAGTAGTCTTGAGGTAAGATCGTTTAATGTTTAAGTACTTAGTATAAATTAACCTTATAACAAGAGTACTCAATGAAGATAATCCTACACAAGACGAATGCAAATAGGATACAAAGATGCCAAAGATGTAATCGTTCAAGTAAATAACGCCTCTTAAAGAAAGGTGCCAAAACAACCATAAACCAATGATTTTAATGTCCAGAGAACTAGATAATTAAATCATTTATCCAATATAATTGACAATTCTTCAAGATTAACAATCTCAGGATTTTTCCAAGATAATGCCAATTATGCAGATTCTCAAAATACTCAATTTTAGTAACTGAAAGATATACAATTTTCCACAAGTCCACAATAGAGTATTCAATAGAAATGCTGATCACAATTACTCTTAAAATTCTCAAAACTAATTCAAGAAATATCCCACAATTCAAGTAAATAAATGCAAGCTTAGAGTTAATTTCCTTCTTAGAAAAAGGACGATCTAAACAAATATCAAGCATTAAAACCAATGATTACAAAACTTAGCTGAATCATGCAGATAATAAAAGCTTAAGCACTTAAATTTCAACAATTTAATATTTTAGGATAACGGTGAAATTTAGATGCTAATTAGTGCCCAAAACATCTCTTCAAATAATTCTGGAAATTATTAATTTTTCTAATTTTTCATATCGAAAAAAATATATTTTCTCATATAGTCATACTTACAGAAATTTAAAAAAAATTTATTTGTTGCCTTGACTATAGGAAAATTTAAATTTTTACCCCACAAAGATTTTAAAGATTTAAGGCCCCAAAACCTTTATCACAAAACTAAAAAATGAACTTTAGATTAGAATTTGTCATGCTTAAAATTTTTTGCTTTAAGATTTATGTGATAATAAAAATTTAATTTTCTCGAAGGGGCAAAAGTGATGAATGATTTTTTTAATGTGGTAAGGCAAAAATTTATTTTTTAAAGGGCCAAAGGCCATCTTTTAAAAAATTAAATCGAAGTATTGCTTATGAAAAAATATTAAATTAAATTTTTTCATGGGCCAAAGGCCACGAAAAAAATTTAAATCAAAAAGGTGAAATGAGGTTGACTAAGTTAGTGAAAGGGAAAAGGCGTATGCAGGTCAAGAGGCTGGAGCAGCAAGGAGGGACAAGGGCCGAGCTCGCAACGAATTGGAAGAGGAGCCACGACAAGGGAATCGAGGCATCAGATGGGCAGGGAGGAGCTAACACGAAGGGTAGAGGGAGTCACGTGGAGGTGAGGTGAGGATGAGAAGGGACGCAAGCAGAGAGGACACTGAGAAATGCAAAAGATTAGGGCCACAAGCTAAGAAGATGAATGCAAAGGATAAGGGACACGACGGGCTGAGGAAGCTGTGAGGAGAGCTGAGGGTTAGGGAGAGAAAGGAGAAATGTGAGCTGAGAAAGAAAGGATGAAGAAAAACGCAGAGGGGAAAGGGATCCGCGAGGAGAGAGAAAGGAGAGCAGGGATGAGGGCCGCGTGAGGGAAAACACGCAGAAGAGAAAGAGAGCAAGAATTGCGGGAGAGAAAAGAATGGACAACGTGAAAGTTTAGGACAGTGATTAGATTGCAGGAATGGAGGAAGCCAAGGGCTGTAAACAAAAAATTAAAATTTTATTCAAAAGGTTTGCTAAAAAAAAAGCAATTTCCTTCTCAGAATTTACTAAGATCTGAATCTTCAAATAAATGATTTCGTTGTTTTTTATCCTTGCAAACAAAAAATTGAGGCAAGATCTTGCCCTCCAGAGCTTAGATCTGCTTCGAAACCACAAATTTTCCTTGACAATCTTCAGATTTGAACTTGTACAAAACAAAATAAAATCCCAGATCCCACATATATACAAAAAATTAAATTGAAAACCCAAACCCAAAGCTAGAGATTAAAAATTATGTTACAAAGCTACAAATCTATACAAATAATTTACATATTTATCAGATTTGAGTGGTATGAGTTTGACTTCGTTCCCAGATTTGTCTAAGGCTCTTTATAGCTTGATCCAACTATTTAGCACAAATTTTAAGAGATAAGTGAAATTTTTAATTTAAGTACTAGCCTAGAAAATCCCTGCAAGAAGTAGTTCGTCAGATAATCTTAGGATTTTAATCAAGAAGACTCTCCAAATCTTATGTCTTAGGAGTCAGCTGGTCCAACCGAGGACTTCCCCAAACGCTCAATTTATTAAGTACAAATGATTTTTGCAAACATTAGATCAAATTGTAAGATCGATAGAAATATAAAATAACAATATAATCTTTAAGAATTAGAGATCCCTACTAATTCAATCAAATTAAAATTGCTATTTTAGATCCAATAAACTAAACAAGATACTTGTGCAATGGATTATTCCATGAGCGCTATTAATCGACAATTTATAAATAATATTCAGCGGAAGATTAAAAACAATATTACCATAAAATACCGGAGATGAACATTGTCATCAATAAAACTTCAAAGACTTTGCATTGTTACTATTCCAGAAATATTACAAGAGAGTTTTCAGAACTAGTACACAATCTAAAAGATCGGATCATTTGAATGACAAGTGACCTCTAATTTATAGATTAATTCTCCAACAGTTAGTTGGCTTGATCCCCGTCAAAGTAATCTCGACCGTTGAAAAATATTTAATTATCTTTTAATCTCCTCCGTCGAAATTATTTTATTTTTGAGGAAATTCGATTTTTTCATTTAATTGAATTTTAATCAACTCAAAATTAATTATTTTGAGTTGATTTTCTCAAAAAATTGACTTTGACTTAACTATCAAGGCCCAAGGGTCCAAAATCTCTTGAAATTTTCAATATTCCCTTGGCTAGAGACCTCCAAAATTTAATTTCTTCGAAACCCACAAATTTTACCTTTTGGAGAATTGATTTTTCCTAAGAGTTAATATTAATTAAATTTCTGGCTTAGGATTTTAATTTATTTTTGCTAATAGATTTAATTAATTGACTCATGAGGGGATTAATAATTTTTTTGACCCTCAAATATTTTAGCCATGGTGTCTAAATATGAGGGACCATGCACTAAGATATTTTTTACATCAAGATTTTACATTTTAATACATGAAGGGGGAAAACCCGTTCATTATAGACCCTCAATTATTTACCCAATTCTGTGACTCAAATATGATGCAATAGTCCTAGTGATTTGTAATAAAACAATTTAGCCAATTAGCTAAAATTATTCCCAAATCACTTTATAGAAGACTTGACTAGAACACTAAGACTTACGTAAGATCTTGACGATAGAATCCACCTAGCTTTGGGGTGAGGTTGGAGGGGAAAACTCTGCCGATCATTCATGTTTAGAAACACATATGAATCGGCTAGACGAAAAACCTCTTAGGAGAGAAATCGTTACAAAAAAGGTAGGATTACCTAGGTTGTTACATACATGGATAGTCTTACTAGGATCATTTACATTATAAACTTGCAAAATGAGTTTACAACTTTTAAACAATGATGGCTAAAGATGATGATGAAATCTGGATGATCTAACTGTTCGATCATGATGGAATCTTCTTGTGAAAATGTATACTGCTATAGGGTAGTTGATGCAGAGTGGTCAACGCTGGGGATCCATGAAGTAATATCTGCTATGGTGGAGGCCCATGGCTCTCAACGCTCACCCTACAAGTGCCAATGTGGCCCTCTGGAGGGCTAGGACCCCATATAGGGAGATCAAGCCCTAAATGAAGACCCACATGCAATCTTGCATAAGATCCAATGCGTCCCCTTACCCTCCAATACAACAAGTCATTAGAATAATCAAGTAATAAAGCTTACAAGTCATGGGATCAATGGGGCACTTCATGGTGGCATGCCCTTCCATAGTGGGCTTTGGCATGTATTAGTGTCTTCAAGCTCTATAGGGGGGTTAACCAAGGATCCTATTAGGTGGTTTCAACCTCTGAAAGGGGTGACATGTCCATGGTACATCCCTTAAGTGGTAGGTGGCAAATGATATAATAATAGAATGGAGTGGGGATTAGGGAATCATCCAGTGCACACATCAAGGTGCAATGGTAGCTATAATAAGGGAAGCCCACACCTGGTTATATGAGTGTAGGAGGGAGCAAATCGTAGTACATGAGTTACCACGACCTTTGTTTTTCCACCCTTTTTCATATACCTTTTGCCTTTAATTGATTTTTCTCTATAACTGCTCGGGGGTCCAAGGGATGAGAGCATGATGTGTAATATGTAGCAGTGGATACCCCTCTAAGGTGGGGCAGTCCATCGCTCACTAGGGGTTGGGATGATCATGGGTTCCTTAATGATGAATGGGGCTCTTCTAAGGCCCATAGGAACAAGAGTGATCACCATGGATAAGGGGTAGAGCTCCTGTTGGCTTCTGCCCACGTACTAAATTTCCATGTCTCGACCATCTTTTGCATTTTGTGGTACCTTTCTTGTTGTGAATGCCAAATTATGCTTTTTTTATTTTCTTTTTAGCTGCATCAACCTTTGCGGCATCGTTCCAGGCCTGACCCAAGGTGTGGACAAGGGGAGGTGGAGGCTAACCCTATGTGGACCTTGTGGACACATGTGGATTCGAATGGGAAAAATACTGAATGGGGTTAAAATGAGTTGAAAGGGGTGATGTATATGGAGTCAGGAAGTCGAAACACACAACCAAAATCGAGATGTCCCATGTAGTGCCAACCCTGAAGCCAATGGCCAATAAAGGAGATCCCACTGGACTAGGATACAAGGGTAACCACGGAATCAGGCAGTGGAGACAAGAATACAAACCTAGCCCACTCTTTCCGTTGTATCCCCCCACCAATCCATGCCCAAAAGTGCCTATGAAAAGTAAACAAAATTACTCAACCAAATTGCAATGACCCATCTACCAATACAAACAAAATGTAAATCATTAGCATGTATACGAGGCATGCATATGATAACTACATATGCATGTGTTGCCTACACTGCACTAGTATTCATATTAAATTATGAAGAATTTCCAAGCATAGGATAAAAGATGTAATTGTTGAAGATACTAAATAAATACCTAACTCGCAAAAATATAGTGAAATATGTATTTTAGTGTGTCGTCATCATAATAGGTAATAATAGAATATTATGCAAAATAAAAGATTAATACTCTATACTATACAAAATTAAAAGGGATAAGTATAAATAAAAGGAATGAACATTTAAAAAGGATACTATGCATGTTATACAAAAATAAAAATAAAAAGAATATTAGATAAAGCAAACAAAAGGGAATATAATATGTTATTTTACCTAACCCAACCAATTCATAAAGGCACATTACAATATTAATATTATGGAGGGTGAGTAATATCATACGTATAGGTTCCAAAAGTAATGATAAAACTGTCATCTTAAAGAGAGACCACCGCATCTAATTATAAATGCTTTACCTTCCTCACGAAGCCAACACAAAAGAGAAGCGGTCATGCAACCGACTGAAAGTTCGAGAAGAGCCTCATGGAAAAATATAAAGGGAACATAGATGATGTTTTTGAGGGGGAGGAAATTTTCAGGAGAAGGAAGGAGAAAATTTTTAACAGAAAGTTATAGACAGTAAGGACTGAGCCTTGGTTGTTCTTGAAGTTTTTGGGCACGGGGGCCAGATTGCATCAATTGGGAAGCATTCTGGAACTGAGTACTTAGGTTGTACCTAGTTTGGCTGGGAGGTTTTGGTCTTTTAGTAACCAGCGCGAATTTGGAGCCACAACATCTCAGGATCGACTTCATACACGGAAACTAGGTAGGTGTCTGTGCATTAAAATTGATAAATTTCTTGCTTAAATTGTAGTTGGTAAATTTTAGAAGAACTTCGAAATTTAATTTGGAAATTATATTTTGTTTTGGGCATTACATGAATTTAGGAATTCAATTTGTAAACTTAAATGGGAAAATTTTGGTTTAAGCACAACACAAACCAATGAAAAGTCATGCCTTTGGGGTCGGGAAGCCCACCCTCAAACATACATTCATAACAGATGGGTGAGGGACCACATGGCTGGCTTAGGTGGCAGAGAAAATGAAACATCGAGCTATCTGGGGCTGCAAAGGGCTGCTGGTTGCTCGCTGAGGACCGTCTAAGAGAAAAATTTTCTCCTATATACACTACCCATGGGTGGTGGGTAATAGGGCCTCTACCCCATTGATAGCACTTTATTTAGCTTTTGTCTTATAGGGTTTCCCTCTCTAAGGCCTACTAGATTTTGTGGTAATAGGTTTTGTTGTCACTCAGATTGTACAGGCATCACGACAACGGCTCAAGGCGGGGGTTGTCACTCTGATCCCCGCTCACTTTGTTCTAGCTATCTCCCAACAACAGGCTATGGGGGGTAGTCCCTATGGAAATGTGTAGGTGGAAGATAAATTGGCAACCAACAAGCCCGGGAGACACGATTGAGTGGCTTAGCTACTTGGTTAAATTTAGCAAGACTTAAAGATTATATTAGATTCAGCTATGGGACTAGTGCCTTATGGAGTCAAAATTATTGCTTGTTATAATTTAAGACCAACTAACCGAATGGACAACCACTGCTTAGATGCTTCATTAACTTATATGAGATGCAAGTGTTGATTTGTGGTAGCATCGGATGTGCTCTAGCCATGAAAATTGGTGGAGAGGCTAAAGCACATGAAATCTCCAAGACCTAGAAATGGTTTGGGCAGATTTTAATCGGTTTGGGAGATATTAAAATAATTAATATTTTTAATGGAGTTCCTAAGTCTAAACTTAGAAAAACATAAAATATTAATGGGTATTAATATAAAACTGGGTTAGAAGGTTCCAAAAGTCATGGATCAAGCCAAATCTAATCTTAGTAGTTGATTAGAGATTTAATCTTGACCGTTGAAGGACCAATGAGAAAAGTATAAGAAGAGGCTTGAGGGTCAGTTGGAGAACACACCATAGTGATTAGTCATTCATTTTGCTAGAGCAGGGTCGCTAAGCAAAGTTGAATCAGTGATCAACAACGAGAGGCAATGAGTACAAGATAAAGAGGTAGAGATAGTACTGGGAGACCAGCGCAGAAGCAGAGAGAGTGAGAGCAGCGACCAGTCCAGGCTATGTAGAGCCCAGCAGAGTCAGTGCAGAGGCTAGAGGGACTACGTCATCCATGCAGAGGCTGCGCAGTGCCTTAGAAGGCTGATGCACAGGGTCCTGGGGCTGACGCAGGTCAGCAAGAGGCTGACACAGAGGCCAGAAGGGCCAGTGTTGAGCTTCAGTTGTGCCGGAGAGGGTTTCGTGCGACAGGTTTTCTGAATCCTTGTTTCCGAATATAGAGGTATTGATGTAGTGTATTTTTCTCTGTCGGGTGAGCCGGTTAGGCACCCAGTTGTACTCAGAAAGACTGCATAATAAGATAACCCTTAGAATAGTTGCACCGGTTTTCCCGCATTGGGTTTTTCTGGGGACATTTGTCCAAAAATAACGGTGTCACTTGTGTGCTTGTTTTCTTTCAGTTGATGATCTGTAGATGTTGACTGTATTGTGCTTATTTTGGTATTTAAATGTATTAAATAACTTATTCAGAATTTACAAGTAGAAGAAATAAACCAACAGAATACAGATTAATTTTCTAATGGATAGACTTAGAAAATTCAACATGGTATCAGAGGGAAGTTGCAGATCACAGGGAAACTGAAGGCATCAACTTAGTAGAGCATTTGTAGCAGATTCAGCTGTCTTGAGTGACAGAGTTGATCCTTGCAGAAAGCGATAGAGGAAGGAGTGACGCAGAGGGACTACGTCATCAGTCTGAGCCAGAAAGAGGCAACACAGAGGCTGAGGAAGGCAGAAACAGGCTCACGCAGAGCCCAGGTGGGTTGACGCAGTTGGCTGAGAGACCTGTTTTGCTGGTGCCTGGATTGCGTAGAGCCAAGAGGCTCAATCCTTCAGTTGCTGGGGCATAGGAGGCTGTGGGTAGTTTGCGGAGCGAAGCTGGTGGGGTACTGTGGTCAGAATAGTACCTAACAAGGCAAGACCAAGGTGGAGGGAGTTGGTGTTGAGGCGGATTTCTAGCCAACGAATCTGGATCAGTGTTGCAGTTGCACAGATGATGGGAGTGGGGCAACTTGATGTTGGCAGAAGGATTTCTAGGAGGGAAATCGGGACTCAGAGGGAGTCCAGAGAAGAACTTCCAGATGGGAAGTAGAGAGACTCAATAGGAGTTGAACAAAGGACTTCCAGGAGGGAAGTAGAAAGACTCGGAGGAGTGGACAGAAGAGCAACGAGACGGTCGTGAATGGGCTAAGGGATCAGGGTAGGCTGGACGGAGCGTCCAACTTTGTGGTCTGGAAGGCTAGGATCCTGTCCATTCTAGACAGACATCGCATCAAGGGCTTCGCGTTGAGAACTATGGCTATCCTAGTTGAACCGGTAGTTAATGAAAGGTACGAGGAGGCAATGGCTAAGGCAAAGTGCATCATCCTTGATGAGGTCAAGGATCATGTGGTCCAACATATCGCTGAGAAGCAAACGACAAAGGAGATATGGGACACTTTGAAGACATTGTACTAGCATACTTCCGTGCAGAGGAAGGTGCTCCTTGAGAATCATCTAAGGTCATACCAGATAAAGAAGGGGGAGCAGATAGATCACTTCCTTGGTCGATTGAAGGAGATCAGGGACCAGCTGACTTCCATAGGAGCTATGTCGGATGAAGAGATGATGGTTAGGAACGTACTTAACGCAGTCTTCGAGGAGTGGGAGACATTTGTCCAGAGCATATTGGGCAGAACGAATCTTCCAGATTGGGAAGAATTGTGGGCGGCTCTTTGCCAAGAAGAGATCAGAAGGCTTAGCAAGAAGGGAAGTAGCAGTAGAGGAGTCCAGATCAAGAAGGAGGAGGAAGAGGATGCGGCTCTAGCATTTGCAGGAAAGTAGGAGAAGAGGTAGAAGGACCTCTCCAAGGTCAAGTGTTTCCATTGTGGGGATTTGGGTCACCATGCGAACTAGTGTTCGAGGAAGAAGAACAAGGGAGAGGCTTCTGAGTCTAAGGCAGCGCCAACGAAGGTAGAGAATGAAGTTGAGGAGGATGACGATTGTGCCATGAGTGCTCATGTGCCACTTGAGAAGAAGTGGGGAGATATCGAGTTGTAGTCAGGAGAACTACAGGCGATGAGGGGCAGGATCCTTGAGGTACCCAACCTCTTGGATTATACCTTGCCACGGGAGCTCTGAAGAGGAGTAGTGGGACTACTAGATGTGGGTAGAGACGAATGCGGATGAAGCGACAGAGAGTGTTACAGTGTAGGAGTCCCAGGGAGTGCGAGGCTAGCAGGCTGCAACAGTGCGAGAGGCACGGGAGTGTTGCAACGGTGCAGGATGGCACAGAGAGGGTTGCAATGGTGCAGGATGGCACAGAGAGGGTTGCAACGGTGCGAGATGTAGGGAGTTGTTGTAGTAGTGCAGAGGTTAGTAGAGGGAGCACTTGTTAGCGGAAGAGGGAGCGTCAGCATTGGGAGTGTTTTTAGCCCGACAGAGATGTCATAAGTTGGGTGGATCAGTTACTTACTTCTCAGCAACTGAGTTGCAGTGCAGTAGCAGTTAGCAGTAGCACGATGCAACATGATGAGAGGGGGTTGCAGTGCTGAGAGGATGGACCAGCAATAGCACAGATGCAGAGGGAGACGTCGTATGAATGCAGTAGTGGCAGTGGCAGGGCCATGGGCAGTAGCACAGAATGCAGCAGTGCAGAGGATGTTGGGCAACAGGCCTAGCATTGGCACAGGTACCGGTGCTAGATAATTAGAGTGATGCTCAATGTGGAGTATTACTAGAGCACAATCCTCGCTAAAAGGGAGTGTTGATTTGTAGTAGCATCGGATGTGCTCTAGCCATGAAAATTGGTGGAGAGGCTAAAGCACATGAGATCTCCAAGACCTAGAAATGGTTTGGGCAGATTCTAACCGGTTTGGGAGATATTAAAAAATAAAATATTAATGGGTATTAATATAAAACTGGGTTAGAAGGTTCCAAAAGTCATGGATCAAGCCAAATCTAATCTTAGTAGTTGATTAGAGATTTAATCTCAGTCGTTGAACGACCAATTAGAAAAGTATAAGAAGAGGCTTGAGGGTCAGTTGGAGAACATACCAGAGTGATCAGTCATTCATTTTTCTAGAGCAGGGTTGTTAAGCAAAGTTGAATCAGTGATCAACAGCGAGGGGCAGTGAGTACAAGACAGAGAGGTAGAGACAGTACTGGGAGACCAACGCAGAAGCAGAGAGAGCGAGAGAAGTAGCCAGTCCAGGCTATGTAGAGTCTAGCAGAGTCAGTGCAGAGGCCAAAGGGACTGCGTCATCCATGCGGAGGCTGCTGGAGTGACACAGAGGGTCCTGGGGCTGACATAGAGGCTAGAAGGGCTAGCACTGAGCTTCAGTTGTGCCGGAGAGGGTTTCGTGGAAAAGGTTTTCTGAATACCTGTTTCTGAATATAGAGGTATTGCTGCTGTGTATTTTTCTCTGTTGGGTGAGCGGGTTAGGCACCCAGCTGTACTCAGAAAGACTGCATAATAAGATAACCCTCAGAATAATTGCACTAGTTTTCCCGCATTGGGTTTTTCCCGGGACATTTGTCCAAAAATAACGGTGTCAATTGTGTGCTTGTTTTCTTTCAGTTGATGATTAGTAGATGTTGTGACTGTATTGTGTTTATTTTGGTATTTAAATGTATTAAATAACTTGTTCGGAATTTACAAGTAGAAGAAATAAACTAGTAGAATACAGATTAATTTTCTAACGGATAGGCTTAAAAAATTCAACAGCTAGTCCTAAGATCTAGATGAAATGCAAGGATCTTGGTCACTTTTAAGTTATATGCCTAGTCTAAATGGAATCTCCTTCTTAACTATTTTGAGACTAGTCTTTAGAGTAGGTTGTGGGATGGAAGCCAATGGGAAGCAAACAAATGATTGATTAACGATACCTCCCCCTGTGTTCCAACCACCTAGTGCCTCCGACGCTGCAGAGACTATGGCTCTGACCACTGCAAGGTCACTGTGTTAACCACTAAAAAGGTGTTGAATCGCTCAAGCTAAGTGAGAAAGGGTGGCCTTAGAAGTCTATCAACCAAACTTATGCTTAGAGGTAAATTATTAATGCAACTAGGCCTAGAATGCTTATGAGTGAGTATTCGGTTTAAGATTGGCTTAATGTTCAAGTACTTAAAGTTATAATTAATCTTCAATGACAAGAGTACTTATCTAATAAATTGAAAGCCAATCTTATTACCAAGAGTGTGCAAATTATTAAGTGCCAATGTCAAATCCACAAGATGCTTAATTAAGAGCAATTATTCACTTAACAATTTGCCAATAATCATCAACACAAGATGCCAATTGCTCAAGATATTCCAACGATGATTATAAAAAATCTTATTCCAACAATAATTATCTAAGGCAATGCCAAGATTATGCTCTTTAGACAATGCCAATATTGAAAGATGCTCAATTAGAATAACGGTCAACAAAACTTAAGATGCCAATTGCTTAAGATAGACAATAAAATTACCAAAGCTTCTTAAGATTGTGAAAGAGCACAAGATTATGAACTTAACTTAGAGCAATTATCCAACAAATTCTTAGCAATGTTTAAACAAACTTAGATCTTAATAACTGAAACCATCAACAAGATTAGGGTTTAGATGTGTAAGTGCTTATTTAGTGCAAAATTGTGATTGTTATGAATGATCTTACAAGAAACAAACAAGTGTTAGCTTTCAAATAATCAATGTTTTAGACAAGCTTCTTCACAAGAGCACTAATTAAACTTTAGGACAACAGTAAGCTACTCACTCTAAATCCAAGAAATAGCAAGCATATAAGAAACTAATATGACCAATGAAACATTAAATGACTTGCCAAGTGAGTATGCAAGAGAGCTACCCTTCTTATGATGGATTATTCAGAGATATATCAGATCTGAAAATACTTATTGCAGCAGTGAGAAAATTATGCAAACAATGAGCAATCAATGTGAGAGTGTGTGCCAAATTGTGCCCAACAATTGCCAAGTGATAAAACAACTTTGTCAATATGGAATTGTGAGTTTTTAGCCTTCTCAAAGATGTAGTATTCAGAAAATATAAGATCTGATCACACTTTTATGCAGAGATATCAATCACTACAAATTGGAGATTTATGCCAAAAACTTGAAGCTCAAGACACTTAGATGTTAGGACAAAGTGCTAAATATCGCACCAATCAATTTTATGCCTCTTAATGTGTTCTTTCCAAGTTATATCAGATCTGATCTATTTGATTATGCAGAGATATTCCAGCCAACAAACAAGTAGATCTAGGCCTAATGAACAATGCCCAAGTAGCCAAAACACAAGTAAAATTTTACCATGAATTTTTTAGTGTGTTTGAACTATTTAGATGAGATTTTAGGGCACTTAAATCATTGTTATGGTGAATTTATTACCACTGTAGAGAAGCCAAGGGTTTAGAGAGCAAACCCTAGGCCCAAGGCCTTGAAGATGACTTGTCCAATTTGCCCAAAATTTTTCCAATGAAGATGCCACCTGAAAACACAAGATTTGAGCCAATTTCTTCTTGCAAAACCCACCAATATTCAATCTAGAAAATTCAGAGATGGACAAAGGGAAAACTAGGGCCAAAGAAGGGTTAGCACTAGGTTCAATGGGGCAAGTGTTGAGCTAGAAAAGGCCTAGAAGGCCTAGCAGCATAGGAAATGAGGCTAAGGAAGGGATGAAAAGGGGAAAAAGAGGGCAAAAAGGGAGAGCGAAGGGCATAAGAGGAGGAATCAGAGGGGCCGAGGTTAGGAGAGGGCTTGAAAAGCCTACGACCAACCCTAAAGGCTACTGTCCAAGCCCAAGGAGGAAGGCCAAGGCCTTCTGGGCTCATGCCCAGGCCAAAAATGGCCTAAAAATCGGATGCAGGGGTAGAGGAAGAAGACCGAGGCCCTCTGGGGTTGATGACTAGGTTCTGGAGGGCCTCTAGGGGTGATGCAGGCCCTGAAAAGTCTGACGCTGGAGGTGAAGAGGCTGACGTTGGGCCTGGAGAGGGCAGATCTAGGCCTGAGAGCCCTAAAACTTGAAACCCTTGCTTTGAAAGATTTATTTTCTACGGATCCTCAGTTTTACTGCAAAATCTTCAATGGTTGACCCTGCAAAAAAAAATTTAGAGGCTAGATCTTATCCTGAAGGGCCTAGATCTAGTTCTAATCCAGCTCTTGTCACTTGATCTTATCTGCACAAATGAAAGAAAAACGTCCAAAACCCCAATATATACAAAAATTCAAAAATAAGTCAAAGACCAAAAACCCCAGTTGCAAAACCAATAATTTACTAGTGTATTATACAACTTATTTACAAAATATACATGTAAAATGCTTAATTTTTTTTTGGAATTTTTATAAATCTTTAGTAGTGGCTAAATGTATTTCGAAAGATAAATAATAAACTACAGCCTTAGCGAAGTTAGAACATCATAAAAATAATTACAGTCCGAACATAGTCAGTTTCTATCCAAAGTTTGTGAACTTGGAGTCCAAGGGCTAAGGAACCTGCAAACACTATATATTTCTAACGAACAAATCGTTAGGGCACCCAGTGAATCAGATCACCTAAGATAAGCCCACAACTTACCAATAGAATGTGCCTATCACTTATAGTGAAATACCGCTCAAAATATTCATAAAGCACAATATAGGAATGCCCGTACCCAACACGTACCACAAATCATCAGATCAGAGACACCATGATTACACCCAAAAGTCTTTATTATGATTATTCCAACGTTCCCAGCAGGACAATAATTTACATCAGCTTTTCAGAGTTACAACAACCAAAACTAGATGGCTTGAGACACAAATGACTTTCAATTTATAGATAAATCCTCCAAGTGGAAAAATAACGGCTAGTTGGCTTAATCCCTGTCAAAATAATCTCGGTTGTCGAAAAATATTTGATCATCTTTTAATTTCCACCGTTGAAAATATTTATTTTTGAGGAATTTTCGAATTTCTCATTTACCCATTTTTTATTAGCTCAAAATTAATTATTTTATTTTGAGCTATTTTCCTCAAACTATCGACTTTGATTTGACCACCAAGGCCCAAGGGTCCATTTTTTATTGAAATATACAATATTACCCTGGTGGGGGACCTCCAAAAATTAATTTCTTTGATACCCACGATTGTTTCCACTAATAGAATCTAATTTCTGTAAGACTCTAAATTTGATTCTAATTAATTAATTTTCCAGCTTAGGATTAATTTAATTTTGGCAGAAAAATTAATTAATTGGCACTTGAGGTGATTAATTTTTTTTTCCACCCTCTAATATTTTAGCCATGGTGTCCAAGTATGAGGGACCATGCACTAACATATTTTTTACATAATATGATTACATTTTCAACCCTCAAAGGGGGAACACCCGTTTGGTATAGTCCCTCAAATTACACACCCAATTCTGTGACACAACATGATTTAGTAGACCAAGTGATTTGTAATAAAATAATTTAGTCAATTAGCTTAAATTATTTCCAAATCACTTTTACATAAGACTCGACTAAAGCACTAAGACTCACCTAAGACTTGATGATAAATTCCACCCTAACTTTGACGACAAAACTCTGCTGACAATTCGTGTTTAGAAACATAGATGAACCAATGAAACGAAAAATCTCCTAAGATAAAATTTTCGCCAAAATAATATGCTTACCTAGGTTGTTACATACATACATGGTCTTACTAGCATCATTTACATTACAAATTTGCAGAATGGGTTTACAATGACTCAATAAACTGATGTCCTGACAATCTCAATCCTTTGAAAAAATTGGTATATCTACTTCTTTGGAACTTTGACAAAAATGAGTGCAACAGGTTCAACACCCAAAAAATGGTCAATTATCCCCATGTTCACCCGAAGGCTCCAATGTCCCTCCTTTTTGGTACAACGACCTCATGAAGACTCCACCAATGGGGCGACGGCATCATGATTCATAACAACTCCATAAACCAAGTGATATAGTGGTCAAACGTCTGCAAATAATGCTCCAAATGGAGTTCCATGGTCATGCTTTGGGTGAGGGCATCCCATGAAGTATTGGGGGTGTTTGTACAAGTCAAAATTTGGGTCATAAAATCCCCATACAGCCAAGTAACATCAATACATAATGGAAGCAATCTTCATTCTAGCTAATTTATCTCCAAGATATTTTATCCAAGCTACAATCACATCATTCCAAGAGGTCTCAAGAGAGTGACAGATCATTTACATCACCCTTCCAAGTCAGCAAAAGCTGCAATAATGCCCCACAGCTTCCATGTGCACAATCTGTTCTCAAACTATGTGAAAATCTACTCCAAAAGTGACCAATGAGGAGAAAATGCTCCAACAATTTCCATGCGGCATGCATAGGAGGTGTCCGAGTGTCCACAAACAGCCCCAAAACTGCCTCGAGAGGTGTGACCAATGGCTCAATATACATGAAGTGCTTTGAACAATGTGAAATTTCTTGGGAAACCTGAAAGTCCCCTAAAATCATAATGCAACTAGATAATCAAAGAGGGCTAATCTATGTCACCAATCTGCCTGGCTCATCAGAATCTGAGTGATAATGCAAAAAATTTATGATGGCTACCCTTACTAAAAGGAGGGGTAGCAACTGGCACAAACTGTGGGACACATGCTCTTCTTGGGGGCATGTGAGAATCTCAGAATCTTGTTACTGTACATGTAAGCTCCACATGAACACATCGATAAGAAGGCTGCTATGCTACTGTCCAAGTGGACTTATTTTGCTTGTATACTGTAGCAAGTGCCAGATGAAGTTGTCAAGTAAAACCAGATAACCAGTGCAGCTACCTCAGCATCTTATCATTCCACTGGCTTCTTCCTTTGTGCTTAATCATCAGGGAAAACAACGCAATGTCAAAATCTACATGATCATCAGCCACAATCTTTGACACTGCTGACCTAGGAATGAATCTAGGCACCTGCCAATTAGGAGCATCTTTAGACATATGTGAATATTCATGCAGGTCACTACGAACCCCTTCTGTCCAACATTGGAGGCGACTGTTGTAGCCACTGTTGAGGTCTATAAATTTTCCTTTGCCATCAAACACAACTTCTGCTCTACCTACATGCAAACACACAAGACCCTGTTTAAAATGCTTTTGCTGAAAATTTGTTCTGAAGAAAATGTAGAAGGCCTAAAATGATGTGATAAAGGGAAAGTGATATCTACCCCACTGGTTACTGACAACTGGTATGTGTTTAGATTTATCCTTGCCAGGGCTTCATTCATCACTTTAATATTGCTGAGTATACAGTAGGACAGTTCAGTGAAAGTGTGACAATCGATCCATGATCTAGCTAGCTCTATAAATTGGTCTGCATTGATTGCACTCTTGATACAATCATGCTGAATAGAGTTAGAAGGTGCAATACTATAGTTGATGTCTGAAGCATCCCTGAACCTGAGTATAGGTTCTTTTGAAGATATATTATCAACTATAAAAAAATGCCATATCTGCAGTTTTATTCTGTTGTTTCACAGCATGTGAAAAATCTTTACATTTTGCGCAAGTGTCCACCTCAAGGTGACTATCCCTGGTGGAATACTTCGCTCGCATTTCATTTGTCTATTGAAAAATGGCCATCTCACAATGGGACTTCCCCTCAGTGTCACTCTCGAGTGATACAAGGATATGCTTGATTGTGAGTCCCTCTAGAGAGAAAATTGCAACTTTGGGGCCACCTATTGCTTTCCTTTTGTCAAGTCATCCTGTCATCGGATTACATGGATATCCTCTGCCCAAAAATTCTATTAAAAAATGTTTGTTGCTTCCCCAAACAGTTCTATGTTGAGACACAAATCAACCACGGGGTCGGGGTCTGTATTTCTTTGCACGATTTCTTCATCACACAAATACGGGTTTGACAGTTTTATAGGCATCAAACTATTCCCTCTGTCGAGTATCTTTGTTTCAAGGAGAGGGGGTACCCTATTTTCAAGTGATGAGATTCCCCTGTGCTTTTACATTGAACAACTTCCTTTGAAAATTGGTGTTCATACATTTGCATGCCGGAAGAAAAACCAAGGTGCGGGCCCGACTTTTCATGGGTAGGGTATATGTCATAATATTCATCAATGAGGGAAATATATCTGTGGCCCAAGCTGGTGTAATCATTGGCCCTATGATCTTTCTCTGCGCTATGGTTATCAATTCTGTGACCAAAATTGTCACAACACCATGTTTTCCATTTGCCAAAAACAGATACAAGCAAGCTCCTTTTTGTTCAAACTGGAAGCCTGCTTTGTCGTCATGTACAGAATCAATGGGAGAGGAATAGACTTTGCTGGCACTGAAGTCAATACGATCATTATAACTGTGTTCATCATAAATAGGGGACCCATCAAATTTCAACAGTAGGATTTGTAGTTTCTTCATTTGAATTCGATTGACATATCTGTGGGATTTATGTCACCAAGGCCTTCCAAGATCATGTCACATCCTTTAGTAGAATGACCACTGGTATTGTCTTCAAAGTAAGCATGGAATATTTTTTGGGTTTACAACACGGTTGTTACCACAGTGATCACTAATGTTGGATATGATATGACTAGGGTCACTGGAACTTAGCCCGAAAGTTTGGTCAACAAGCATATGAGTGCTTATAGTTCTATTGTGTTCAAATTCTGGCTCAGAAAAGTGTTCAAAGTCCAAAACGGGGCTGGTCTGTTTGGCTCTGTCCTCACTGTGATTAACAGTAACCAGAGGGATAAAATTGGTTACTTTTTGAATGAATCTGTCAAGGGAGCAGACCCATCTTTGCCATGATTAGGATGCTATAGTACGACCTCATTATTGTTCTGTTCTAAATATGGGTTGTCATCATGTTTAAACCAATGTTGCACAAAACGGGGATGAAATGGGGGTGTTTTTCGGAAGCGAAGCATCATTTTCCAAAAATTCTCGGAAGCGAAGCATCCTGGGAGTGTATCTTTCTCTTTCTTTATATATATATATATATATATATATATATATATATATATATATCTATATCTATATATATATATATATCATTGCATTTATATTCAAAAAAACATCCAAAATACCAAATTGGTTGCAGAATATATCAAAGCATGCATATTGTACACAAATCAAGATAGAAGTGGCATCCATCATACATTAATGATTAATGATTCGAGCATCAACTATCTAGAATCTAGATTCTTCTCTTTTCTAGCCTTTGCCTCTACCTCGATTCTCCAGGGATATTAGTCAACATTGCCCAATTTTGATCAAACTGCCTAATCCAAGCCTTAAAATATGGTAGAGAAAGCTTAACATGCGTGATCAATGATTTTGACTTGAGTGAAGGGTAAACTTTTGCTAAGGCCATGACAAAGGAGTTCAAAAGTCAACACTACCAACACTAGGGTACATATAGTGCGTAGTGCTCTTGATTAAATGCAAATCAGATACCCTCATACATGATATGATCTAATGAAATGCCACAATCCAATTGATCTTGAAATCCAGTGAAAACTGTTATGTCTGCTGAATTTTGAATGTGATATGAAATTCTAATTTCTCCATATGAAGTCCTATGAGGTTGGAACCACTCTAAAATATCGTGAGTCATTTCATGGTAATGTTAAAAGTGACATTCTCATTTACCTTTTATTTTCATCCTTTTACTTAAAATATTAAACATTACCATTAGGGAACATCTAGGAAGCATCTAGGGAGCATCAAGGGAGCACCTTGGGAGTGTCTAGAAAGCCCCACTTTAACCATAGGTCAATGAAAAAAATTAAGACAAAGTGAGTCGTGGAACCGCGTGGGTGGGTCCCGGAACCACTTGGGAACCATGGCGGAATTGTGTCGGAACTGCGGTTTGGGCTTGCGGAACTGTCACAGTTTCAAATTTCCAAGAAGCATATTTTTTCGGCAGAACCACGGTTCCACCAATAGTTCGCCGACGGTTTTGAGTTACGAACGGGGGGGGGGGTTACGGTTCCTAAAATGACAATTATGAAGACCTAACCTAGTTACAATTACAACACAAAGCTCAGTCAAAAGCTCAGAGAATTCGGTGAAACTGACCTCAGAATGATTCGGTCTGCTGTCTAGAAGAATGTTAGGTCAACGGTGGTCAAACAGATCAGAATATGCTGTTCCAGAAACTCGTCATCCTCCTCCTTAACTCACACGTGTGAATAGAGAAAAATAGAAGATATGTTGATTCGAATTCATGCCAAAGAGGGAGGTCGAATAGTGCATATATAGTAGTTTAGGGTGCCCCAAGGGGCACCTCCCTTTGGCTGGGCTGACTTAAACAATTGGAGCTGACTTGACTTTTGGAGGCAATTTGGAAATTCAAAAATCATTTTTTCCCTCTTTTAATTTTTGAGCCGATTTGAATCCAAAATCTATTTTTCATTCCTTTTTATCTTTGTGGGCTAATGTAGCTGGGGAATACCTCCCACAGCTACCCAAAATTCAACAGACTAGAGTCTAAAACAGAATTTGCTAAAGATGGACAATCTAAAAATATGGTCCTTAATAAATAGGGAAATGAAAGAAACAATAGTTAATCACTAATCTATTGGCAGTCTAAAAATAGATGTTCCTAAAATAGGAAATCATCTGGACAACAGGATCACAGCAACAAAAATGAACACAGTAATGGCATATTTTCTGAGTGCTTGGAAGCTGAAGCTGTTGAGAGGGGTCCCCACAGTCAATCCCAACGAAAGGATGTCCATAATTGTGTTAGTGTCCAATTTGTTTTTATGAATGTGCTTTCCTCTTGCCTTTAAGTTGAAAATGCCTATTAATATGCAAATAAAACTTCTTTTGAGCTTAGGCAGGATGTCAAGGACATGGCTAGTCTGTAGATAATGGTAACCCTAAACTGCTATGATGTTGAGAACATAACTCAATGGAGATACGTATTGGTGGAAGATAATCTTATTTCGTAATTTGAATGGTCCTTTGAGGCCATGGACCTAGAAATTAATCTTTTCCAAAGTTCATTTCTGCAGGAAAAATACTGTACAGCTTCAAGCCTACGTTACTTAAGAGCCAATTAATCCATCCTGCAAGTTTTTCAAGGCCAGTTTGCAGTTTTAACCTCCATTATTGGGTGGGTTACAACAAGCTGCATGAACAAGCTTTGGCCAATGGCATTCAAACGAAGAAGACAACGAAATGAGGCAGACAGAGAGTTCTCTGTCTGAACATGTAAATGCCTTCTTTGATTTGGTTGGAGTGAGGGGTTTTAGAGACTGTTCCTTGAGGCTGCTAACCATGATTGAAGGAGGAAAGGCAAGTGATGACTCCACTGTTGAGTTTTTCATGGCATTGACAAACATGATAAAAATGACATCTCTTGAGGGAGCAAAGAACAAGAGAGAATTACTGGCTCTTAGCAGATAGGAACTTTATGAAGTAAAACCTAGTTCTGCTTTCTTTTCACCCTTTTTCAAAAGAATTGCAACCCTACTCAACTAAATTCATCCTTTACTGGCAGTATGTGGTTATGTTTTGTATGCATCCTTGTCATTCTGTTCCACTTTCTTGTATTTCTTCTGTTTATACAGGTTGAATGGGATGAGCATGCTGCAAACGAAAGACAAGAAAGGGTCTCTCCCTGGGAAATTGAGCCATTTATTTCAGCTGCAGGATTGAACCATTTGGCTGGTCCGAGAATTAAAAAGCTCAGAACAGGTTTGGCAACTGCACCAACATATTTGATCTGTGTTATGGTGTCTGGACTATACTATTGAATTTCCAAAACTTTTGATCAGATATAGGTTATAATTGTGGGTACAAGTTTTAGTGCTAATCATTTTTCCATCTTGTGAAATGAGTGCAGATAGGGGTAGGTTACTAGACTTTGGAGAATCTTCAGGATTCCAAAAGGTCTTGCAAGGTCAAGAATTGGTTTTTTTGAAAGAACATGTCAGAGATGGAGTCAGTTTGAACAAATGGCAAGATGGAGACTATAAACTGCAAGAATCCTTGTGTGGAGACTTGGTGGTAAAAAAGACTGGTAGTGAAAGTGGGACATTTGGAACATGTAATATACCACATTCCTCGGAGTTATTCTCTAACCAAAAAAATTTTGGGCCATCATATCAATCTGAGGCTGTAAGATCTGTTGAATATTTGTCTGCAAGTGCACAATGCACTGATATAAATCAACAACATCGTAAGTTCATCATGCAATTGCAAAGAAAAGAGAATGCTTGTCCATTGCCTTTCAATACAGTAAACTATGGATCGACAGGATGGGGGGTTTCACTTTCTTCATTCCACACGTCGCAACAAGTTTACAGTTCAAAAATAGAGCTGGTTGAAATGCCTCCATCATTGGGTATCAGTGCTTATAAGCAAGGTGATTCACATACTTTTCCTTTTATTCATAACTCATATGTTCCAGAAATGGCAACAAGATGGCAGGCTTCCTTTGCCTCACCCTCTGAATTGGAGGATACCCAAGGTGCTTCTCAAACAGCAGGCATGCTGTCAAGAGACCTCTCTGTTGGACTGAAGAAATCAATTCCATCAGAAAACCCTCCCCCTCAGAGAACTGATCTGGCTGGAGTTGAAGGAGACAAAAAATGCAAACTTTTTGGCATCTCTTTGCTTGATGAACCTACTTGCATAGACAGTGTAGCGACTAGAAAAATCTCAGGAGGTCAAAGTTCCAATGACTTGCAAGGAACTTTGGGCCATAGAACTTTAGAGCCTTTTACTTTAGCACAGCACGATGGCCTAGAAAAAGTTTCTCATGATCACTGCATGCAACTGACAACTCTGGAGTCCTTAGAAAGAAAAGCAACTTTCCAGAAGGCTTCAAACATTCAAAACCTAGTTCAGTCTTCTGGGCGTAGCTGTAAGAAAGTATGAACATTTTGCTGTTAATTTGTTATACTCTGTATTTTAGATTTTATCTAATACTGAAAATGCTGGATAAAGCATTTAAATCTGTTATTTGTGGTATAGGTTCACAAGCAAGGCAATCCAGTAGGAAGAGCAGTTGACCTGTCAAAATTTGATGGATATGATGGACTCGTCAGAGAATTAGAGCAGTTGTTTAATATGGAAGGTTTACTGAATGATCCTGAAAAGGGATGGCAAGTTGTTTACACAGACAATGAGGGTGATCTGATGCTTGTTGGAGATGACCCTTGGCCGTAAGTACCTTTAAGATGCAGTTTAATGGAGTTCTAAATATTTTGAAAATGGGCCATGTTTGAGGTTTGATGTTTATGAGATGAATTTTTAGTAACTTCTCTATCAATATTGCAAATACGACATCGTTCTTCTCTGTTCATATTAGAACACCTCTCTATCAAACCCTTTGATCATTTTCAAAGATGATAGTCTATATATCTTATTTACTTGCCTCATTTTGTTTTGCTTTATTTTCTTGCATTCAGCGAATTCTGTAAAATTGCCTGCAAAATTTTGATATATACTGTGGAGGAAGTGCAAAAGATGACACCAGGCTATTTTAGTAACGATGCTCTCAGCTGTTCCGAGGAGCAGCCTGCTACCATGGAGGTATCTAAGCATTCAATTCACCACCAGGATTCATCTTCACGAGTCACGACAGGAATGACATAGTCCATAGTTTTCTGCTGTTCTCAGATTTGAATATTCATCATGAGTGCTGGCCGTAAGGCAATGCATGATATGATGACTACTAGCTATAAACTTGTAATGTTGGTACCGACCTTGGTATTAACCTATGGGAAAGGATAACAGCATTTGACTGTAAGACATCAATCATTATATAGAGTTATTAAAAAGATGAATTTATGTTTAGTTTAGGTTGAAGTAGTCCTTGTGTGCTTATTTTGATCAGATTGGCATATCTGGGGAAGTAGTTATTCTTTCCTGAAAAGGTGTTCATTTATGAGATAATAGGCAATATTAACATGAAGCATATTTGCTCGGCATTTCAGACAGTTGTGCTGGGGGTTGTAGCAATTTTTTTGAATATTGATAGGAATTTACTGCAGTTAGATATTGTGTTTCCTTTATAACTTTTTTGTATATTAGGAAGGATGATCATGTCTTTCTAAACTGTGAAACCTCAAATGGTCTGATCATGTTATTTTGTCGAGGTATTGTATAGAGTAGGCCACTAGCTTTTTGTAATATCAATAGTGGCTTTTTTATAGGATTTCCTTCAGGTGTCTACCAATAACCTCTCTTTTTTTCTAAATGGCTGCCTTGGTGGAGCCAATTCCTTGTTTCGCACTGTTGGGCTATTGTTGCATGTATCTAGTATATGATTTGGAGGATATTGGCAGTTCTACGTCTAACTTCCATGTTCTCATTGATTTCGTTGATTCTTGGATTTGGTAAGGAATGCATTGACAAACATGAATTGTCTTATGTTTGGACAATTAGATATGTTAGGATCTCTTTCGTCCCATGTTGTGAATATCTTGTAAAGTCCAGCATTTGTTGGATTGTTCACTACTCATTATGAATCACTCTCCCTTTACCGTGCGATATCAATCTCTCTTCACCCTACGATCACAAATTTCTGTATAGAGAATACTAGAAAGTTATCATCCAATGCATCCTACATAGACTCAGGAAATTGATGAGACATCATCATGGTAATGCATTTTGATAGAAGTACATATCTTTGACAAAAGAGAGTACAAGATAGATTTAAAGCAAACTGATAAAGTGGATATGTAATGGTAGGGACTAATAAAGTACTTTACTCATTTTACGTTATAAAGTGAATGTTAGAGAAATAAAGTCGATATTGTTATTAATTTTAAATTATCTTAAACTTATATGTTATCAAGTGTATGTTAGAACAGTAAAGTCATATTGTTATTACTTTTAGAATATTAGGACCCTTTTTCATTAGTGTTTGATTAAATGGAATATAAAGAGCCATGGAATGGAGAGACCTCGAATCGAGCGAGATAAACATCGATCAGACTAAACCCCGACTTTGAAACAGAGGGTAAGAAGCCAGATACCGGTCTAACGAAATGTGCCTAACTGAAAGAGGGATAAATCAAAAAGAAACCCTCACCATATGAATAGTGAGTGACTCCGTCCCTTTTCTTTCAAAGGGGAAGTGCATTGAAGACCTAACCCATCTTAAAGGTCATTGCAAAGATGATGGACACCTATCCCCGCTAATACAAGACCTTTCCGTAGAGAGACCTCGGTTGAGCAACCCCGATCTTTCTTGTTGCTGGCCATTTTGACTTCCCATTCCATCGGCTTTCTAACGGCGGATGCGATTTCGACTAAGTAGAAACCGGCAGGTCGAGATCTTGAAGAAAAGTGCGTTCAGTTGTTTCATGCCTTTTTCCTCATTTGGGAGCTATATCCTCTAAAGAGTGCACTGAAGCCGCCTGCCTCGTTCCCGCGAGAGAAAACCCTCACCATATGAATAGTGAGTGACTCCGTCCCTTATCTTCCCTCCCTCCCGGCAACAAAGGTTGAGTTATATCAAGCCCAAGAAGAGTTCGTTGGGTCGAGTGATCGCCTTACCATTTCAGAAGGGGTTCAGGAGGTCAAGTCCAACTGGAAAGGGCGATCCAACGGAGGTCGAGTCGATTCTTTCCTTATTCATGGGGGAAAAAGACAAACTTGGTCTTTCAAGGTCAAGTCCAGAAGGCCCTATCCCCGTTTTATTTAATATAGTTGCCGCCGGCATAGTCTTTCTCATATAGACCCGCTTGAGTTGCTCGAATCGTCCATATAGCGAAAAAAGCCTAATACGTTACGTCTGGAATAGGTGGTGTCTGTCATTGAAGCACTCAACTGACATTATGTTGTATGTAATAACGATCACTCTTCTTGCTAGATAGGGAGAGAGCTTAAATGGAAAGCACTCATCAACTTTCCAGCAATGAATGAATGGATGGCCAACCAAGCTCGACTGCCCATATATGTTGTACTTTAAAAAATAATTAAATCCCATTCGTTTCGTCTCATCTCCATTGTTGGTGTATTTTCTTTTTGCAATTGTTGTATGCATTTACTAACATGTGTCGAAGTTAAGGATTTTGGCATCTAGGGCATGATGAAAGTTGGAGAATCAAGCCTGGAGCATTGTGGTAGCAACATAAGGGGTTGTGGTCAAGGGATTCAATGACACGTGGAGGGAGTGATGGAATCAAGCAAGGAATAAGAGAAACTAGGTTCAATCTAAGGCATTGACACCATCATAGTTGACATGCACAAGAAATTAGGATAAATCAATGTTAGAGATTAAATAAATATAATAAGATGTAAGTTTAGAACTTAGGAAGCTATATAGTGAGGTACACTAGCACAATACATAAAATAGGCATGCAAGCCAAGGTACAATGAACATGCACACATTTCAAGGTCTATAACAAGAAGAAAATAATGTGTCTTGAGGTGAAGAACAACAAAGTAAATTCATGCATTTTGGGAGAATGAACTATAGTGTGTAGGCATGAATTTCAAGGTGCAATACTATGTAAGTTTCAGAATTTTGGCTTTCAATGCAAAAGAAAATATCATCTTACAAGGAGGTTCTTGGATCTAGTCCCTATGAACTATGAACTTTTGTCTTATGACAGATCTGAAATATTAGTTGACATTGTACAACAGGAAAAATAGACTATTTTATTGCATCTTAACCCAACACACTAGGCAGACCAAAAGAAAAGATACTAAACATATGCTAACAAGTTTTGGCCCTCAGGGCACACTTTCCTAAGCATCAATCAGATTTGAAATTCACATTATGATAACAGAGTTTACAACAGTGAATCTGTTGTATTATGTACAAAATGTTTGTCAAAACACTTAACAATTTAAACTTATGTCAAATCAACAAGACATACGAGTGCTGGAAATTACTAAGTCACGAAGACAATGAGAGACGAAAATCAAATCTGCAATTACACGAGTGGATAGTCAAAATTTTCATATACATATGTGATCTGAAAATCACCCTATGAGTGATCTCAGTCAAAGATTTATTAAATGAAGGTATTACAAACTCATGTGATGGTGCGTGTCTATGTTATTTACACAACGGATCGATCAGATTGCAAATACACAGACACTTGAAATGGAAAACAACAGAGAAATACAGTAAGCAAATATAAGAACACAAGAATTTAATAAGGAGTTCACCCTATCCTCTAGGGCTACATCTCTGGTCCAACTCTCATTGGTGGCCTTCTTTTATTGTGCCTTAAAGCAAAGAATTATAATGAAGGAGCTCAATATGAGTCTCCTGAAATAGAATTTGCTTGGCAGGGTGCTTCTTGGATTCCCCAAGCCACTAGAGTGCACAGACTCTTTCCCTCACCAACTCTTTGACCTCTTTGGTCTTTAATGGAAGGAGCCCAGTGTGGTGCTCAGTCCTGACAGATCCTCTCAGGGATGGCTTGAATCTCTCAAGCTCTCTGGTGCTCGACGCTGCCTTTGGTCAGCTCGACCCTTTGTCTTCTTTCTGCTTTTTTTTGCTTCACTGTCTTTTCTTCGTTTTCTCTGTCTTCTTTCCTTTCTTCTCTTTCTTCGTCTTCTATCTTCGGGTGTCTTCTGCTTTGTCTGTTCATGGCTTTAAAGCCATTCGAGCTCATGGCTGTTCGATTCCCCTTCCACTTTCGTCGGATCGCCTGTTGCAGCTTCGCTTGGAGTTCCCTGTTTTGGCGTCATCATCAGGCTCACAGGGAGTGGCCACTTGTCCTCCTGCGAACTGCGCCAGCTTTTTCCTCGTCGGTTCAATTCTTCGGTTACATCGTGGAATGAGTCCTCTGCCACCTTGGCGGTCAAATCAGACCTCAAATTCTTATAGATCACGACTTATTCCCTTGTCAATTCCAGTTTCCCCATCGGGCGCGATCTCAGCCGTTAGATCTGGGGCCTCCAGATCCGACGCCATTCGCACATTTCGCGTGGTTGACTTGCTCGACCGTTAGCGCGCGATGAGCGACGGTTTTCTCTCTCCTCCGCTTGCCACGTGTCGGGCGCTGAGTGGAATCGCTCTGTTTTCTCCAAATCTGCTTATCGCCCAGGGGTGCCCCTGATAAATACCACCGGTTTTTGGAGTGCGGGTCCCGCCTTAGCCTTTAGCCTTTTCCCCACGGTTTTTCTTGGCTCCCATGCGACCGAGCGCTCGGGGCCTCTCCTTCTCGAGGGGTTTTGCCCAGTGATGTGCGATTAACGCTAATAGCCCATCAAAAACTACCTCTTTTTCCCGATCTGCTAATCGCGCATCAAAAACTGCCTCCTTTTCTCGATCCGGGCTTCCCAGGGCGCTAATCGCGCATCAAAAACCACCTCCTTTTCCTGATCTGCTAATCGCGCATCAAAAACTGCCTCCTTTTCCTGATCCGGGCTTCCCAGGGGCTAGTTTCGCCTCCTATGCAGTCTCCATGCGTCTCGGTCAGCGCGCTTTGATCGAGGTCCTCGTCGTTCCACGCTGGCTGCTAATTGCCATTGTTTAGAGGTGTTTCTAATCGCTGCTCTTAATTCTTTGAAGCCTGTCCCGACCTGATACAATCATGGTTCTCTGATTTTTCTTCATGGATCCAATTCAGATCAATATGAATGAAGTACATACCACAACTTTATTACAAAGCTAACAAAATATTTCAAGCTCTCCAAAACCCTAGTCAGTCTCAAATAAACATCAACCTTAGTGAGTTTTCCTTTGCTTCAATAACAAATTTGTATCATGCAAGCACTCCACGTTAGCACAATTGTTTTCCTTAACGCTAACCATTTTGCATTACACAAGTACATGGCAAGACTAATGCTAGCCTCCAATTCTATGTGTCCATCCTTGGGTTTGAATTTCATGAGGGAAATTGTGATTTTCACCATAATAAGATTTTTAGGATAACATATAGGGTTGTTGATGGACTTTAGGTACACACCTCCTTTGACATAGAGATGGTGCTTTGTTTACTTGAGGTGGTGTTTTGGATTAGAGGAGATCCATTTCTCGTTTGTGATGTTTTTTTGTGGTTAAGTTCTTTCTTCATGGTTTCATATATTTGGTTGATGGATCTTTGGAGTTATGAGTTTATGGTTTCACTTGATGCCTTAATTGATAATTGTGATATCCTCTTTGATGCTATGACATACCATTGTTGGGTGATTCATGATTATGTTGTTCATTGTAATACTCGTACATATGATTTTGGCTTATGGTGAAGTTTTCTAGGAGTAACATGGTACAAAACCTTTGTGAGGTATACTTCTTGTTGGCATATTAGTGGAGGCAAATATATTATTATTGTAATGGGGCCAGATATACTCCTTGTTTGCACATAAGTGGACACAAATATATTATTTTTGTAATGGGGCCACCCCTTTTGGAAATTCAAATCATATATTTGTTGGAGTAAGCTTATGGCAATGGCAAAGAGAATTAAATACTTATTGTTGTGGGCCATCCCCTTCATGTGATGATTAGCTATATATAATGTTTTATTTTTATTTATTTATTTATTTTTCTTTGTGGTTCACGGGCATTGGAAATTGGTGACCGCTACGTCCACGAAATATTTGTACCATGCAAATCCACCCGAAGGGATCACTTCTTGTTGGCTCAACCACATAGCTTGACCTTGAGAGTGGTATTGTAATGGGGACAGATATACTCCTTGTTTGCACATAAGTGGAGACAAATTTATTATTATTGTAATGGGGGCACCCCTTTTGGCATTCAAATCATATATTTGCCGGAGTAAGCTTATGGCAATGGCAAAGAGAATTAAATACTATTTGTTGTGGTCCATCCCCTTCATGTGATGATTAGCTATATATAATGTTTTATTTTTATTTATCTAGTTAGTTTTCTTTGTGGTTCATGGGCATTGGAGATTGGTGACCGCTACATCCATGAAATATTTGTACCAAGCAGATCCACTTGAAGGCATCACTTCTTGTCGGCTCAACCACAGAGCCTGACCTTGAGAGTGTTGAGAGAATTGAACCCGTGACCTCTCAATAGAAAAGGTTCTTGAGCAACGAGGACTTGACTAATTGAGTTGACCCTCATGGCTAAATATATAATATTTTATGTGGAGGAAACCAAACATTATTTTATTATGCTAGGTGGGTAAATCCCATCATTCGCATATCTTTTATAACTTAGGCCAATCATATTTTCATTTTTTGTACACAAGTATAATGAAAGGGGATTGTTGCTGCAAATTCTTGCACCTTGGTGCAAAGCTTCACTAGGCAAGGAAGATGTGCAACAAAACAAGGATGTCACCACTGTGACCTTAGCAACAACCCCTCTTCTATTTTAATGGTGACAACTAGCCATCACAAGGGGGCTTCCTAGTAGGAATCAGAGATCAAATAACCATAGAAAGGCTAAAACTAAGTGCTTCCCAAGGATCCTACAAACTAGACACACCAATTCAAACTTGTAAAGGCTAGGGTAAGGTGGAGATTGAGTGAAAGACAAGAAATAGGGTTCACAAAACTTATGGGTCAATCCTAAGACTATCCAAACCAAGAGAGTCTCTCAAATAAAATCCTAAAACAAATCCAAAATTCACAAGACACTTGGCTACTATAAACTATGTCAAAATCTGCAGTGTTGGACAATAAACAATACCTTATAACAACATCCAAAACTAACCATTCAATCTGCATGAAAAGAACATGGATTGAAAGATTACAAAATTAAGAACCTAGGAAATAAAATTCAACAACTTTTTAGGTTCAATTAGTCAATAAATGTAATTCAAATGTTGACATCAACCCTAATAAATTGCATAAAAAACAATCTATATGCTTCTTCAATGCACTTTAAAATGATTCTATACTCTATGCTTCTCCAATGCACTTTAAAATGATTCTATTCCATAGTGGATTCATCAAAGAGCATTATTAAACCAATAGACCACATCTTAGGTGAAAATTATCCCCAATACAAAGGCAATTAAATAAAAAGAGAATTTTAATTAAACTAGGTTTTGCAAAATCAACCATAAAACTAAAATCTATCCACTAGATGAAGGAAGACTAGTGCTTTCTCCACCTAGGGCAATGGAGTCTAGGATACAAACCACAACCTAGGGCAATCTAAAAGGGAAAACCTAACTCCAACACATAAGGGAAAATTAACCTACTTTACTTAGGGTTTAAATTAGGGGTTTCAATACTCTTGAAATGCTCTTCTGAAATTTTTAGAAATTGAGCACAAATTCAACAAGGGACATGTACACAAATGTCAAATTAACTTACTTAACAAAAGTAGCAACAATTTTTGTGAAAAATTTCCAAGAATTGCAAATGAACCAACTTATAATGCATGTAAGATCCAAGATCACCAAGAAAGACTTTGAGAAGAGCCCAATCCATGTGAAAATTTCTGAATCTAACACATCAAAAACCCCTATTGCAATATCTGGATTACTATCTCCTACTTGTTCTTTACATTAACAAGTTATTTAATAACATAAACATCGAAGTAAACACAATTGAAACCTTCACAAATATACAAATCAACAACTGAAATAAACTGAGACAACACAAGGGACACCGTTATTTTTTGGACAATCGTCACTGGCAAAACCCAATTTGGGAAAACCGGTGCAGCCTATATCAGGGTTTTATTATTGAGCAGATTTCTGAATACAACTAGGGTGATGGCTCACCCTTCAGAGAATATCCTCGGCAGTAGTACCTCTCTCCGGAGACATATATTCTGGCAAATTAGCAACCGGATGATCAACCCCATAGTGACTCTGATTGTTCCTTGTGCTGGAGAGTGAAAGTTGCTCCAAGCACCCCTCTGGAATTGCGTCACCCTCTTTGGAACTGCCACCCTCTCCCGGTTGATCTACTCTCAGTCTGCCCGACAGAACCCCCTCAGTGCAACCTCTTCAGCCCAGCATTAGCCTTTACAATCCTCTGCACTGTCTGTGTCAGCCTCTACAACGTTTGTGCGTCCTCTGTGCTGGCCTCCTTAGCATTTGTGTCAACTCTCCTAGGCTCTACGCTGTCTCTTCTGGCACTTCAATGCCTCTTCCGACACTTTACTGCCTCTTTGATATATATTCTTCAACCTTGGATCAAAATCCCTTGTTGAACTGCCCCTCAGTGCAACTGATCTCTAACTTGATTTCCTCAGCAAACCCAGCCCCAGAAAATCAAATTCTTGATCTCTTTTAGATTATCTCCAACTGTTAATTTTAGGTATGTTCTATGCTTAGAGCAATTTATTTCAATTTTCACAGTTAGCTCCATATCTTTTCCATATTAGCAATCACATCAACATTAAAGTAAACTACAGATAGAACATAAACATAAATCGCAGAAGACAAGCCAAGACAAGAGGACACAAGATGTGGCGCTAGCCAAGGACAAACCCCAATGTGGGAAAACCCTTGATCAATTCTTCTTATATGTTCTTCAATAGTTCAACAGAGGGAGAGAGAGAGATAGTACATTTACAACAGAAGTCAACACTTTGAATTATCTAGATAAGAGCATAGAGCATCTCTAAGAAGATGATACATGAGATCAGTTGAAGATATGCTGCTTCAACTGATTCTCCAAGGTGACTCCTTCACCTATCGTTGTGTTGCATTTCGTCATCATGCTGCACCTCACCGCGCTGCACCATGCTGCACCCATCATCATTACACTGCATCTCATCACGCTTCATTAATCATGATTGTACCCATCACTGTATTGCATTATGTGCCATTGCTTCACCATGTTGCCATCCTGACCTATGTGTTGGCTGCACCTTGCTTGCTTGTTGTCCCTAGCATGCTTGTTGTCCTTATCATGCTTGTTGTTGCATGCTAGTTGTAACATTGCATGCTTGGTGTATTTGCTGCTAAGTACCATACAATTGTCTCAATGTTAGTTAGTTGTCCCTTGCATGCTGCTCTCCTTCGAAGACAGATTCTTCGGCTGTTTCGGCAGTTCCCGACAATTATGGCTGTTCCCGGAAGTTTCAACAGTTATGGTAGCTCCGACAGTCTTGGCAGTTCCGGCTTTTCTGACAGTTTCGGCTTTTTCAATAGTTCAGGGATTTCCAGCTTTTCTAACAGTTTCGGCTTTTTCAACAGTTCAGGGATTTCCAGCTTTTCTGGCTTTTTCGGCAGTTCCGTATTTTCCGAAAGTTTTGGTTTTTTCGGTTTTTCTGGAAGTGCCTACTTTTTTGGCAGTTCCGGCGTTTCTAGAAGTTCTGGCTTTTCCGACATTTCTGGCTTTTCCAGCAGTTCCGGCTTTTCTGGCAGTTTCGGTTTTCTGCCCTCTGGATCAGGGCAACGTTATTCCTTAGGATCTCTCCTCCTACTAAAACCTAAAGACAAGTAGAGAGAGGAAGAGATCCCAAGTGTGTTGAAATGACTTGAAGGCCACCTCTATTTATACTAAAATGTTGAGCACATGTGGGGTTTATTTGGTTGCTGGCCGACCTTGACGAATTGTCTTATAACGCAAATAAATTCATAACTCCATGAATACTTATTGGAATCAGATGATCTTTAGATCAATCCTACACCTCTCGATGAGAGGGATCCAAGAAAAATATTCGTTGCCATAAATAAGATGACCCACATGGAGTTTGGCCCTAGTTGCCAATTTTAACACTCCCTCTCAACTAGTGAGAACATCCATTGTTCCATATGTCCGACTGTACTATCTCTGCAATCAGTTCCCTGCACTGCTCTGCTCTGCTCTGATCTGCTGAACTTTGCTTTGCTGAGCTCTGTTGAACCATGAAGAAGAAGAATTGATTGAGAATGTCTCATACCATTCTCTACTAACCCAAAGTTAGTTTCATTTGAAGAGAGTGTGTCACATCACTCTTACTGACCCGAAGTCAGTTTTATTGATCCCAGATCAATATCACAAGAGAGTGTCTCAAACCACTCATACTGATCCCAGATTAATGTCACAAGAGAGTGTCTCAAACCACTCATACTGATCCCAGATCGGTTTCATTGATCCTAGATCAATGTCACAAGAGAGTGTCTCAAACCACTCATACCGATTCCAGATCAGTTTCATTGATCCTAGATCAATGTCACAAGAGTGTCTCAAACCACTCACACTGATCCCAGATCAATGGAGGTCATCCTAGCATAGGGAGTACGGTAGATACAACGATGTGTCCATCGATAGTACTACTATGGTCCCTATCCTTATTTCCCTGCTCATTGATCAGATGAGAGGTACTTCCCATGAGTCCCAGACTGCATGGGTAGGATGCCTCGACAAAAGAACTAATCATCTTGTTAGTGGATACCATGGAGAACTAATCATCCTGGCCCACAGGAGAACTAATCATCCTGTTCCATAGTCGCTACAGAGAAAAAATCATCCTAGCCCACAGGAGAACCAGTGTTGCAGGAATCGCCCCCCCCCCCCCCGGATCCAAAGGCAGAATCGCGAATCGTACGGAATCGATCCGGAATCCCCATAGGAAGCGCGATTCTGTTTTTGAGGTGGCGCGATTCCGGGTTAAAAAAACGATTCCTGCCATTTGAGGTTGCGGCCCCCCGGAATCGCGGTTCGGGAGGCGATTCGGGCAAGGGGTGGCGCCACGCAACTTGCCCGGAAGCGCACGCCACCCGCACGCCACCCAGGCGCAACCCGCACGCAACCCGCAGAGGCAGCGAATTAAACGTATTTTTTTTTTAATTTCTTTTAAAATTTAACTTAACTAGCATGAGGGGGTGGGTTAGGGTGAGTTTAGGGTGACTTTAGGGTGACTTTAGAAAAGAATAAAGCCCCCATTCTCTTCTCATTTTCTCACTTTGAGTTTATGAGAGTTGGAGAAGAGAAGAGAGGAAAGGAGAAGAGAAGAGAGGAAAGGAGAGGAGAAGAGAGGAGAGCTTGGAGGAGTGAAGAAGGAGGAGCTAGGAGAAGGAGGAGGAGCTTGGAGCAAGAGCTTGGAGGACTTCATCTACAAGAGCTAAAGAGGTAAGTTCAAACCCCAAACTCCCTTGTTTTTTTGAAAAAAAAATTGTATTTTTCTCCTCCCTCTCCTACTCTTTCCCATTGTTTCTACTTGCTCCTTTATTTACAGGTTGTCCACCACCTATATCCATATTCCAAGATGGTGTTCTTTTGGCTTCTATGTATCATTCCACTCTTGGTTTTAATGATGGCAAGGGTGAGGAATAGAGGGGAAGAGGAAGGGGATGAACTTGGTCCTAATAGTAGTGACCCAATGTATGATGAGGAGGAAGGGTTTGAAGAGGAAGGGGATGAACTTGAAGAGGACACTGAAGCACAAGATGGGAAAGGTACATCAAATCCCTTGTGGAACTATGTGACCAAACTTGAAGGGGGAAAGGGTGGTGGATCTTACAAATGGATGTGCCCTCATGGTTGTCATGGAGGAAAACCATATACGGGTTCATATACCCGTCTGAGGAGGCATCTTTGTGGGGTGCTAGACAGTGATGAAAAAAAGGGTTCTGTGGGGGTAACCATTTGCCCAAACATTTCAAGTGAACAAAGACAAAAATACATCCAAATAGAGATGGCTGCACAACGAAAAAACAAGAAACAAAAAACTCATTCTGAATCAAGTGCAACCTCTAAATTTGGTAGTTGCCCATCTCCTCATGGTACTTTTCCAACCTCTGGAGGTAGAAAAACAATAGGGGATTTCCTTAATGTTGCTGGGAGGGATGATGTGGATGGAAAGATAGTCCGTTTTCTTTGTGCTTGCGGTGTACCATTCAATGTGCTTCGCTCTCCCTATTGGCATGAAATGGTAAAGGCCATCAATGAAGCCCCAAAAGGATACAAGGCCCCCAACTATGAGAAAGCTAGAACAGTGTTATTAGAAAGAGAAAAAGCTAAGGTTCAAAGAGCTTTGACACGTTTTACACATGAGTGGGTGGATTCTGGGGTATCCATTGTATCAGATGGGTGGACAAATATTAGAAACCAACATTTGATAAATGTTCTTGGTGTTTCTTCTAGTGGTGCAGTATTTATTGCATCTCATGACTCCTCCTCCATCAGTGCAACTGCACCAAACATTGCAGATCTCCTATTGAAATCAATCAAAGATGTTGGTCCGAATAATGTGGTTCAAGTGATCACAGATAATGCAGCAAATTGTAAGTTAGCAGGAAAAATTATTGAGCGTACTCATCCACACATCTTTTGGTCTGGGTGCCTGGTTCACACATTGAACCTTTTGATGCATGATATTGTGAAACACAAAGATTGTGGGTGGATTGCTGAGGTTTACAGGAAAGGGAAGCAGCTCATTAAATTCATCACAGGGCATACAAGGGTAAACTACTTCTATGGCACTTACTCCAAGTTGCAATTGCTTAAAATTGCAAAGACAAGATTTGCTAGTTATTACCTCACCTTTAGGCGGCTAGTGAGGGTGAGACAAGCTTTAACTAATCTGGTGTGTGCTGAAACATGGGATGAAATTAACACTGACACAGATGGTGCTAATGAAGTCAAGGACACTGTTCTTGACAGTTACTTTTGGTCACAGGTTAAATATGTTTTGCAATTCACCAAACCAATTTATTACATGATCAAGTTTGCAGATTCAGATCGACCAGTAATTGGGGAGGTGTATGAGCAAATGGATAGCATGTTGGGGCAGATTAAAGACATTGTTGAGCCTAGAGATACCACCTTGTACAATTATATTCGTGAAGAGGTGGAAAAACGATGGGATATGCTAAATGTTCCATTGCATGCATTAGCATATGTTTTGACACCTAAATACTATCATCCATCATGGCTTTCAAAACCAGCACCTGGGGGGGGAGTCAGGAAAAAACCACACCAAGATAAAGAGGTTCACGAAAAATATATGGCTGCATTGAGTAGATTAATCCCTGATAATGAGGAGGCTGCATTGGTACGGAGACAGGTGAGCAACTATACGAGCAACACTGGTCCATTTGGGAGCATGCATGCAATTCAAGATCGAGAGCATTTTTCTGCTCTTGAGTGGTGGAACATGCATGGAGGGCCTACTCCACTTCTACAGAGTTTGGCATTGCGGGTGCTATCACAGGTGGTAAACACTTCTTCTGCAGAGAGGTGTTGGAGCTCTTATTCTTTCATCCACAGTGTTAAAAGGAACAGGTTGAATTTAGACCGGGCAGAGAGCTTGGTTTATGTTCATTACAACTTGCGATTGTTGTCCCATTATTGTGAAGATGCAAAGTCTAATAAAGACTTGTTGACTTGGGACAAGAATCCAGAGGAGCCCAATTTGGAGGATGGAGTGTTGCGACTAGAGCAATTAGAGGATTCTCTTATCCAGGTATGTCCATTGTGGTATGAATTTTCCAATTTTCCCTTATAAAGCATTTCTCTAATTCATGTTTTTAATTTTTTTGTTAACTAGTGTTTTTTTTTTTGCATGAATTTTTTGAGCGATTCTAGGATGATGACACGGGTGTTGATATGCCACAACCCCCACCCCCATCTGGTCCCTTGGTTTCTAGGTTCCATGGTTCAACACCAACGGCAGGGGGTTCTTCTTCATCAGTTCCAGTGCCACGACTTACACAGGGACCATCTTCTTCATTGCCACCACGTGGAGGCCCGCCATCACGTTCTATTCGTGGTGGAAGGAGGAGAGATTAGTAGATATATTCACAATCTACTTCTTTTTGTCATAGATTACTCATTAGACTTGTAGACTTGTGAATTTGAATTTTGAACCTTTTTGGCTTGGCGGTGACCAAGTGACATATTTTGTAAACATTATTATTTGAATTTTGGACATGACAAATGTTGACAGTTGCTCACTTGCTAGATAAATCATAATATGCTCTATGTTTTATGTTTTATAATATGCTTAAATGTTTTATGTTTTATAATATGCTTAAAAATTTGATGTATGTTTGTAATAGCTAGAATATAGATGATTGTTGTACATACTAGTAACTACAATGGAATCATGGATGCCATATCTATCTTGATTTATGCAAAAATATGCATGTTTTCATGTCTTCTACAATTAATTTGGTATTTGGGATGTTTGTTTTGAGTATAAATGCAAAAAAATATAAAAAAATATATATATATAGCAGACGCTTCCGCGGACGCTTCGCTTCCTAGATTTTTGGAAAATGACGCTTCCGCGCTCCGCGCTTCCGCTTCGCTCCCGCTTCGTGCAACATTGGTAATCATCCTGTTCCATAGTCACCATGGAGAACAAATCATTCTGACCCACAAGAGAACTAATCATCCTGTTCCACAGTTGCCACAGGAGAACTAATCATCCTGTTCCACAGTTGCCACAGGAGAACTAATCATCCCGGCCCAGAGGAGAACTAATCATCCCGGCCCAGAGGAGAACTAATCATCGTGTTCCCCAATTGTCACGAGAGAACTAATCATCCCGACCCACAGAAGAACTAATCATCCTGTTCATAGCGCACCACCAGGGGAGGGTGAGTCGCCCTGTGGTCGTATGTTGCTCTAGTAAGTACCCCAAGCCCCCCAAAGCTCCCAGAGCTCAATGCATGCAACATGTAGGACCCTTATAAGAAGGTCTCTCAACAAATCCAAGTCGTTCGGGAAAGTCACAGATTTGACCTTTCCCCAGGGCTTTGACAAAATGTCTACGACCTGTACATCAGTCTCAATGCGATGGAGCCTCCTCGCTCATCGAATTACCATATCACAGATAAGGCAGTATCTGATGTCTATTTGCTGGAGCAATCATCGAATACGGGATTCCTCAATAATTGAACTCCCCCTCTGGTTGTCATAGAGAATCATAGTGGTATTCATCATGTGTACAAACAACTCACTTAATAGCTTCTGCAACCATGCAACTTCACACAAGATCATACTCATAGCTATGTATTCGGTCTCGGTGGTGCTTGTAGCAACTGACTTCTACTTCCTGCTCATCCATGATATCGAAGCAGAATCCAAAGAGAACCAACACTAAGAAGTGCTCTAGTGATCCTCCACACTGCCTGCCCAGTCAGCGTTCAAATAATCATGCAGTTTCATATTTCCGACAGTGTATCTCAATCCATGAGAGATTGTGCCCCGAAGATATCTCAAAAGATTCTTGGCACCAATCTAGTGAGGCTCAACCAAATATGAGCTCACCATGCTAACTGCAAAACATATGTCCGGAATCCGGATGGAAGTTCACCAAGAACATCAACGAAAATGAGTTTATGAAACTCAGAGGCATTTCCCAATTCTTGTCTGACATCACTACCATATAACTTTTGAAAGTTAAGATCCTCGAGGTAGTCACAGGGTTGTAGTTTATCATTCCACATCCTGAATCCAAATCCCTCTTACTTTTGCAAATGAGAGGGTCTGCACCTGTCAGAAATAGGTCATCCTCATAAGGTGCTGGTATGAGAGGTCTATCATCCACAACCTTCGGGTAATGGTTTGGATTAGTTTCACTCCTAGTGAATCTCAGCTTCATCAGACAGCCATCAATCCTCTCATACTATGCCCAGGGTGTTTTGCTTCAAGCCATAGAGGGCTTTCTTCCACCTGTATACATGAGATTCTCGATCATGAATCTCAAACTCCTTGGGTTGTTCCAAACCTGTGGACCTGCTGCATGAGGGGAATGGTCCCCTTATAAGATTTTCCTTCGTTACATCTCAGAGATGTACCTTCATGCTTTACTTGAATTCAGACATCCCTATCACCATTTGACTCACATCAGGTAGGGCCCCATAGGTAGACCTCCGGTGTTATAGATGCGATATGTCAATTGACATGATCCCCAATGGACCATACTGCAATTTGATACAAATTGCCAACCTTGAACCCATGAGAAAAAGCATCTTTGAAATTATATATTTTAACGCGTACATTTCCATCGATGAATGCCACCCTGAAACCTTTGACTTCCATTTTCGAGATGGACACCAGGTTCTTCTTGCGATCAGGTGCATAAAAGAGATTCTGTAAATGAATCGAGTTACCCTTATTCAATTGAGAGTTAACATTCCCTACACCCTTTTCGGAATAGGTGGCATCAGCTCCAAGTATAATCCCACGATTGTTTCCATCTCTACCAAATTAGAGAGTGCACCCATCTATCCAATGAAGTGCCTTGAAGCACTACAATCTATAAGCCAGATTCCCAAAGAATCTGAAGGAGAGGGCCAATACAAGATAATGCTTCTTTATCTTATCAGAAACAACATTTGATTCTTCATACATGGAGTTCCTTGCTTTCTATGAAGAGTCGGCCATTTCCTTGATGACCTGCATTACCTGTCATTCCTTTGATCATTGAAGATGTCCCTGGAATGATTGTTATCATCATCAAGTGATGTGTCCCTGCCATTCAGACACTCCTTCGCATAATGGCCAAACTAGTTATCTGCCTTTCCTTCCACCTTGAAATCCGGTCTTCCAATAAAGTGATCTTTAGGTAGGCCATATTCCGCTGCACCATTTTAATAATATTCTCTGCTTCGACTTCACCCTTGGTGAATTTGAAGAGGGATGAGGAATCCACTGGTCCTTTTGTCCTTTCCCAACTGTCTCTGTTGATTGCTATTTCACTCTTGCTTGGGCATTCTCTTCACCTCAGCTCTGATACCATGTTAATTTTAGGTATGTTCTATGCCTAGAGCAATTTATTTCAATTTTCACAGTTAGCTCCATATCTTTTCCAGATTAGCAATCACATCAGCATTAAATTAAACTGCAGATAGAACATAAACATAAATCGCAGAAGACAAGCCAGGACAATAGGACACAAGATGTGGTGCTAGCCAGGGACAAACCCCAATGTGGGGAAACCCTTGATCAATTCTTCTTATATGTTCTTCAATAGTTCAGCAGAGAGAGAGAGAGAGATAGTATGTTTACAGCAAAAGTCAACACTTTGACTTATCTAGATAAGAGCATAGATCTTCTCTAAGAAGATGATACATGAGATCAGTTGAAGACATGCTGCTTCAACTGATTTTCCAAGGTGACTCCTTCACCTATCATTGTGCTGCATTTTGTCATCATGCTGCACCTCACCGTGCTGCACCATGCTGCACACATCATCATTATGCTACATCTCATCACGCTTAATTAATCATGATTTTACCCATCACTATACTACATTATGTGCCATTGCTGCACCATGTTGCCATCCTGACCTATGTGTTGGCTGCACCTTGCTTGCTTGTTGTCCCTAGCATGCTTGTTATCCTTAGCATGCTGCTTGTTGCATGCTAGTTGTCCCTTGCATGCTAGCTGTAACATTGCATGCTTGGTGTATTTGTTGCTAAGTACCATACAACTGTCCCAATGTTAGTTAGCTATCCCTTGCATGCTGCTCTCCTTCGAAGACAGATGCTTCGGCTGTTTCGGCAGTTCTCGGCAGTTCTGGCAGTTCCGGTTGTTCTCGGCAGTTCCGGCAGCTCCGGCAGCTCCGGTAGTCTCGACAGTTCTGGCTTTTCCGACAGTTTCGGCTTTTCCGGCAGTTCCCACATTTCTGGCTTTTCTGGCAGTTCCGTATTTTCTAGCAGTTTCAGCAGTTTCGTTTTTCCGGCTTTTTCAGTAGTTCTGTCTTTTCGAGTAGTTTCGGCTTTTCCAACAGTTTCGACTTTCTGCATTATGGATCAGGGCAACGTTATTCCTTAGGATATCTCGTCATACTAAAACCCAAAGACAAGTAGAGAGAGGAAGAGATCCCAAGTGTGTTGAAATTACTTGAAGGCCACCTCTATTTATACTAAAATGTTGAGCACATGTGGGGTTTATTTGGTCACTCGTCGACCTTGACGAATTGTCTTATAACGCAAATAAATTCATAACTCCATGAATACTTATCGGAATCGGATGATCTTTAGATCAATCCTACATCTCTCGATGAGAGGAATCCAAGAAAAATATCAGTTTTCATAAATAAGATGACCCACATGGAGTTTGGCCCTAGTTACCAATTTTAACACCAACTGACCCTCAAGTCTCTTCTTATACTTTTTCTGTTGATGAATCAACGGCCAGATTAAGTCCCTAATCAATGACTAAGATTAGAACTAGCTTGATCCTCGTCACTTACAACTTTCTCACCCATATTTTATTAATACACATTAATATTTTTATTTTACTAAGTTTAGACTTAGGAACTCATTAAAAATATTAATTATTTTAATAACTCCTCGTCCGGGTGGAATTTCTACAAACAATTTCTGGGACTTGGAGATCTCATGTGCCTTAGCCTCCCCACCAATTTTCAAGGCTAGAGCACATCTGATACTACCCAAAATCAACACTCCCTCTTAGCGAGGAATGTGCTCTATCAATGCTTCACCATAGAAGCATCGCACTGATCCTTTGGATCGATTCTCTGTGCTGATGCTTGGCCTGCTGCCCCACATCCACCACACTGCTGCTTCGTGTATTGTTGCCCATGACACTGCCACTTCCACTGCTACATCTTTACTGCAACTCCCTCTCAAAACGCTGCCTCATGCTGCCCATAGCACTGCCATTGCTAACTGCTGCACTACAACTCAGTTACCAAGAAGTAAGTAACTGAATTCACCAAAACACTGACATCTTGGTCAGTGTGGAAGCCCCGTGATGCTGAAGCTACTTCTGCTGCTATCTTGTGCTCCCTCTGCTACCATTGCACTGCTGCAACCTCTTCTGTGCCTCTCGCACTGCCGCAACCTCCAATGCGTTGCTACAGACTTCAACACCATAGCACTACCATTGTTGCTCCATCGCACCTTGCTCCACCCAAGACCTATCATCATGATACTATCGTTAAGGGCTCCCGTAGCCGTATGTGATCCAAGAGTTTGGGCACCTCAAGGATCCTGCCCGTGTATGTAGTCCTCTCGACTATAACTCCATATCACACCACCTCTTCTCTAGAGGCACATGAGCACTCATGGCACAATCGTCACAGTCTCGACATCCTTCTCCACCTTTGCTGGAGCTGCCTTTGAGTCAGAAGCTTCTCCCTTGCCTTTCTTCTAGGGGCATTGAGATGCATAATGTCCCATCTCCCCACAACTGAAGCACTTGACCTTGGAGATGTCCTTCTTCTTCCTCTTCTGAACCCCTTGCTGTCTCGCAGATGCTAGAGCCGCATCCTCCTACTCCTCTTTCTTGATTCGAAGCCCCTTGTTGCTACTTCCCATCTTGGTCAATCTTCTGAGCTTTTCCTGTCGAAGAGCTGCCCACATCTCCTCACAACTGGGAAGAGTTGCTTTTCCCACAATGCTTTGGACAAATGTTTCCGACTCCTCGGAGACTGCATTCAGGGCAGTGCTCACCATAAACTCTGGATTCGGTGAAGAGCAATAAGATAGTGTAATACAGATGGAGGATCCAACAATTGTAAGATAAATTGATTTTCAATATGTGCAATAGAGTGGTGAGGAGCCTTAAAAGATTCAACAATACTCTGGTCGGTAGTAGAACTAACCTCAAGACTACGAGAACCTGACATAACCATCAGCTAGGGCTGAAGTGCCTCAATAGCTTGAGGACGTTCCAACTCATCAGAAGGCAGATCATCATAGATCAGTGGCGGGGAAAGATTAGTAGCGGCAAAATCAAAATCGTGACTGAATGAATCAACGAAGAGGTCGCAACAGCCACGATCAGAAAGTTCAAGATCCGGAGGCATCTTCATGATCTGATGAATCGCAAAGAGGATAAAATGAAGAACCATAAATTTCACCCTCTAAGTTTTCAGAAAAATGAGATGAGAGTTTAGGAATATCAAGAGTAGAAGATTCATCCTTTCCACATCTTGATGAAAAACTAACATCCCACATGTTCTGTGTATAGTCGAAAGTAGTAACATCATTAGAAACTAAATTTTCACTAGATTCAACAGAAATGATAGAATCATGGGAAATGTCAGGATGATGAATGAGAGGTGCGGAAGGAAGAGAATCATCCTTCATAGTACATTCTTGTTCAGTTATGGTCTCCCCCACATAATCATCGTGAATGATATCGCAAGTTGGTTACTCAACCCCAACTTCATCCAACACTGGATCCGCGTGAACATCAAAAGAGAGATTTGAAACAGGTGAACACAATACATCGCAATCTGGAGGATCATAAGGACCAAAAGGATGGAGGATGAGGAGATAACACTTCATCACAATCATCAGATTTACTGTCCAAACCTGCGTTGAAATTTTGAGTATGTGAGGTGGGAAAAGATAGTGGTAGATCAACAGAGATGAATTTTCAACCTCTCCTACCTCAACCTACGTAACTAGAGTTGTTTGATGAGACAAGGACAGAGGTCACTTGGAACAACAACCTTCCCGTCACAGATTTAGAAGGCCTAACACCGAGGTATGTTGGGAGCAGCTCAAAAGATTCTAACTTGTGCGGATTTTGTGAAATGTGAACAAGATATTGGAATCTCCCTGTCAAGAACTTCCAATCAACTTCATCTTTTGGATATTCACAACACAAATGCATAAAACGATTGTGAAAATGATGCAATGATTCATTAGGTGATTTTCGCAATTCTAAAATTTTCTTGCCCAGATGTTTACGATCAAACATGTCAAAAGCGCAAGACAGTTTTGTGAGAATATGCTCGAAAGAGTGTATGGAGGCATCAATCAATGTGTGACACCATTGTCCTATGTGCCCTTTGAACATGAGGATGAAGAACCTACAAGAAACATCCTTACAGTGGATGTTATGCTCTGTGCAAAATTCAAGAAAATGAACAGTATGCTCAAGCAAGGTTGTCTCACCCTCACCATCGAATTTAAGGGTTGACAAGTCATCTACAATGCTCGTCGGCACTTGCAGACTTACGTCTCTGGAAAAAAATGTTGGGATTATGATTGTGGAAGAAGTCATTGAATAAGAGAAGAAATTCAAAACAGACTTCAAGGGCTCAACGTGTCATCTGGCCCTCCTTCAAGCACCAAAAATGTTGATGGTGTTGGACCTGCCAACATTCGTGGGATCTCCCTAATATGAAATCCCAACTAGACCTTACACTGTTTGGAGTAGGAGTCCAAATAGCGGGTGGTAATGTTATGCCTTGACTGTGAAAACACGCAAAGGGAAGTAAGATAACTTTGGGTGAGAAAAAGTGTGTGACCTTGCGGAGAATCAAGTGCGATGCATGAAGGTTCCAACACACGAAGGGAGAAGAAAGTGCACCCCTTGCAACCCTGTAATAGCACGCAGCTTGAAAGGAACACGCAAGTGACATGACATCACAAGCTAAGATGTGCAATATTCCACAAGTTAAAGTGATTAGTTAATACAACAACACGCATTCAACAAGATCCATACAAATGCAAACGAAATAGTTCATAAGCATAAACGTAAGTTAAATAACATACGTGGAAAATACAACAAGAATATTCTACTATATTCACAACATATGCATGAAAGCATGTTGCCTCTGATTTTATTATTACAAGTGAAAGCTCTATTCATACATACACCATTGATGACCACTAGCGCTTATAGTGGAACATTACAATCAAGAACACCTGCTCTTCCAAAGAAGTATACTCGCTCTACGCTACAGAGAAGACAAGGCTCTTCACAATACTCCCAAGCTCTTTCGAAGCCTAAGCCTAGTCAAAAGATTGGCTCCCAAAAGCCCTTTACATGAGTTATGAGGTTCTATTTATAACAAGAGAGGGTGACTCTTCAACTCCCCTTTATGACCTTCGCACTACCCTCATGACTCTTCAACTTCTTTACAAAATGACACATTACATTACATGATGACTCTTCATATTCCAATATTGACACTTGGAATTTCACTTACAACATAATTACAAATAATATTACATTTTACACTTGTACCCATATAAGACAAAATAGGGTAGAGATGACTTGAAATCATAACAAGACACAACAATATGATGCTTGAGTTTGGGAGAAGTCTAGCTCAATAACCTCCAATTGCTACTTCTCAGTCACATATTGGTACCAATCTTGATACTGTGTGATGATGTCCCCAAACTGCGTAATGGTGTCTAGCTGGAAGTGGACTCTGGCCTCCATGGCATCTGGGTACACTATCTTGGAACGTGTCCCTAGTTCATTCTGAAGCATGAGCAACAATTTTCTGACTAGGACAGGACCACTGATGAAATTTTGCATGTTTTGTCTATTCAGCACCAAGTCTTCCATGGTGGCATTCTATCTCAGCTGCTCCAAGCACTCTTATATCTCCTGCCGGACTTGGTTCTTGGATTTGGATTTAGTGAGGGAACCGATTGATGGGATCTGGTGTGTTCTCACCAAGACAACCAAACTACTGAACAACTGTACATATGAGGCTTGAAGAGCTGGTAAGCCTTCCTAAGGGACTTTGTCTTGTACACATGGGTGGGTGTCTGTCGAAACTTCGATGGCTCCTTCACCCAGCCTTTGACAATGTCTCTCGTGTTCACAAATTGTGGATATGCTCAAGAAAGTGACACATTTGTTGAAAGTCTTATGCCTGGAAGGTGGCAGGCTTTTGCCTGATAGCACTACTCAATGTCATGGTCTTCTCATCAATGTGTGAGACAATCTAGCTGATGACATATACACACAGGAAGGCTGGATACCTACATGCAAACTTGTATAGCCCTGACTGTCAGATGTTGAGATAAACCTATCGGTCCTCTAAGTTTGCCTCAAACTCCTTTGCAAAAGCATCTTTGACCTGCTGATATTTCAGTGATGATCCCTTTTCTATAAAGAGTTGAGTATCTGCATACACTGGAAAATCAATGGATGTTTGCTCAACTACTTCCCTAGTACTGCTCTCAGTGGTTTCTTTTGAAGTAGCTCTCTTAGGTGCCATGCAAAAACAAGAAAACCAATGTGACACTGGGTAAAGGCGATCTAAAACTTAAAACAACACTTCTACAAGTTAAAACGCCAGCAACCATGAAGAGAAACAAGTGAAACAACACTCACAAAAGCCAAACAACAAAAAGTGACACAAAAAGGCGACAAAAGCAAAACTCACCTAGAAACGCAACGACAACTCCACTGAAGGTTCCTTGATCTCTTCGAGAATACTAGAGCTTCAAGATTGAGTGCACAAATGAGCTCTAGATATGTCGATTGACTAGATTTGATCAAATGATGTTTTATGATAAATCGAGGAAAAAGTGACACTTGGAAAAAACTTCTAAAAATAGTGAGTGTGCCTCCTTCGGGATACTAATAATGGATCCCTACTTTTTAGGGATGTTTTTTGCTTTTTTTCTTTTTCAGTGAAACTTGCCATGCACAATGCCAGGAAAGACTGCGCAGTTCTAGGGAATTGGGCAACTTTCCGGCTCAGTACATTGCGCAGTTTCTGAGCTTAGTGAGGATTACGTAGTTTCTGGGCTCAGTGTTGGGCTTCCTTCCATGACTGCGCAGTTCCTGAGCTCAAGACTAACTACCAGTCAGCACTGCGCAATTCCCATCATCAAGGTTGCTTGCCCTCAAGGATTGCACAGTTTCTGGAGGCAAGCCCAAAACCATTGTGAGACCAAGTTGGGAGATCAACTTGTGACTTAGAAAGATCAGCGAAGTGCGAAAGCAAGCAAGCACAAGCACAAATTAAAAGATAACTCTCAGTCGAAGCAAGAATACCTAGATCGATGCAAGATGAGCTCTTATGGATAAGAAAGGAGGCTATAAAATCAAAGCATAGGAACATTTTGGACGGTGGTTGTAGTCGCTACAACATGAGAATATGTGAAATTCGGGATCAACTACAGTATCTAGGAGAAGTCACGCCTCATAGAGAAATTACTACAATTGTATTAAATGCACTACCAGAGGAGTGGGGTAACTTTACTTCAAGTATTTATGGGAATAAAGAAGCTACTCTATTCTAGGATCTATGGTCATTATGTAAGATTGAATAATCTAGACTAAAGGCCAAATTTGATGTGGGAGCAAGTGAGCAAAGTCAAGCTTATGCTACAATGACAAGAAGAAAAGGAAAATTTGGAAAGTCTAGTTCTAGGAAAAAAGAAAATGGACATGTCTAAGATTCAATGCTATGGGTGTCATTAATATGGGCACTACAAAAGAGATTGTCCTAAGATCAAGAAGGACAATAACAAAAGAGGAAGAGAAGAAGCCCATATCACTGAAGAAGTGGAGGAAGCTGAAAAGAAGAAATCTAAGAAGGAGGAAGTAAGAGATCTCTATTATGATTGAGATAGTCTGCCTCACCTAAGTTCTTTTCAAGTTCCTAAGTCTTTTGTTGTAAGATATAGCTATCACAAAGAAAAAAATGGGATGCATCAAGGCATCATAGAAGCATTGAAAGCAAGAGCTCAGGACATCATCATAGAGAAGCATGAAAGATGGTTGGAATCTATGGCAGTCAACAATGAAGGATATAGCTATTGGGAACCTCATTAGAAACATAAATGGTACTTTTAAAAAAGAATAAGGTCATCTAGTACAAGGTTCATCATACATTTGTCAAAAGGAAACATCTAATGAAGGGGATCCTTTAGATCCTCAAGATTCTCTAATGGAATCTTCATTGAAAGGTTCACCGATAAAGAGGGGAGAAAGTGGTTCATCCAGAATTCCAAACTTGTTGAATTTATGGGATGATGGTATGGTGACATAAAAGTGAAGTAGATTAAGGGATTGAAGCTCTTTCAATCAAGGAAGTTGTTGCAGGAAGTTTAGATGACCCAAAGGAAAAATGAGGTATTTATGCTTACATTTGATATTGTGGAAGTCATGTCATATGGTTGCAGATATCATGGATAAATGCTCTATCTAAACAGCATGATCAAAAGAAAGGATCTCCTCCCTCAAAGGGACGAAAGAATGCATGGGTCACACATTCACTAGATGAAATCAACATAATATGTCCTCATATGAAGTACGAGATGGTTGACTACAATTGAGGAACTCTGGTTGGAAGCTCCTATGAATGAAATGTGTGAAGAATGGAAGGAAGAGATCATGGGATATGCAACCATGGAAGAAGACAATCAACATCCAAAGACCAAGAAGATTTATCTAGGATATCTCCATGAAAGATATGAAGACTCTGATGGAGTCTAAAAAAGAAAGAGACCCTTGACAATATATATCTTTGGGAGATGTGTTGATATGTATGCAGGATGTTGATGCAAACTAGAAGATGTCATGATGAAAGACCATCACAAACATAATGATGATTTTAATGTTCATTCCTTTTTTTTTAAACAAGTATCTAGATGGGTTTATGTAGGCCTGTCGAGGGAAGATTTATGGATGTCTTCCACCACCAATGCACATGTAGTAGGATGAAAGATCCTTAAGGAAACAAGGCATGAAGAAAGCAACATGGCATGAAGGAAGGCTAGATATGGACTAATGGATCACTTTCCAATGACGACATGACCAACTCATGGATGAAAGTGATGGATGGTTTGTGCCCTGTGAAGAAGTCCCAAACATGAAGACACCTGAATAACAAAAAGAAGTTCATGACATAGTGAGGAGGAGTTCTTCAAGCAGCTAGTTGTCCCATCATCTCCACCTGAGGAGCTATTGTAGTTCCACATGGGAGGACAAGAATTTTATACAGAAGAATCAAGAACTACTCAAGCGTTGAGGACAACGCTTTTTGAAGGAGAGGGGCATGTTAGGCCCCTATACTACTAGTGTAACCCCTTATTGTTATTAGTATAACCCACTTATTATATTGATGTACCCATGTAGTGCCCATATTGTTACTATTGTACCCCATAGAAGCCCACTATTGTTATTATTGTGCCCTTACATTATTATTGTTATGTCGGCTCTGATTATGTTATAACCCCTTAGACTCCTATATATAGAAAGGAGGTATTTTCATTTGTATCATCCAAGAATTGTTCATTTATGTAATGTAAAGGAGGTTTCCCCCTCGAAGAGGCTGAATTCTAAGGCGTTGATCTTTCTTTTCTATCTTTTCTTGAGCTGGTTTCATAACAGAAACTGATCCTTTCTAACCGGAGGGGGCTCCCTCACTAGAAAAAGTATGAAGGTAAAAAAACTTAATCTCAAGGACTGCAGAGACCATGTCTGAGAGGTAACTTAGTTGAAATGATGGTTGGAAAAATTGAGAGGGAGGGCCACTGTATGGAAAATTAATTCAGATCCCAACACAAAAATACTAGTGCATACATGAAAACCTATTATAATAGAGGCAAGGTAGGTAAGTTTCCAAGCTATAACATATGAAGTAGTATAGTGAGTGAATTTGAAGAAATAAAGGATACACAATGATATTTAATAACATGCACAAAGCATTAAACAAGTTCTGAATTTTGCAACATAAATCTTGATCAAATATTGGGAATAAGGTGAGAATGGAGCACTTAACTCAGCATGTATATTCCATTATAATTTCGAAAGAGAAACAATCCTTTAGGACATCAAATAAGATGAATTCTAAACAAATGTTTCATCAGTGACATAAGAATGAAAAATAAATAGATATATGAATAACATAACACATGAGAAAATAACACAGAACTCAAAATGCATACCACATGAATCTCTGGCTAATATGGTAAACACAACATTGATAACTTTATCTAACAAAATGTACACACATACACTAGTCTTCTCTCAAATCCGAACCCTTTCTTCATGTTTTGTGTGGCCTTAAATACATTTTTAATACAACAGGCCCATATGACCAGATACATTGCATGATTTATCCACATACTTTTTTTTACCCAAAAAAAACAAAATAAAACTAATAATAAAAGTTATCACTTTTTATCCTTTAAAAAAAACATAAACACTTTATCTTATCTCCTAGTTAATGGCCTATCCATTCATTTTATCTTTATCGCTAACATCACAATAGAAAGGTAGAAATTTGATGAGTTGGAGTAGGACCCATATGGTGTCTCAAACCTTTCAAAAATTCGAATTCACAAATCTAATTTAAAAAAAAATCATAATTATGTTAGCAAAATACTGCAAAAATGGGCCTCGAAGAAACACTTGTAGCTCCAAAATGGTAGAACCTGTGTAAAATACAATATAGGTTTTTGTATTATGAGTTTCTTGTGAAGAAAAACCTCTCTCAGTTTCTTCAAATTCTACCCCAACTCCTCAGAAAAGCCTCTGCAGAACAATGACTAAAACATGCAATTTGCATAGTCCGAAAAATATTCTTTGAAAATGCACTTGAATCTCCTGATCCATGACACATGTACAGAAAATGGAAGAGATTATTGTTATTTGGCCCATCCTTGAGAAATACCTCTTTTAGTTTCCAAAAATTCACCTCCATGTGGTTGGAAACATTTCTACAAAAAGATGACTAAAACAGAGTATTTGTGCAACGCTGGGCAACGAAAAGTCTAAGTGGCACTCCATGCTCTGTTGGGTTGCACACCTCCTCTGACGAAATGGATCAAATGGGTAGGCTTGATATGTCTATGTGATGGTGTTGAACTCTTGAATTATGCTTTCCAACTCTTGTAAACCTCCTAAATGGTTGATACCCACTTGCGCAACGACCATGATTCCCATTAACTTGACACTCCTTCATGCTTTCGACTGAACCTCTTGATGACCACACCCATGGCGATGTTTTGGACAGTAACATTCGAACTTAAGACATCGAAAGTGACATTAAGTTCAATTTATTCAAACTAACCATTAAGTAATTTGTAGACATTTGAAAAATGCAAACCTACTGACCCTAACATTGGCTCCATTGGGGATGGCAGTCTCCCAATGAGATGCCAAGAAAAAATGTAGACCATGTGCCTAACCATTGGGCAATGGAGTCAAACAATAAAAACTGAAAATATGATTGACATACTGAAAACTTAACTCATTGACTGACTTATTACACTTATTCTCAGAAACATTGTACATACTGAAAAACTTCAAAGCACATAAATAAATTTTGACAACACATCACCAAAGTCTTAGGGCCTTCTCCTTGGGCTTCAAACTTGAATGATAGTTGTCCACACCTGCTGAAAGTATATACACTAGGTGATCTCTTCTCTCCAATGTAGCAAGTCAAGCAAATGGCTATTTCACTGAATATTGTTCATAGTTCCCTTGAGCAGGCAGAAGGAAAAAGAGATTAAAAACTCAAAATTCCACTGATGTTGAGAACCAAAATCCAAAAAAAGCACAACCTCCCATAATTCTTGCATTAAACTAGCCATGGGAAGACAAACCTCTTCCTTCAATGACTGTGAGAGGCCAATAAAAGGATCTTCATACAGATGATTTGTTACCTTCATTTGATGATCAACAAGAGGACTTTGTTCTTTGATTTTTCTCTCTTCAATTGAGGCAACCACAGTAATAACGCGCACATCCACAAGATCTAAAACAACCTGCTCTTCTTCAACAGACCCTTCATTTTCTGAATATGGAGGCAGATATCCCTGAATGAAATCTTCTTTTGCAAGAGGCCCTTGAATCACCTCTTCTTCTTTACTTCTCTCCTCTTCTTAATCAGGCTTAAGAGGATAAATTTGTTGTGTTTCTTCATCAACCTCTAGCTGATCAGTTTCATCTTCACCTGCTGGAATTGTTGTCTGTCGGTCAGTTTCAATTTCAGCTGTTGATTGTTGTACTTCTCCTGTTTCATTTTGATAGCTCAAATAAGAATTATTTAATTTCATTATTCATTACATCCTGATCATAAATTTCAATACCCATGAGATGAAACAGATCATTAAATCTTCCACAAAATCTTTCTATCAACACTATAGAAGGATGAGTTTGTTTAAAATTTGTAGAAAGTGTTGAATAGAAATCCATCAGAGAACATAGACTAAAAGTTGGAAACCCTTCGTACCATAATCTTGTGTTTCCCTCTAAAGTTTCCATGAACATTTTCATCAATGAATCCTCATGAAATACAAACTTCTAGTCTACATACATGTCTATGGGATTTAATTAAATGTAGAGCATCATCTTCTGCCTTTCCATCTCTGAATATTGGGAGATAGGTTGACCAATCAACAGGAGACATGGAATTAGGAAAACCAAGAATATGATATCTTTCCATAGGAGTATACCTCAGATTCTTTCTTACACCCATTTTGAAATCAGTGAACAATAATTCTTGAAATCACTGACCTTCGACCAGTGGACTCACTGCGAAATTTCAATCTGGTGGATCCTTTGAACTCAGAGTCATTAGGTGAATGATTCAAGCTATCTACATTTGTTTGTTGTTCATCATCAACAACCAGATCTCTAACTTTGACAATATTTCCCGAAGAATACTAACACTTTCACTCGTTCCTCGGCAAGGACGCCACTATGTTAGCACTCTGTAAATTTCTCTAGGCTGAGGAGATAAATCCCAGAGGTAACCACAAACCTATTTGGGTTAGAAACTAGTCCTTTCTAACCAAAGGGGGCTCCCTCACTAGAAAAAGTCTGAAGGTAAATAACACTTAAGCTCAGGGATTGCAGAGACCAAGTCTGTAGAGGTAACTTAGTTGAAAATGATGGTTGGAAAACTTGAGAGGGAGGGCCACTGTATGGAATAATAATTTAGATCCCAACACAAAATTATCAGTGCATACATGAAAACCTATTATAACAAAGGCAAGGTAGGTAAGTTTCCAAGCTATAACATCTGAAGTAGTATAGTGAGTGAATTTGAAGAAATAAAGGATACACAATGATATTTAATCACATGCACAGAGAATTAAACAAGTTTTGAATTCTACAACATAAATCTTGATCAAATATCGGGAAGAAGGTGGGAATGGAGCACTTAACTCAGAGTGTATTCCATTATAATTTTGAAAGAGAAACAATCCTTTAGGACATCAAATAAGATGAATTATAAACAAATGTTTCAGTAGCAACATAAGAATGAAAAAGAAATAGATATATGAATAACATAACACATGAGAAAATAATACATAACTCAAAATGCATACCACATGAATCTTTGGCTAATATGGTAAACACAACACTGATAACTTTATCTAACAAAATGTCCACACATAGACTAGTCTTCTCTCAAATCTGAATCCTTTCTTCACGTTCTGTGTGGCCTTAAACACATTTTTAACACAACATGCCCATTTGACCAGATACATTGCATGATTTATCCACATATTGTTTTTTTAACCAAAAAAAAACTAAATAAAACTAATAATAAAAGTTGTCGCTTTTTATCCTTTTAAAAACAAACATAAACACTTTATCCTATCTCCTAGTTAATGGCCTATCCATTCATTTTATCTTTATCACTAACATCACCATAGCAAGGTCAAAATTTGATGAGTTGGATTAGGACCCATCTAATGTCTCAAACCTTTCAAAAATTCAAATTCACAAATCAGATTAAAAAAAAAAAAATCATAATTCTGTCAGCAAAATACTGCAAAAATGGGCCTCAAAGAAATACTTGTAGCTCCAAAATGGTAGAACCAGCGTAATATCTGACATAGGTTTTTGTATATGAGTTTCTTTTGAAGAAAAACCTCTCTCAAATTCTTCAAATGCTTCCCCAGATCCTCAGAAAATCCTCCATAGAACAATGACTAAAACATGCAATTTGCACAATCCGAAAATTATGCTTTGAAGATGCATTTGAATCTCCCGATCCATGACACCTGTGCAAAAAATAGAAGAAGTTATTTTTATTAGGCCCGTCCTTGAGAAAAATCTCTTTAATTTTCCTAAAATTTGCCTCCATGTGATCAAAAACTGTTCTGCAAAAGGATGACTAAAATAGAGTATTTGCGCAGCATTGGGCAGTGAAAAGTCTAAGTGGAACTCCATGCTCTATATGGTTGCACACCTCCTCTAAAAATATATATCAAACGGGTAGGATTGAAATGGTTGTGTGATGGCGTAGAACTCTTGAATTATGCTTTCCAACTCTTGAAAACCTCCAAAATGGTTTATACACACCTGCACAGCGGTTGCGAAACGACTATGATTCACATTAACTTAACACTCCTTCATGATTTCGACCAAAGCTCTTGATGATCACACCCATGGAAATTTTTTGGATAGTAACATTCGAACTTAAGACAGTGACAGTGACAGTGACATTAAGTTTGATTTATTCAAACTAACCATTAAGTAATTTCTAAACATTCGACAAATGCAAACCTGTTGATCCTAACACATCCAACATCTTGGTACTCTTCAACTTATCTCTCAATACCAATAGTCAGCTCTCGTTCTTATTCTAGAACGGATCCTAAAGAGATTTCAACATCTCATGGGTAGTGTTCTTCCTCAAAAAATGAGGTACCAAGTGATCTTTGACACCATCTACGATGATTATATTTTCCTTCGTATCCAACTCCTCATACACTTCCAACTCCTTAGGGTTAGTTGGTTTCTTGATCTCCTTGTTGTTAAAATCATAGATCTTGTTCACCATCAATACAATTTTGATCCTTTCCTTCCAAGGACTATAAGTAGATATCCCATCCAATATGTCCTTGAATTGCATACCAACCAACAACTTCGCCATTTCTATTAATCATTCAACAACAATGGAAGAAACTCCCTCTTGAGTTGTGGGTTGTGCACACTATGATTCATTGGCCCGGAAAAGTAGCTATGATATCATGTTGATTTTTCCATGACAGTCAAGAATCTAGTTTTAGTCTAATATCACGATCACAAACATAGTCAAATTCCACAACACTTCTATTTTTCACAACAAAAATACACAACAGTGAATCAACTATTACACATAACAAAACTTTAACCCAATACTTGTTATATTACAAATCTTGAATACAAAAATCTTAGGCCTCTCATACCAGGGATCATGGACCTTACAATCAACCCTGATACAAGACAACAACTAGGGCTTGGTATCAAACAACAATGATAACCAATCTACCCTGAACAAAGTGCAACTAACCTACTTGTTGATGTAGTGCTTCCACAACCCTTTCAGTGCACGTACCTTGAACACATCTGGTAGGTGCTTTTCCTTCCATTCTATTGATCACACAACTTCTGATCCCTTAGAAAGCATACTTCTTCAACTGGCATTATCAATGATCACTAGTCCTTTAATGTCACTGAACTTTGGCTCAATCAAATATGCTCACTAGATGCTCTTTGCTCCACTAAAGACACCAACAGATAGGGTATTCACCACTGCCCTCTTCTAGCCTCTATGTTACTCCAAATATGACATACTTAGGGCTTCGAGGCTACCCTATTATATCTTATTCAACCCACTATCAATCACATAACTAGGGCTTGATACATCAACCCTCTTATCATCAATCCTCCACCCTTGAGGTCAACGAACTAGGGACAAAAAAACGTTCCCTCCAGCAACCCCTTTTTCTCTCCACAAGGGATTGTACTTATGGAATCAAGACAACCACTAACAACCCTCCAAATCACTATTCTTAGGTTGATCTTCAAACTACTATTCAACACATTAAACAACCTCTACATCACTTATCAACTCATCAACTTGGAAAGACATAACAACATATCTCTAGGATAGTTTATTTTGTTCTTACATCATTAGAGCCCTGTGCACAAAATTATGAGATTTCGGCCTTTTAATTAGGGCTTCCTGTAATATCCACGCCAACACTATATCTTATGGCATAATCCCCTTTAAAACTTGTGTGTATCCCTTCCTTTAAGCCCTTATATCCTGCATTCTCCCACAAGATAAATCAACCTTGAACCCATATTATCATAATCTGGTTAAAAGGATTTGATGCATGGTAAGTCAACAACATCAATAAGTTACCATAATTACGGTCAGTACCTCATGCCTAAGTTAAATCCTCATGATAATCCTGGTCAATACTCCTAACACATGGTGCATCATTCAACATCAACAATTCACCATAATTCAAGTCTATCTGACACATGGTATACAAACTAGTCTTGATTCACGTCATTCAGGTCAATATCTTTGACACATGGTGAATCTCCAAAGGCCGCACTTTATCTGAGTAATTCAGGGCCTAATTCTCCAAGACTATTCTTCTTAATTTAGGTTAACATTCTTGACATAGGAAGAATAATTGTCCTATGTTGGACCATTCTCCCTAATTCAGGTCAACATACTTGACACGGGTAGAATGTTAGTCCATGATGCTTTCTCATCAACACTCCCTCTCACTAAGAGAGGAATTCTCAACAAGTCCAAGATTTTCCTTGAAGTATACAAACTTAACTTTCAATAGAGGCCTTTTGCACCATGGATGGAATGGTACTTGATCTCAATGTGCTTCAATTTATCATGGAAAACTAGAGTATTTTTTAGCTTCACATAGCTTTGATTGTTACAATATATCACAGTCGGTTCTAGCACCTAATCAAATAGTCATGCAAGAAACTTTTGAAGCCACATTGTTTCACAACTCGCTAAATTAGTTGCACTATACTATGTCTCGTCATTGTTGAGTGAAAATGATGTATGCTTCCTACTCATCCAAAAAATCATAGCATTCCCGACCATGAAGCAATCTCCATATGTACTCTTTATGTCTTCAACACTCCCTACCCAATCTGCATTTGTATATCCCCAAAGTTCTTTATCACAATTTGAGACATATCTCAAACCATAATCAATTGTACCATGAAAATATCTAAATACATGCTTTGATTCAATCTAATGATCGTGTCTTGGTTCCACCTGGAACTGGCTCAGAGCATTCACTGCAAATAAAATGTTTGGTATGTTATTAACCAAATCCATAGTGAGCGAATCACCTTTTGGTACTGTTTGGTCAATTTAGTGTCCTAATTTTCTCTACAAAAATTATCAATCCGGGTATTGTAAATTGATGAAGTGTAGTGCACTATATGTGCTAGATGACCCTTCTTATTTCATTGTTTTTGAGTTTTATGTTTTTTTGGGGGGTTTTGATCCTTTAATCCTTAATGATTTACAATGTACTTAACAAAATCTTAAATCTAACTTCTGTAAAGACTGCTAAGAACCTAAAGAAATGAGAACTAAAAAGAGCTTAAGTAATATTTGGAAGCAAAGTTTAATCAAGAAATGAAAATAGAGTTTATATTTCTAGTCATATCATTATTTCCAAATCATCAACTACAAACTAAAATGTAAAATTGAAACTACTGTCTATTCAATTACATAAAAAAAACAAGACTAAATGGAATACTGAAAACTGAAAGTGAAATTGCAACAATTGTCTATTCTATAACAAAACTAAATGAAATACTAAAACTGAAAGTGAAATGGCAACTACATATTATGGAAACAAAACTAAATGAAATACCAACACTGAGAATGAAATTGCAACTAATCTATGGAAACAAAAACTACATGAAGTGCTTAGTTACTTTGCCTCTCAATTTTGAGAGAAAAAACCTCCTTGTGATGACATTTTGAGGAATTTTGTACTTCATTATTCTAAGAAAAGATAAATGCAAAAATGCATAAAAGACTCATTGCATGAATGAAGTATTCAACCACTTAGTTTAAGATGAGTTATCAACTAGAAGGGCTCTTTAGAAACATTCATCTACACCATGAGTCAATAAACAAGTAACAAAATGGTAAGAACTGTAATGGTACTGATCAATCTAATTGAAAAACTAAAGACTAGTGAAACAATAAATGAAACAACTACATTACACTACTGCATTTCAACTTCTAACTACTGATAAAAACTAGAAAGAAATTAAGCAAAAAGAAGTTATTTTGCACTGAAAGAAGCTATTTTGCGTTAGTAAGAAAATGACAAGGATTGCATTATAAACAAGGTTAGTATGGAAATGATTATGAACACTATGAAAGAAATGATGAATTTACAGTTCACTAGAAATGACAAAACAAAATTAAATGAAACCTTAGTCAGCTTAGGGGCCCTCTGGAACTGATCAGGTTATGTGTACTCAGTGAATCACCAAGAAATGCTTTCAGATATCCATAAACCACACAGTCTTCATATTTTAAAAAAACACAGGAAATGAGTTTTCAAAATTACAGAGCAGTAGTCTGAGCTTAATACATGAGAAAATTCGAACTAGTGCTGAGTTCTTTACACAGGTATTTATAAGAAAATTATGTAACTATTTGTGGAGAAAAATAAGCTATAGCCAAAAACACGTAGCAGACAGGCACACGGAATTTTCTTCCTCGGTTGCTAGAGATATAAATCTAAGATGATGGATGTTGGATTCCGTTGCATAGACGGTTGTTGGAGTCTGTGGGTTCAGGAAGTTGCTTCGGATCCTAACACTGTGAAACGTGTTGATTATCCTCAAAACAGAGTCCTGTTGCCTTCGGTCTCTACGTTTGACTTCTCCATTGACCGGAGTCTTGTACCATCTTCCTTGTCAACCTGGGCTAGGTGAATAGGACACGATCCATGTCATGATGATTTCCAAGCTGCCCATGTAGTTATTTTCTCCTTCTGACACCTGGAACCTGTTAAAACATGGAAGTAGTTGTGGAACAACTGATTAGCTGTAGAATAGGCTGCGTTCCGTAGCTAAAAGACAAAAACTTATTCAAATAGAAAAACATAAAAGCATAACATGTAAATCACTAAAATGTTCTCCTTAAGGCAATGTATACTAGTTATTGATGATAGGGATGCATTTTCTTCATGGAAAAACAAAGAAAAGGGATGAGAAGAGTTGCTAAGGAAAGGGTAATTTTGAGGCTCAACATACCCCCACTGCAAAACCATTGCATGTCCCCATGCAATCAAAATTGTGAACTTCCTCCTCCTATTGCATTTGTTCTGATACTTTAGCCAACACATCCAACTTCCTCTTCTTGCTTTTCTTTGCACTGACTGCCATCCTTGGCTTCCTCATAAGAAATCTGTACTTGAGGTTAATAAGTGTCCTGTTTAGCTTCTTATTTTTCCTTTTTAGCTTCCTATTCTTCTTGTGCCATAATCCCAAGTGTAGCATTGTGTTGTCATGAATAGCTCTATCCAGTTTATTCTATTCCCTCAAAGTTTCATTTTCTTTTTGGATGTGCCTGTTCAAAATTTCTAGCTCAAAGATCTCCTGTTTGAGAGAGCTAATTAGAGTTTCTTGTGAGGTGACAGGCTGCTCTGGATTAGCTGAAGTCCCTGGGTCTATTGAGGTACTCTTTTTCTCTAATGACTCTATGTAGTCATAGATTTGTTTTTGCACTAGATCAATTCCAAGAGAAGCTCTACTTAGGTTGCCTTCAAAATTCTGTGGAGGAGAGTTTTGTGGACTTTTTTCATATGGAATACTGTCAGGGGACTGAACTGGAATTTCTTCCTCTAAATTTATAAACTGGGCCTCTTTTGATTTCGCCTTCTTCACCTTACCTCAGAGTCTAGAGCTCCTCCTCAAGTTTTGGAAGCTTATGGTTTCTTCTTTTGTGTCCTTTTTCCTCTTTCCTTTCTCCTTATTCTTCTTGATTTGTTGTTTGATCTTGGTTGGTATTTCAGAAAGCAGTTGTTCATCTTCTTGAGGTGATTAAGGTTCAGGGATGTCCTTATTGATTTCTTCTACCCTCTCTTTCATTTTTCTCTTTAGTTCAGTCTGCTTCCTAACCTCCGGTTTAGGAGTCATTTATGTATCATCTTTTTGTGAGGGGCCTTTAATGCTGATATTTCTTCTTCTAATTCTTTTAATAGGACTTCCCTCAGATAAATCTAGAGCATCTTGGAAGAAATTCCTTACCAAGAAGTCCTCCCATGTATCCCCTACACTTCTCAAATGAAATTCAACTAAAATCTTCACTAATCCATGCTGATATAGATTGGTTTCTATTGATTCAACTTTCTTTTGGACATTGGTTGCCATTTTTCTCAGACTATTCAAAAGGAAAAAGGGAAGATTGGGGGTTCCATTCTCTAGAAAATTCATTAACAATCTTATATAATAAACATACATAGACCCAAACCTCTCTTCATAGGTAATGAATTTTTGTAGTATTAACAACATGCTACTCCATTTGTTTTTGAGTGCAAAAATTGGAATCCCTTTTCTAAAGATTGAAACATCCATACCTGGGTTTTTAAGAATCACCTTCCAAGATTCATCATGAAACTCTTTGTTTTTGAACCACCTTTGTTGGGTCCCTATAATACTAGTGATTACCCCATTACTATTGTAGTTATACCCCTTATTTATATTGTTGTGCCCCTATTACCCCCATATTGTTATTTCTGTGCCCCATAGAATCCCTCTATTGTTATTTTTGTGGCTTTATATTATTATTGTTAGGTCGGCTGGTTTATATTGTGACTCCTTAGACTCCTATATATAGAAAGGAGGTTTTGTCATTTGTATCATCCAAGAATTGTTCATTTATGTAATGTAAAGGAGGTTGCCCCCTCGAAGAGGCTGAATTCTAAGGCGTTGATCTATCTTTTCTATCTTTTCTTGAGCTGGTTTCATAACATTTGGTATCAGAGCTTTGGATTCTAGGGTTTCGTTGCTCCAAACAGGTCATCGTGGAATTTTCGCTATAACTTTTTTTCTATGATGTTTCAGAAGTCGCAAAAAAAACCCATTTGAGAAGAAATCGCGCTAAACCTTGGGTCCGAATTTCAGAGATTTTAGCGCGATATTTGTGGAGATATGATCTGAGGAAGTTGGTATTTTTGCAGACTCTTGAATTACATTCAAAACATGTGACCTGGGGAAAATCGTCATAACTTTCTCTCTGGGGATCGGATTGAAATTTTGTAAGAAGGTACAGAAAGAGTACGAACTATAGTTTCTTTTGTGTGTGTTTCAGATTCAAAGGTTGAAACAGTGACTCATGGCACGTCGTACAAGTTCACTCTACTGAACCAGTCTAAAAGCAAGTCACTGTGGAGATTTCACATAACTCTTCCTTGGAGAATCCAATTTGGCTCAGACTTGTGGCATTGGAAAGAGGACGTAGAAGGCTACTACAGGTAGAAATTTCAGAACTGGATGATCTGAAATTACAGAGATACATCAGATTCAATATCAGGCTTCTATAAAGTGAAAAAAGGTGTGTAGTTTTTTTTTTTAAGTTTTTGTGTAAGCTTGGTTTAACAGAATTCAAAGGGCATAGTAAAGCATTATTATCGGTAACTGATGCCCCGAGGAAAAAAAATGCAAACACCTAGTAAGGAACCTGAAAGCTCTAGCATGACTCATGAAGAAGAGGAAGAAATGCTACATGATATATCAAAATTACAAGAACAAGTGCAACAAATGTCACGCTCACAAAAGCTAACAGAAGCTAAGATAAGTGGCGTGGAATCTAAGATAAAGGGCATGGAAGCTAAGATGGATGATTCAAAGATAGATTTGAAGAGAGACATGGCAGATTTGAAGATAGATTTGAAGATAGACATGGAAGAATTGAAGAAGTTGCTACAAGAAAGGGTCACTAATGGTGAAAAGGTAGTAAAGGAAACTCATGATGAGAACAAAAGAAATGTTAATCATGATTCCATAGACGCTAATGTTGGATCGAAGAATCACCATATTCCAAAAATCGATATGAGGAAGTTTGATGGCAAGGATCCCGCCACATGGATATTACAGATGGAGCAATTCTTCGATCTCAATAATGTGCAAAACGCACAAAAGGTACGTATGGCAACTGTATATTTGGAACCAAATCAGTTTGTATGGTATCAATGGCTTTGCTCTCGTAAACAATTTATCACTTGGGCAATTTTTACGGAAGAATTGATAGCACATTATGAAGATACAAAAAGCAACACTTTTTTTAGCCAATTGATAAGTCTCAAACAAAAGGGTTCAGTAATGGAGCACATTGAGGAGTTCCAAAAATTGAACATAAGGGTAAAAGATATTCCAGAGGAGCATAGGATTGATGTGTTCATAGGGTCTTTAAAGGATAATATCCAACATGATGTTCGCCTTTGGGAACCTGATTCATTAGAGAAGGCATTCAGGTTAGCAAGAAAAATGGAAAGCAAAATTATGGCAACCAGGAAGCATACCACTCACAACTATAAAGACGGAAGTGTTGTTGCCCCTAGTCTTCCACAACAATTGGAAGAAAAAAGAGCAAAAGGGCTTTGTTACAGTTGTGATAGCAAATACACTAAAGGTCATAAGTGTGCTGAGAAGAAATTATTCTACATAGATTGTGAAGAGGAAGAAGAAAAGGAGCAAGAAAGGTCAAAAGAAGAAGATATACTCCAGGAACAAAGCCTAGATGAAGAACAAATAAATCCGACCATATCTTGTAATGCATTGGCGGGAATTACCACTCCTCAAACCATCAAGATAGAAGGACAAATCAAGAAGAAAAAGGTAATAGTGTTGATTGATTCAGGAAGCACCCACAATTTTATTCATTGTAGGGTAGCAAAAGAATTGAATTGCTTCCTATATCCAGCACCAGAGTGTCAAGTGATGATTGCAAATGGAGGAACAATAAATTGCTCTGGAAAGTGCCATAATATCAAGCTATCCATGGGAGAATATGTATTGACTAGCCCAATGCTTTCCATTCCAATGGGAGGTGCTGATGTTGTACTAGGAGTCCAATGGCTACAATCCTTGGGTACAATAGCTTTTAATTTTCAAGAACTTTTCATCAAATTTTCTACGGAAGGAAAGGAAGTTGAATTAAGGGGTATTGCAGGGAAACCAGGAAAGATAATCAGCTCTAATGGTATGACAAAGCTTCTAAAAAAGGAGCAAAGAGGTGTAATTGCACAATTATGTTCGCTAGATGTTTCCACATTGGAATCATCTATTTCTCCAGATCTCCAAAAAGTCCTGGACAATCATTCCAAGGTATTTGAGACTCCAAAGGTCTCCCACCTATGCGTGATCATGATCATGCTATTCATCTGATTCCAGGAAGTGTTCCTCCAAACATCAGGCCGTACAGATATCCCTATGTCCAAAAAAGTGAAATTGAACGTATGGTTGCAGAAATGCTAGAGGCTGGTATAATTCAACCGAGTCAAAGTTCTTTCTCAGCTCCAGTAGTATTGGTGCACAAGAAGGATGGATCATGGCGCATGTGTCCAGATTATAGGGAGCTCAACAAGCTCACTATTAAAGATAAGTTCCCCATTCCTGTTATTGATGAATTACTGGATGAATTGCATGGATCAATTTACTTCACCAAGTTGGATCTTCGTTCGGGATATCATCAAATCAGAATGAAGATTGAAGACATTCCGAAAACGACATTTAGAACTCATGAGGGTCATTATGAATTTTTGGTCATGCCTTTTGGCCTTACCAATGCACCTTCAACATTTCAAGGTTTGATGAATTCAATTTTCAAACCATTCCTTAGAAAATTTGTGTTAGTATTTTTTGATGATATACTAATCTACAGCAAGTCTTGGAAGGATCATGTTGAACATGTTGACAGGGTGCTACAACTATTGGAGGAGAAACAATTATATGCAAAAAGATCCAAATGTTTCTTTGGAGTCCAGGAGGTGGAATATTTGGGTCATATTGTATCTCATGAAGGAGTTAAGGTAGACCCTAGCAAAATTAAAGCCATTAAGGAATGGAAAATCCCCACATCCATAAAGCATCTGCGAGGATTTCTTGGGTTGACAGGGTATTATCGCAAGTTTGTTAAGAATTATGGGAGAATAGCAGCACCTCTAACAACATTATTGAAGAAAGATTCATTTTCATGGACTCCGGAAGCAACAAAGGCCTTTGAACATCTTAAAGAGGCAATGTGCCAAGCACCGGTCTTAGCTACACCGGACTTCACAAAAACCTTTATTGTGGAATGTGATGCTTCAGGAAATGGAATTGGTGCTGTTCTAATGCAAGATGAAAGACCCATTGCTTTTGAAAGTCGTCCAATCAAGGGAAAGTTTTTAAGCAAAGCTATTTATGAGAAGGAAATGTTGGCAATACTCCATGCACTTAAGAAATGGCGACCCTACCTAATGGGAAGACACTTCAAGGTAAAAACGGATCATGATAGCCTTAAATACTTTTTAGAACAAAGATTATCCTCTGAAGAGCAACAAAAGTGGGTCACAAAGATGTTGGGTTATGACTTTGAAATCATCTACAAAAAAGGGAAGCAAAATGTGGTGGCAGATGCACTCTCAAGAAAGGATGAGGATGTGGAAGCATTGTTGTGTGCCATTTCTATTATCCAACCAGATTGGATAAACGAAGCAAGGGAGGAATGGAAGAATGACGAAGAAGTGTGGGCACTTATTCGAAAGCTACAACAAGATTCCAGTACTTCTGATACATTTAGCTGGCAAAATGATTCGTTATGGTACAAAGATCGCTTATACCTCTGTAAGAATTCCCAGCTAAAACAAAAGATTCTTATGGAATTGCACACTTCTCCCTTAGGAGGGCACTCAGGATTTTTAAAAACTTACCACAGGGTTAAGAAGGAATTTTTTTGGGATGGCCTTAAATCAGATATTCAAAAGTTTGTGGCGGAATGTTTGGTTTGCCAGCAAAATAAAGTTGAAACAATTAAGACACCGGGTCTATTACAACCTTTATCCATTCCAAGCCAACGTTGGGAGGAGGTTTCAATGGATTTTATCACAGGTTTACCCAAGTCTGAGGGAAAGAGTGTCATCATGGTGGTAGTTGACAGACTTACCAAGTATGCACACTTTTGTGCATTATCACATCCATTTAAAGCCAGTACAGTTTCTACTGCATTTATGGAAACAGTTCAAAAGCTACATGGAAACCCAAAGATTATTGTAAGTGACAGAGATCCCATTTTCACTGGAAATTTTTGGACAGAATTATTTTCTTGTCTTGGTACTCAGTTAGCTCATAGCTCATCTTATCATCCTCAATCTGATGGGCAAACTGAGATAGTAAACAAATGTTTGGAAGGATATCTTCGTTGCTTTGTATCTGATAAACAGACACAATGGGTCAAATGGTTGCCTCTGGCTGAATGGTGGTATAACACTTCCTTCCATACAGCAACAAAAATGACCCCATTTATGGCACTTTATGGGTATCAACCACCATCCATCACATCATATTTAAGAGAAAATTCTAAGGTTCAGGCAGTGGAACATCACATCGAACATCAACAACAAGTCCTCCAACTCTTAAAGGATAACCTCGTGTTGGCACAAAATAGAATGAAACAACAGGCAGATCAACATCGCAGTGAAAGAAGTTTTGATGTAGGTGATTGGGTATTCCTACGGCTACAACCATATAAGCAAATGTCCCTAAAGCAAGCTAAGAAGGATAATAAATTATCACCAAAGTATTATGGTCCGTACAAGGTGTTGCAAAAGATTGGTACTATGGCATACAAATTGGAGCTTCCTGCAGCTTCTCGATTGCACCCAGTTTTCCATGTTTCATGTTTAAAGAAGGTTATAGGTGACAAGCTCCCAATTCAAACAATATTGCCAGAACTTGACGAGGAAGGAAAAATTATATTGGAACCGGAAGCAGTCACAGAAACAAGAACTCGACAGCTACGAAATCGATCAATTTCAGAGTATCTTATCAAGTGGAAGAACTTATCCGCTGAAGATTCCACATGGGAGGATGAGAATTTTATGCAGAAGTATCCAGAACTACTCAAGCGTTGAGGACAACACTTTTTTGAAGGAGAGGGGCATGTTGGGTCCCTATAATACTAGTGATTACCCCATTACTATTGTAGTTATACCCCTTATTTATATTGTTGTGCCCCTATTACCCCCATATTGTTATTTTTGTGCCCCATAGAATCCCTCTATTGTTATTTTTGTGGCTTTATATTATTATTGTTAGGTCGGCTGGATTATATTGTGACTCCTTAGACTCCTATATATAGAAAGGAGGTTTTGTCATTTGTATCATCCAAGAATTGTTCATTTATGTAATGTAAAGGAGGTTGCGCCCTCGAAGAGGCTGAATTCTAAGGCGTTGATCTATCTTTTCTATCTTTTCTTGAGTTGGTTTCATAACAACCTTTCTCCTAGCCTTGGAATTTCTGTTGCTTCTACTATGAAGGACTCGGTAACTGCAAATCTGATGTCCCCTATTTCCACTTTCATGCCATCAAATGACTTGGTAAAGGATTTAGTAATTTCCTTATGGTAATCGTTAAATTTTTCAATAAAACACAACCAACTGGCCTTCTGTAACATTCCCTTCAGCTGCGGAAACCCCTCCATGTATTTTACCCCTACGGGTTCAATTCTAACAATAAGCCCCATATCCTCTGTTCTCGGTTACCCTTCAAAACTACTCTCACTGTCTAAGAAATGGAATGACTGCGCAAATGGTAATGGAGTGACTGGGTATATAGAAGTAGAATGATTATGGATATGGAAATGGGATGATAGGTGTTGGGCTAATTTATTGACTAAATTAACACAAGTATTTAATTATCAATCCGGGTTTGTAAAACTTGGAGGCAAATCCACTGTATATGGACATCAAATATAATCAAGTTTATAAGATAAAGTTTGAAGATTTAAAGAAGTACATATTACAAATATAAACCTATTTTAACAATTTCTAACTCACTTATGTAATATATGAGGGAAGAGGCTCCTAACTTAGGAGAACTAGGTTGTCCTTCCCTACAATACTACGATAAATCTAAGAGCACTAATTAACAATGGCTTATGATGCAAAAGATGTAAAAGAAGATGCTCCTAACTAAGGAGGTCCAGATTGTCCTTCTTCACAATCCTACTATATCACAATCACCATTTCTTCAAACCAGAAATGCAGAAATAACTTCAAATGAGAAATGGAGAATGAAATTCGTTTTAGTTCAAGATCAATTAGAAGGGGAATTTAACTTAAATTCCTTTGTGTCCCTTCATATGTAGATTAGAATTAAACCAATATTTATTCAACAATCATCACACATCTAAATACATTTAAAACAAAACCTAGTCTATGAAAACTATGAAAATTGAACCAAGAAGTGTACTTAGCTTGGTGGGGGGGCCCTCCACCCTTGCCTTGCACACTTGAAGAAATCTCAGCTACAACAACTTCAGTAAATCAACCAAGCATGAACAACAAATTGGAATGAAACAAGTTCTTCAAATTAGCTCCCAACTCAAATTATACAAAAGTTACATATAAATTCCATTACAAAAGCCATCAAAGTCTTGGCTTTAAATAGAGGTCTAATGAAACAAACTGATCTATATTATCTCTAACACTCATATCTACTCATATCCACCTATCTAAGTCGAAATCATCCAATCCATCCCAAGAAATATGGTCAATCCCATAAAATATCAAAACTGCCCAATTTCCTAGGGATTTTCTGGTGACTAGTCATGTTTGACCAGCCTTGACCGGGCCTAATAAAGCTTGTTCTGGCCGAGCCAAGTGGAGTTAGCTTAGTCCTAGTTCCCAAGCTATCCATCCATGCATCAAACTCGAGCCCAAGTGTCCTGCAAACATGTCATCCACATAGATATTACGGGAATTTCTAATTCAGTAAAAAATTGCACTTGAAATTCAATTTTCATAAAAACTTCTAGAAATTGCAAAATTAAAATTAAACACCTGAATATGCATAAAATACATAAAAATGAGATGGATGTGATGGAAAATGGATGGAAAATATAAGGATTAAGTAGGTTTCCCTAAGCAAAAATAGACCAAAACTGAGGGCCAACATCTCCCCCTTGTTGATCTTCAAGCATGTCCTCATGCTTGTCTTTGTCTCATTGATCTTCTGCCTCTGTATGTTGACCTTTTACTTCTCTATGCTGACTGATCTACTGATGTACCTGTGGCTCTGACCCTTTGAAGATGAAGCTACCTGTAAAAAGGATATCTATGCCTTCAACCTTTAAAAATCAAAACCATACTTGTTTCAAAAATTGAATTTTAATCCTCTCTGCTTTTGCAAATCAAATTTTATTCTGCCTTCAGAGATTTTAACAAACTCTTCTGAGAAAATCATTCTCAAATCAATATTCTTTAATTCTGGATAACAAGGACTTTCAAAAATCATTATGATTCCTCAAAGAGAGAAGTTGCTGCTTAATGACTAGAGTCCCTCCTTTTCACAGAATGTCATATACTGATCCACATCCAACAATGATTCCATATTTGCAGCATTATTCATGTTTTTTCAATCCATCCACCATCATATGGTCTTCCATTAACCAAACCAGGAGAGCCATTAAGCTCAAAGTTGACTTCAGCATTTTTTTCCAGGCAATTTACGAAATATAGGTTGAAAGAACCATAAAAATATCCCGAGATAGAAATGAACTTGAGAAAACTGTTCACATGGAGTGTAATTAGGCTTGTTATGAAGAAAACCCATGTTTCCGTTTTTCAAATTTCATTTTATTTTACTCAAAAAAAGGCAATGAAAAATAATGGCTTATCAAAATTGAAATACATTCCTGAGATTGAATGCTCATTTAATTTGAAATCAATTTTTTCCTCTTCAAATTTTTCTCCAATATCTTGCTTAAATCTTTCTGATGCTCTTAAAAACAATTGAATTTCATGCTTGTTTAAACAGTGCAACAATAAGTCACTGTTTTTTTTTAAACATTACCCTTTGTAGAAAAGAAGCAAAAACAATTGTTTCTTATTCTCTGATTCAAAAACCAATTTCTGTTCTGTCCTCTTTTACCTAAAACTCCGCTCTCTTCATAAAAATGAAACGTTCTCCTTGTGTATATCATTCATTCACTGTTCAGTCTTCAATGATTTGCAAACCTAATCTTCAGCATTGTATGAAAGGAGATCAAACATGGTTTTCAACTCTGCCCTGGTTGTAACAGCTCTAAACAAATTCCTCTGTAATATACAACTCATGTTCTACAAAGAAAACACACAATTCAACCCTTTACGACCGCACTAAAAGACAATATTCCTTTGTTTTTATAGTATACAACCCCTGTTTTACAACAATACACCATACAATCCCATGTGACAGCACTTAAGAATTCATCTGTTCACGCAATACAATCTCTTAACAGCACTTAAAAACACCTCTGTTTTGGCAATCTACAATCCCTGTTATGCAAAAATGCACATTATAGTGCCTGCTTAAAAAAACATGTGATAGAGCCCTTTGTAACAGCATAAAAAAACTCCTCTGCATTACACAATCCTTGCTTTACAAAACACGCAATACAGTCCAGAAAAACTCTATTTTAACGATGCATTTTGCATGCAAGATGTGGTTCAAGATGCCTTATTGTCCGCACAGGTGTAATCTACTGGTTGTTTTGCATAAATTACGTGCTCACTTAAACCCTTGATTCATGCGATTACACCTATGAATAGATTTGTTCTTTAATGCATAGCCGTTTATTCATTAACTCACTGTCGTTTTTCTAACCTTTACATTTATCATTTTCTGGAATCATGGTGAGTTTTCGGCGTTTACCTGGCTAATGGCGAGATTTGTGGATTGTTTAATGGCACTCCATATCTCCTGTAGATTTGTTTCATACTAACTGGTGGCAAGAACAAGCATATTAACAATTAAATGACAGGCAGTTTTGGTGATTGAAATCCCGACTCATCTTTGTAAGCAAATCGAATCTCGTTTTTACCTGAACTTTCCCAAGATTCTGGGCAACTAACTGGCGCTATTTACCCACAGACTCAGCTATTTTTCCTCCACTGTCAAAACGTTTTGCTTCTCGCATCTATCGTCTTTCCAGAGCCTCAAATGGCTGTGATGGGAACAAATTTACGGTTCTGAGCATCAATGGAAAAGCTCTTCTCTGTTAATATGCACAGGGTTTATTTCAAAACGTTTTTACCTATTGACTGTAGTTGTAGCTCTGTTAAAACGTTTTACTTCCCACAAGGTTTTTTTCAAAACGTTTTTACCATTTTATTATTTGGTTGCTGTCAGTTCTGTGTAACTACAGCTCACGGGGTTTCAAAACAGACTTCTCCTTTTGAAAATTTTAACCATTTTGTTTGCTGCCGTGGCTTATTTCTCTGTTGTTTCAAATACATATTTGACTGTTTGTTATTTGAATGCAAATAGCTCTTAATTCCTACCATTCTCGCTGCTGTTTGATTGCTTCCATCGTGGCCATCCATACCATACTGTTTACGGCCTTACCCTTGACTGACATATATACCATCATATTTCAGTGCATTACCAATAGTATTATTTTTTTATGCGCCATACTATGATTGCTACTTTTGTCATGCGCTCAAAGCTTTTATGCTCATTACATTTCCTTTTTGTATTCCCTTTTGGTATGCGCATATAATGTTTAATACATTTCCTTTTAAAAAAAATGTGCATGTTTGATATTTCTTACCCTTTACCATATGCTTGATATCGTTGCATAGTTCCATAAGGTTTGCCATCATATTGTATTCAATTTGCCATTATAACTTCACCTTATTGCATCATATCATTTCAATTTTGTTTGTTTGATATTCCATATGTATTGCAATATATCTCTTTAATTTTAAAATGACCATTTTTAGGTCATGTTTAAAATTGTTTCCATAGGACTAATGCTTGCTATGGTTGTGCAGGTTCAATTTTTTTTAAATCCTCACTTTGATCCCTTTTACTTAGAGGAAAAATACTTAGGGTTAGGGTTTTTGAAATGAATATGGAAATTATGAAGGGAATGTAGAATTATAAGGGTTATGGAATGAAAAATATGTACATATGTACATTGGATTAGGTGTAGATATAGGATAATGGGCATAAAAGAATGGATATAGGATGAAGGAAGATTTTAAAATCCTCACTTTGATCCCTTTTGCTTAGAGGAAAAAATGCTTAGGGTTAGGGTTTTTGAAATGAATATGGAAATTATGAAGAGAATGTAGAATTATAAGGGTTATGGAATGAAAAATATGTACATATGTACATTGGATTAGGTGTAGAATATAGGATAATGGGCATAAAAGAATGGATATAGGATGAAGGTAAATGTAAAGAATATAAAATATGCATTCAGGTATTAACTCAATTTTAACAAAGTCTAAAAATTTCTACAAAAATTTGAATTTACAAGAGCAAGAGAACTTACTATACTTGTACTTCCCTGTAGTATTGGATGAATGTTGTTGTTCTTTAACAATATTGGATGAAGTTGTCGTGATCAAATAGCATAGATAGATAGAAACATAGAGCTTATTTATGCTTCATGTTCTAGCATCCTTCATTGATTCTGGTCCATTGCTTGTTGCTGTTGTTCAAGTCCCTCTGCAATTGATTCTTAATAACTCAGGTCCCTTCTGTCATGTACATTTTTATGCAATATATACATGTTTTTGCTAACATTTCAGGTCCCTCTGCAATTGATTTCAAAAATATTTCAGGTCCCAACTGCCAACAATACAAGTTCCGTCGTCAATGCAGTTGCATAACTAAGTTTCTTTTTGTGAACCTTCCCCCTTGCTGATGGGAAGACTTGTCCTCAAGTCTTCTTTATTGTGGAAGATGATTCCTGCAAACTCAAACTAAAGAAATGGTAAAACAAAATAGAGAATTCATATTGGCCAGGCTGGTTGGTTTTCCAATATGAATTCGAGTTTGTATTGTGCCACTTTCATGGATTTTCACAACCAAACTCCTTTATTATTTTTTATCTTTTTCTATTTTTTTATTTTTTCTTTTCTGGATGGAGGTGGGGTGTAATGGAGTATGAAAGCTTATGAAAATAGGTGATATTGAAGTCATCATGTAGTAGTAAATCTGGACTTCAACATGCATGGTCACGGAGCTTAACATACGGTATGGATGATGAACAATATGAATTCAAATCATGAACAAATGATGATGATCAAATCATGAACAATATGAATTCTATATGAAAGGATTCTTTGGAGATTGATGTGACTTGACATGGTACTAAACTTGACTGCTTCTTTTGATGATTAGCTTCATGTATTTTTGCCTTGATCTCGATCATGTTGTAGGGTTTGTTGATGTTGGTGGTCAGCATCTAAGAGCAAGCTTCAAGAGTTTGAGTTTCATTGAATGAACTCAACATCAGGTGAATTTTCACTTTGCTTTGACTTGAACATTTGTATTCATATTCTGGAATATGAATTTGACTTTGAAAATTACTTCATCCATGGAATTCACTCCTTCATTCTTCCTATGACCTGCAAAAACATAGCACTTGCCTGCAATACAACATTAGATGATGGAGGAAGAGAGGTGTACAGTCTCTCTTCTTCCAATAAACATGTAAATCATTACAAGCATTGCTTAGAAAACAAGTCCAAAGATTATATACAAACAAATTGCATTTATTTACCCCTTGAGGAATGGTGGCCAGCCTAGACCTCCTAGCGGTATTTTATTTACAAAATATTTGTTTTATACCCAATTAGAGTGATTCCAAAGCCAAGTTAAAGTGAATTCATATGGCTACCCCCTGTATAAACAGGTTTTCAAAATGATTTAAAATGATATGGTAAAAATTATAATGAGTGCCATGTTTGATAGAACTTCTTGTGAATTTGTAACTAGACCAACAATCAGTATTTGAAGTGTAACATCTTCTTTAAAGATCAGATCAATGTGATTCCACTTGGAGATTAAATTAGATTCATTTTTGTATTTCCAGTAGAAACAAGTTTTAAAGATTCTTAGGCTTGATATCACAAAATTGGTGATGAACAGACCTATGAGGCAGAGTTTTACTATACTGTTTTGAAGACATGCAGTCACTAAATGTGGCATAAACTTTTCATTTCACCTCCAAATGGGATGATTAAAATTGTGTCTTAAACTAGACTTGAATATATATCTCCCATATAAACATGTTTTGAAAAGAAGATTATTTGGTATGTCAAATATGTCAATGAACAGTCAAGACCTAGAATTGTCACCTTGCAGTTTTTTCGACAAGCAGTTAGTATTTAAAGAATAACTTTTTCATATGATACCTGATTGAAGTGATTCAAATTGATTTGGAAACTAGATTCCAAGGGCTATCTTCCCTATGAATTTCAGATAAAAATGTTTCCATTAGACACTTCAAATATAGGTTGTACTAACTCTGTCCTTAACATGTCACTTGAGACCTACTTTTGATTTTGATCACATTTTTATTTGTGATATAAATTGAGAACTTCAAAATGGATTCCAAAAATATATTTCAAGAGATATTTAAAATAAACCATGATTTCAAAATGATCCTATATGACTACCCAAAATAGGCTTGTTCTTACTGCATTTTGCCATGTAGTCCTTTCAAATGAATATTGAACAATGATTTGAAGAAATTATTTGAAACAAATTTATCATGGAAGTTTTATTGTGAATTCATTCTACTTGTTTATTTGTTCTATTCTATCCTATTCTATTTTAGAAAAATATTATGGAAGTTTTATTGTGAATTCATTCTACTTGTTTATTTATTCTATTCTATCCTATTCTATTTTAGAAAAATAATTCATTCTCTCAAGTATAAGAGAATTTCCAGTGCATCCATTTTCGTAACAAGATCATAAGTAAACTCATATCCAAATTTGAAAAATATACTTTAATGAAATTTTGGACATGAAAATTTATCTGATCATAAAGATTTGATGAGAAAGAATGTTGAAGAATGGAGTAGTGTTGTAACCTATTCTTTAACATCATCTTTTAGATCTTGTTGTTGAAAATGGATTTTGTAGTTATTTTTTTGATTTTATGTTTTTGTTGGGGGGTTTTGTTTTGGAAACCTAATTTTAGGATCTCTATTTCTAGGCATAAAGAAACATAACTAAGAGAAATGTATACTAACTAAATTTTTAGTGTTTTTGTTTATCTTCTATTTGACTATGCTGATAATTACCTCCCCGGCAATGGCGCCAAAATGTTGGGCTAATTTATTGACTAAATTAACACAAGTATTTAATTATCAATCCGGGTTTGTAAAACTTGGAGGCAAATCCACTGTATATGGACATCAGATATAATCAAGTTTAGAAGATAAAGTTTAAAGATTTAAAGAAGTACATATTACAAATATAAACCTATTTTAACAATTTCTAGCTCACTTATGTAATATATGAGGGAAGAGGCTCCTAACTTAGGAGAACTAGGTTGTCCTTCCCTACAATACTACGATAAATCTAAGAGCACTAATTAACAATGGATTATGATGCAGAAGATGTAAAAGAAGATGCTCCTAACTAAGGAGTTCCAGATTGTCCTTCTTCACAATGCTACTATATCACAATCACCATTGCTTCAAACCAGAAATGCAGAAATAACTTCAAATGAGAAATGGAGAATGAAATTCAGTTTTAGTTCAAGATTAATTAGAAGGGGAATTTAACTTAAATTCCTTTGTGTCCCTTCATATGTAGATTAGAATTAAACCAATATTCATTCAGCAATCATCACACATCTAAATACATTTAAAACAAAAACTAGTCTATGAAAACTATGAAAATTGAACCAAGAAGTGTACTTAGCTTGGTGTGGAGGCCCTCCACCCTTGCCTTGCACACTTGAAGAAATCTCAGCTACAACAACTTCAGTAAATCAACCAAGCATGAACAAAAAATTGGAATGAAACAAGTTCTTCAAATTAGCTCCCAACTCAAATTATACAAAAGTTACATATAAATTCCATTACAAAAGCCATCAAAGTCTTGGCTTTAAATAGATGTTTAATGAAACAAACTGATCTATATTATCTCTAACACTCATGTCTACTCATATCCACTTATCTAAGTCGAACTCATCCAATCCATCCCAAGAAATATGGTCAATCCCATAAAATCTCAAAATTGCCCTATTTCCTAGGGATTTTCTAGTGACTAGTCATGTTTGACCAGCCTTGACCGGGCCTAATAAAGCTTGTTCTCACCGAACCAAGTGGATTTAGCTTAGTCCTAGTTCCCAAGCTGTCCATCCATGCATCAAACTTGAGCCTAAGTGTCCTGCAAACATGTCATCCACATAACTATTACGGGAATTTCTGATTCAGTCAAAAATTGCACTTGAAACTCAATTTTCATAAAAACTTCTAGAAATTGCAAAATTAAAATTAAACACCTGAATATGCATAAAATACATAAAAATGAGATGGATGTGATGGAAAGTGGATGGAAAATATAAGGATTAAGTAGGTTTCCCTAAGCAAAAATAGACCAAAACTGAGGGCCAACAATAGGGTCTATGGAAGCAAAATGACTGTGAATTATGGAAACAAAACGACTGTATATACAAAATATATGAAACAGAGTGACTGTATACACAAAATTTCTGCTTAAATATGAGAGAAAAACTTAAGAGCTGGCATGTAATAAATAAATAGTCAAGGTTTGAAGAGTCGTATATAGGTAGGTCATGTCATTAACCTGACCGTTAACAAATGTAGCTGTGGAGGACCGGTTAAGTATTAGTTTTGGAGTTTGAAGCGGAGATCAGTTATGAAGGAATCATTGGACCATTTGCCATTGAAGGTGGAAGATATGGCAGAGACATCGTGGCAATCAAATCACATGATGATTAATTAAGCAGACATGTGATCATACATGTTATACAAGCTTATGTTTTTGAATTGATTTTTGAAATAAATTTTTGTATTTTATCTTTGGAACCTTTATCTTCCGCTTGCTAATATTTTTATGTTTGCTCCACAAGTGCTTTAGGCATGATTGGTATTCAAAGTTGATTTTTCTTCAATTACCTGCATACAAGATTTTATTATGAACTGGCCACTTGTGCTTGGACTGATAATCAAACTGTTGCTGAAGAATCAAATTAGCTGCAAAACAGGTTTAGGTACGGAACAAAATCAGCTACAGAATGTGGAAATAGTTGTAGAACGTGAAAACAGCTGCAGAATGTGAAACAGAGAGTAAAATATGGCTTATGAATGAATGAAATGGAAATGGCTGTGTAATAAGACATGATGATAAATGGAAAATGGAGATGAAAGAAATGCTAGGAAAGTAAAAATTTATGGTGAAATATGGCAACAGAAAGAAGTGAATCTGTAAAAGTAAGCAGAATGCTGAGCGACTGTGGCTTTTCGTCACCACTTTTTTTTCAGAAACGAAATGGAAAATATAGGGTGTTAGAAACTTCTGATTTTCTCCATGTATTTTCTGTATAAGCATGCCAATCAATGATTGGTTTTCAACCTTATACAATTTATTATTATTATTATTATTATTATTTAGATAGGAAAAATAAAGACTAAGTTGGTGGAGAAGAAGGATTCTTCTTCACTAACTTCATTTCAGAATTGTTCTGGAAGATCTTGATGAACTCCTCCTTTGAGATTGGTTTTTGATATATTTTCAATCTATGACCATTCACAAGAAGAGGAGTTTGACTTTCATCTATTGTTTTGATCCTCACTGCTCCATTACTGAAGAATTTTTCAATCTCATATGGCCCAAGCCAATGAGTTTGAAACTTCCCTTGAAAATCTTTAAACTTTGAATCAAATAACAGTGTCCAATCTCCCTCTTGAAACCTCTTGTCCTTGATGTATTTGTCATGCCATTTAGCCCTTTGTTGTTGGACTATACCAGTCCTTTGAACTGCCTCTTGTCTAATTTCATCAAGTTCATTTAATTGCTCTAGCCTATGTTTTTGAGCTTCTGATAAATCCATCCCCAACTGGACTGCCATCTTGAAAGTTCTTATTTGGAACTCTATAGGGAATAGGACTTTTTTCCCATAAACAAGTTCATAGGATGTATGTCCCGTTGTGTTCATCCATGTAGTTCTATAGGCCCATAAGGCTTCAGGAAGTCTTTCTGCCCAATATCTTCTATGTAGATGCATAGCCTTAGTGAGGATTCGCTCAATCACTTTATTTGTAGACTCCACTTGACCATTTGCTTGTGGATGATAGGGATTAGATTTCCTATGCTTGATCTTGTACTCCTCCATAAGCCTTTCCATCATATTGGATGTGAATTGAGATCCTTGATCTGTCACAATTTCTCTTGGAACACCAAAACAAGTGAAGATGTCCTCAAAAAGAAAATTAACTACAGATTTTTCGTTAGCAAAAGGTAATGCTTTGGCTTCTACCCATTTGGTGACATAATCAGTACATACCAATATATACTTTTTCTACTTAGATGGAGGATTAATTGGTCCAATAAAGTCTAAAGCCCACTTTTCAAAGGGTTCAATAAGTACCTGAGTTTGTAATGGCATTTCATTTGAGGGAGCAGGTTTCCCTACCCTTTGGCAGTTGTCGCACCTCCTGGCATATTCTTTAGCATCTTTGAAGATGGATGGCCAATAATATCCTAAAGAAAGTATCATATAGGTTTTCCTTTTTTCAGCAAAGTGTCCACCACACGGCTCATCATGATATGCTTTAAGAATATCAGGCATTTAATCTTCCCTGACACACCTTCTGATCATAAGATTTGGCCCTGTTTTATACAATTCGTTAGTGATCCATGAATATCTTGCACTTTCTTGAATAATATTTCTTTTCTCTCTAGGAAACAAATGTGAAGGTAACTTCCCTGTAACCAAGTAATTAGCAATATCTGCAAACCAAGGAGTTTGAGTAGTTACTGCAAAAAGATATTCATCAGGAAATTTATCTTCAACTAGAGAGTCTTCTTTGATATTCTGAATCTTGGAAAATAAATCAGCAACTGTGTTTTGTTTTCCAGTTCTAACTAGCACAGTAATGTTGAATTCTTGCAAAAGTAAAAGCCATCTTGTAACTCTACCATTAGTAATAGGTTTATTCATCAAATATCTAATTGCAAAGTGATCTGTATGAACAAAGGTTTCATAGCCTGTTATATAGTGTCTGAACTTATTAATTGCATGAACAACAACTAAAAATTCCTTTTCAATCATAGTATAATTCAACTCAGTGGGAGTCAAATTCTTACTTGTATAGTAAATGGCATAAGGAATCAAATATTTTTGTCCCAATACAGCTCCCAGAGCTGTATCTGAAGCATCTGTGGAAATATGGAAATGAAGTTTCCAATTTGGACCTCTTAAAATAGGTGCTTCAGAAATTTTTGCTTTCAAGGTTTCAAATGCTAGTTGGCAATCAGGATTCCAACTGAATTCACAATCTTTTGTAAGCAATTTGAAGAGTGGAGATGCTATTTTAGTGAAGTTTTCTATAAACCTTCTATAGTATCCTGTAAATCCTAGAAAACTTCTAACATCCTTTTGGAAATTTGGAATTGATAACTTAGAGATGACTTCAACTTTAGATTTGTCAATTTTAATCCCATCTCCTGAAATGTGATATCCTAAAACAATAACTTCTGTAAAAATCATAAAAAAAAATTCATGGCTTAGTGAAAGGTTTGTTTCTTTACATCTTTTAAGAACTTTTTCCAAATTTTCCAAAGCTTCTTCAACTTTGTTTCCATAGACTGTAAAATCATCCATATATACCTCTACACAATCGTGTATTAGATCATAAAAAATCCCTAGTACTGCTCTTTGGAATGTTGCAAGTGCATTACACAACCCAAAAGGAAGTATTTGGTAGGCAAAAGTTCCCCATGGACAAGTAAATGTGGTCTTATCCTGATCCTCAGGTGCTACCTAAATTTGATTATAACCACTAAAACCATCCAAGAATGAGAAATACTTCTTACCTGCTAATGTATCTAACACTTGATCTATAAAGGGTAAAGGAAATTGACCTTTAAGGGTTGCTTTATTCAGTTCTTAGTAACCAATGCATACCTTCCATTTACCATTATTTTTAGGCATAGTTACCAAAGGAGAAACCCATTGGCTATCTAAAATTGGGTAAATGAAGTTTACATTGAGTAATTTTTGGAGCTCTTCCTTTACAATTTCCCTAAGATTTGGATTCATTCTTCTCTGAGGTTGTTTGATTGGTATATTGTTTTCCTCAATATAAATATGATGGATACAAGTCTTAGGATCAATGCCTTTCATGTCAGTGTACTCTCATGCAAATGCAGCAGAATGTTTTTGTAATGTTTTGGTTAGCTCTTCTTGTTGTAGTTTCTCTAAGTTTTTGTTTATGTTCAATGTCCTACCTGGAAAATTTTCAATTGTAGAGCTACCAAACTCTTCCATAGAATAGAGAGACATATGCCTAGATGACAAGTATTCAACATTAGATTTTTCTTGAAAATTGTGCATGATCATATTTTGAAGATATTTCAAAATTTTCCAATGTATTCAATATTTGACTGTCTTCACTAATTTCTGACATAGTAAAGAGAGGTTGAATATCATCTTCATCATTAATCCATTCCTTGTCATCTATTTTTGTGATTGCTTTTGTTGGATGATACAAGGTGAATTTCTTTGTTGAATTGCCATCAGAAATATACATGTCAACAACTAATAAAAGCATCAGCCGTGGCTAGCCAAGGTCTTCCTAATATGAGTGGGTGTCCTCCTAGATTATTCTTGGGATTTAAAATCATGAAACCGACATGATATTCCCAAGAATCTAAGGAGACAGAAATATTTTCTAGCACACCATCTGGTTTGATTACTGATCTATCTACAAGTTGCGGTAAGGTAGGTGTGTAAAGAAGTTTAGGAAGTTTAAGCTACTCCATAGTTTGTCTACTCATAATGTTTATTGCTACCCCTAAGTCAATCAATGTATTTTGAATTTCAATTCCATTTATATGTGTCTTGACAATTGGACTTCCTGGATCCACATATTTCTGTATGACAAATTTTCCCATCGTTATGTCTGTTATCTTTCCTACCAGGTGAATTCTTTTTGTTTCTTTTACTTTTCTTCCTGGTCTTTTGTTGCTCAACTCCTTTATTGATTTGGCTAGAATGGTAGTTTATCTAATGGCTTGTAGCAAAGGAATTTTGATATAGACATTCTTCAATTCATCTAGAAAATCATAATTGGGCAACAAGATATGTTTTTATATCCCTCTATCAATTTGTAGTCTCTCACGAAAAGAAGGTGTAGAAGTAGATGTTGGTTGCTCAATGATAGGAGTTGTGTTCACTGGTTCTTTTTGTTTTCCTTTTTTAATGTTTTGGTTTTGGAGAGATGTTTCCTCAAAACTTTTATTGACTTTTAGAGAATCTTCCTCAGAAGTGTCTTGTTCTTGAATAACTACAGAAGGTCTTTCCTTTTATATTATCCTACCAAATCTTAGTTGAACATAATTAAGATCTAGAGTAGTAATCATGTAAGTTGGAAATTGTTGTTCTTCTACTATGTAAGCATTCTGAGGGTTTTTATTGTTGGGGTTTGGTAATGGTTGGGCTGGTAGCTGATTTGGTTTCTGCTGAAATGGCAGCAAGAGTTGAGGATTTTGACTTTGTTGTGGAGGTTGTTGAGGATTCTGATTTTGAAGTTATAGCTATTGATTTTGTTGTTGATTATGTGGGGGAGGATAATTCTAATAAGATGGAGGATATTGATAATATTGAGAAAATCTCCCATAAGGATTCTGTACCCCTTGTGCCCATGGTTGAGACTGATACTGAGATTGAGGTTGACGCCAAGGTTGCTACCAAGAATTCCAGTTTGGTGGGGGTTGAAGATACACTTGATTGTTAAATCCCTGATTGTGGCCCCAACCAGGGTCTTCTTGCAACAAAACAAAGAGGTTCTGTAGAATTTGGGACTGTTTCCTCTTGAAAGACAACCTTAAGACCTGGGATTGAGGGACAACCCTTGATCTCATGACTTTCTGAACAAATCATACAAGTTTCTACAATTTTTGCATCTAAAGGGCATTCCCTTAGAGCATGTTTCTTTCTGCATTTTGGACAAAAAATGCCTAAAGCATCAGCCTCTGTTTTCTGCTTGTTTTGAATTTAAGGGTGTCTAGTTGCTCACTAAGGCTCCCTAGAATGTCAGTTTTAAACTCATCAAGCATATTGTCAATTTTTTCCCTACTTACAGATCCAGTTGCAGATTTGCTTTCTCTAACAAGAGAAGGATCTCTCGGCCCTTTCCCTGTTTTAGATTTCCCTCTTGAGAGATGAACACACAGTTATCTTATGTCACTCAATGGAAGTTGAGAGATATCTCCCTTCCCCATCATGTTAATGATATCTATCCACTCATCACTAATGGCCTTTAACAAAAGATCTTTCAAAGTTTCTTCATCTAAATTGTTCATCTTTGCTCTTTTCAAATTATAGTTGAATCTCTCAATAAAATCTTCTAAGTTTTCATCCTCTCTTTGCATCATTTTGAACACCTCATCTTTATGATTGCTAGGCATACAATAATCCAAATATCTATCCAAAAATGTATGTTTCATGTCATTCCATGTTCTAATGGATTGAGTGACTAACCCCATGAACCATTTCAAAGCAGCCCCTTTTAGTGTTGAAGGAAACAATTTGAGTTTTTGAGAGTCTTCTAGATAGGCATAAGTTCTGCACAAGAATTCAAACTCAAACAAAAATGTTTCAGGGTCCCCACTTCTCAACCCATAGAAAATTGGGAGGACAGATGATGAGATATTTTTCATTGTGGTATGTGTTTCCTCATCCACTATAGGGAATCCAAAAGAGTTATCTACTTCCCTATTTCCTCCGCCTCCTCCATTATTACCTCTACTCAACCTTGATATATAGGTTTGGATCAACATCGATTTTGGAGAAGCCAAGTCTTGTCAGGTAGCTATCAATTTGAGAGTTCCAAGCTCTAGGTGATTCCTTAAGTCCATACAAGGCTTTCATCAATCTACAAATGTGAGACTCTTGTCCATGAATATTAAAACCTTGAGGTTGTTCTATGTACACTTCTTCCTCAATCACACCATTGAGTAAAGTAGTATTTACATCCATCTAGTCTAAATTCCAACCCATAGAAGCAGCAATATAAATAATAGATCTAATGGTAATTTACCTGGAAACTGGAGCAAAGGTCTCATCATAGTCATGTCTCTCTTTCTAGGATAACCCTTTAGCCACAAATCTCCCCTTTCTTTTATCAATATTTCCATCCACTGCATGCTTGATCTTGTATACCCATTTGGAGGTTAGCATTGGATTTCCTTCAGGTCTCGGAAAAATCTCCCATACATCATTCTTCATAATCGGTTGGTGTTCTTCCAACATCACATCCTTCCAAACTTTCTGGCTAGTTTCCTCTTCAAAGGTGGAAAGTTTAAAATCAATGATATTAGTCATCAATGCTAAATACCTATAATACCTCTTTGGTCTCTTTCTTTCCATGAATGTGCCACATGGTGTTGCATGTCCTTGTACTTCCTGCAAAGTGGACCTAAGCCAAGCTATCCTTTTCCTAATTTTAGGAACAACAATTGGGCACACTAGATTACTAGGCCCTTCTGGCTCTTCTTGATGATCGATGGTATGTTCTAAAGAATTTGATGGACTTGAATCTTCTTCCTTGGGAGCTTCATGTTCTTCATCATCATCAAAGTCCATGGGAACTTCTTTAGATTTCCAATAGGCAAAATTCTCATCAAAGGTCACATCCTTGTTGACTTCAATGTGTCATTGTCCCAGAACATATGATGACTCACTATATCCAACAAATATTCCTTTCTTTCCTAAAGGCTTTAACTTCTTTCTCTTATCTTTAGGTACATGGATATAGGTTGGACAACCAAATATTCTCAAATATGCAACCTATGGTTTTTTTCTGGTGAACACTTCTTTAGGATTCTTGTCTTCCAAAATTTGATGAGGACTTCTATTTTGAATATAAACAATTGTCATAGATGCTTCACTCCATAGAAACATAAGCAAGTCTTGATCATGCATCATTGCCATATCATATTCTTCAATGGTTATGCTCTCTCTTTCAACAACTCCATTTTGTTGTGGATTGTAAGGGACTATAAACTCCTTCTTAATCCCATCTTATTTAGAAAAGGAAATGATTTCTTTGGAAATATATTCTCCTCCATTATGTAATATCATCATCTTGATTTTCTTTCCCTTCAAGTTTTCCACTTCAGCCTTAAATTCCTGAAACTTCATCAAGACTTCACCTTTGTCTTCATGAAGTAAAACCATATCGAGATAAGTCATCAATAAAGGTTACATAGTACAAAGAGCCTCCAAGAGATTTCACTCGCATTGGACCACATACATAAAAATGAAATAGTTCCAAAATTTCCTTGGATCTACTTTTGCTACTTGGAAAGGGCTTTTTTACATTATTCCTGTAACAAACAAAATTCGTAATAGTAAGTTAAACACTCGAGAAGACTTGTAATATGAAGATATCCATTTAGGATACAATAATATATAAAATGTATTGAATAAGAATATGATATGATGAGAATGTTACAAATGAGGGCCCACTTATATAGCTAGGAAAGTCCCCCTTCATGAACAATTATTTCCCTAGAGACTTGCCTTTTCAATAAATAATTATTGTTTAATTAACTATTATTATCATTATTATTTATTTATATTATCTATATATTTTACTCATAACATTTCCTTCCTCTTCAAAAACCTTTGTCCTCAAAGCTTATTGCTAACAAGGTGTATCATATGTTCTTTGTCTTTGTAATCTATTCACATTTTTTGGAATTCTTTGATTTGTAATCTTCATTGATACAAGATGATAAGATCCTCTGACAAACTAACTAGAAATAAATAAATAAATAAAATAAACAAATAAATAAAATTAAAAAAAAAAAATGAACTTAGTAGGGATATAACCATCCTCACTCAATATTGTGTGGAATATCACAATTATTAGATACTTGAGATGGATTTTTACAAGACTGAATTATGGCAACATCAACGTTCTTGGGAACATAAGACACTTGTTTATAGTTTGGGTATACAGACTGGTTAAGATGTCTACTTTTATAATTTGGATGACGATAAGGAGTTCTTGTGATTTGAGCTCCCCTTAATCTGTTTGTGGCGATTTGTTGGTTTATTAGAGGTATCTGATTTCTTTCAGGTATAAAGGTTGCTTGATTAATTGTGAGATCTTCACTTGAAATTTTCATTGTTTGAACTACAACTTTTGAGTACATCTTCACTTTAACTAGTTTATCTTCTTCTTGAGATGTAATATTAACTAGATTGGTATTTGTTCCTTTATCTTCTACTTGGATTATGTGGTCACTACGACAAACACCCACCAAAATTTTGCATACGCTCGAATTTTGGAGCCTATTGTGGATCTTGCAAGTGGTCATTCTGTAGTCACTTCTTGGTCAGTTGATGCTTTTTTGAGCTCCCTTATTGGATAGGAAGTGTCGAAGTCACTTTCTCATGCATGTTCAATCTGTAACCAGTGCATGAGCGCATTCTTTTACGCAACCTTGGACAAGCATAGCACGTTCCATCAAGACTATGCATGTGTGATGTCCAATCCATGTGGACAGTTAGTATGCACTGACAATGACAATTTCTCACATTCTATCTACATTTGTACTTCCATTTTTGTGAGTTTTACAAACTGTTTCTCTCGTGCACCTTTGTTTCCACGAGCGTCGTTCTCATGTTTTCAGTTGTCGCTTTCGCTTGATTTCACTTTAACTAGAGGCTTTTCATGTTATCTTTTCTCTGACATGTGTTACTTTAATTGTTGACTCACATATAATAAGAGGCATTCACACTTTAACAATTGTTGTATTTTCGCATGTTAGTTGTACCACAATGCATGTATGCTTGTTCTGGTTGTTTTAAGGGGTTAACTTTGTGTGAATGAGTTGGTTTAATCATGTAAACATCCCTCGCACTCATTCCCAAAGTTTCAAGCATTATCACACAAATATCGTCACAGTCATCGCAAAGTGTACCTTTAGTGTCGCACTTGTCGTAAAGTTGTCGCAAAGTTGTCACATTGAGGGAAATATGTTGTTAATGTGTTCCAAATGATCTATGTTGTTGTGTCGTTAAAGTTTCTCAAGTGTTTGATCACATTCTGTTAGAAAAAAAAAAGGAAGTAAATATTTTCTTGATCTTGATAATTACTTGTGATGTTTCTTATTATTGCGATTCTTTATATCATATTTCTTTAGTTCATCAAGCAATTACCAAAAGTAGCAGCACATAAAATAATAGACACGAGATGTAGGAACATGCCAAGGTAAAACCCCCCTCAAGGGGAAAATCTAGTCAAGATAATTCTTCCTTTCAATAGTATTCTTTGAGACTCTTCACCCTAGACAAAGACCAGACCTTTCCTCCACACCATGTTAGCCTCGCATAGTTTCAACCTCTTCCCCACAACTTCGACTATGCAACAACTTACGACAACTGGCATCTTTCGACAACAATGGAATTTGGAAGACTTTCATATCCTAATATAGGGCATGAAACAAAGAGAGAGAGACACCAAAATTTTGATTTTCCTTGTCTCCTTAGACTTCCCCAAACTCACATTCACTTCGGCTTCCTGACAACAAATTTCACACATTTTCCCAAATACAAGATAACTTTGCACTTCCGCCCAGCTACAAGAGACTTTCGCACTTCTTCCCAGCTATAACAGAATTTGAATTTGATGAGAGAATGATGCTCCAAATGAAGTTGATGACCTTCCTTTTATAGGCTTCTTGTGGGGTTGAATAATGTCCTTAAGCCGACTTGACCTTCTCTTAGGCCGACATGGTGTGGAGGTTATATAATTCATATTTGACTCAATACTTAACCTTTTTATATGATTCAATAGCCCAAAAAGGGTCTCTTTAAATGTACAATAACTCTATAGACTCAGAATAAATCCTATAATTCCTCAATGGGGACTCTGACCTAAAACATGGTGACCTAAGCATGAAACCCATGCTTTAATAAGTCACAATAATAATAATAATAATAATTCTTTTCTTTATTCTTTTGATAAGTACATTACATGATGACTCAAGTACATTATTGAAGACCGAACATAGTTACATTTTCCAACACTCCCTATTAACTAGGGAGCTATTCATAGTTTACTTATACAGTGGAAGATCTCAAACTATATGAACCATGAAGAACTTTAGGCACCGTGATGCCATGGGCTAGATTCCTGACCAGGGAAATCTATCCAAATAGTCAATAATTTAGGCACCACTATGCCAAGGAATAGATTCCTGACCAAGGGAATCTATCCAGGTGGGACTAAGATGGAATCAAGCTTTTAGCCCCTTTAGGTACCCTCAATCCTACTTGGTAACCATCAACCCAAAAATCGAGGTGTGTATCCAAAACATAGCTCTTTGATTAACACCCCCTTTCCAACTTCTAGACATCAACATAATGTGTTGGCCATATTTCCTCCAAGGCAATGCTTCACTCACAAAGCCTCAACACCCCTTGATCAAGTAGATCAAGAATGACCAATCTCTCCAAATCAAACAAATTGGTAACCAACATACTATCAAATCCTTTGAGAGATTCACCTATACAAGCACAACCGCAATCAATAATATACTTTCACATGTACATAATCAAATACAAACCTCCAGGGTCTTTTAGTCAACTAGATGTTGCCTATCAACTTTCCATAGTAGGACTATCAACTGAATCTTTGATAGAATATTCCTTAATCATATGTTTTTATTCCTACTTCTCATGCAGCGACACATCCTGCAAAATTCTTTTTTCAATTAATACCAAGCTATGATCTCCCTCTCAACCAAGAAGCACCTCTTTATCGAGACTCCCTCTTAATCTTAGGGAGATCTATTCTATTCATGCTTCCTCTAGGAGATCAATTTCTTCTTTTCGACATCAGAGAGTCTTTCGTGGCTTCCAACCATTTCATCATAGTTATCATCATCCCCATCATACTTATCACATTAATGGGCATCTTCACCGAGTTGAATATTTTGTACCTACACGACTTCAATAGCAATTACAACCAAACATATGGAAGCATGATGTTAGCCATATCAAAATCACAAAATAATTTCATATTTATGCATATCAGATACCCACACTCAATTACAATCAAGAAACATATACTCTTCAACATCTTGCTAGGGAATTTGTTATACACCCTAGACTACTTCATAACAACATTCATTCCAACTAGGGTTTCAATGTGTCTTCCAAAGGTATGACATACCTTACTACAACATATAGGAAACCCTAGAAACAATTCTCGCAAATATAGATCTACAAATCATCTAACAACCTTTCGAAATACATATGTTAGACTTCTCACTAAGGATTCATACAAATCCTAGATTCCATACAAAATAATCAATCAATGTCAATCACATCTTAGTCATTAACCTGACCATCTTCCACAAGGGTTAGTTCCAACCCCTATATTTTCAATCAACCATTAATCAGTTACTAACATGACCATTTATCACTAGGGTTAGTTTGCAAACCCTAAATTTACGAGTAATCATCAAACTCAACCACAAATTCAAATTTCAACAATCTCTTTACAAATCTCAAATTATCATATAGTCAACACTCATCAGAGATTTCTACTTTGACTAAGGTTCAACTTTAAAACCTTAGAATTCCATTTTCACAAATTCAACAATCTTATACAAATCTCAAATCAGAGATTCCAAATATTTTACTTTTCCTAAGGTTTAATTCCAAAACCTTAGAATTCCATTTCTGCAATCTCAACAATCATTACATACATAGATCTCAGATTGTTACATTTCACACTAAACAATGTTACTACTAGAATTTAACTGCAAAACCCTACCTTTTCATTTTCAACAATCATCTAACAACACAAAAATGGGAAACCTACAAACTTAAAAACAATACAAAAATGTCTCTTCCAAAATATGTTAAAACCCTGTAAATTCTAAAACATATCAAACAAGATATGTAAAGCTACAAGCAAAGGACTTAATAGTATAAGTTCCTAATGTTAGTTTCTTCAGGTTCAACTTTATATGAGTCTCCTTCTTCAACAAATTTGGCTTGATCTCTTCCTCTCTTCTTATTATTTGGATTTTGGGGATAGTTACTTTTGTCGTGACCATTCTTGTGACATTGATAACACTCTATCTTGGACATGTCAACTTTTTTTCTCGGTCCCTTTGATCTATTTCCTTTATGATGAGAAACATAAGCATTTGATACTCCTTTAGGATTGGCAACTATTGATATCCTTAATTCTTCTTGACTACAAGTGGTCCATAATTATTCAAAGGTGGGAGCTACCTTCCAACTATTGAGACCTGCAGCAAATGCACCCCAAGAGGCTGGCAAACCTAATAGAGCAGGATGACTAGTTATTTATCTGGAACAATCTCATCGATGGCCAAGAGATCATCCCTGAGTCTAGCTATCTTCACAAATAAGGTTGCCACAATATCTTCTCTAGTCATATTCATAGTCCTCAGCTCATTCTTCAAACTTGTTACTTAACCAATGTTCTCTTGTAGCAGCTACAACACCCTCCAAAATTTTGGCATGCATCCAATTTTGGAGCCTCCCTTGGGTTTTTACTTGATGTTTGCAAGCACTCGCGCTTACCCCTTGAGCTCGTGTTGATTCTTTGCACCCTCCTCGCTGGACCATTCAACAGACATCCTTTTGCATGTTAGTCACAATGTCATGCTTGCAACCATGTTCTGTTCATAAACAAGGTCTCGCTTCGTGTGTACAAGTTTTATTCACTATGTAAACATTCGTCGCACTCACACACGAAGTTTTATGCACTGTCATGCAAGCATCATCGTAGTTGTTCAACAATCTATCACAAGCATTGTGCTTGTCGCTCACACCGTCGGTCAGTCACACTGAGTATATGTTGTCTTGATGGTTTGAGGCATCTTGTCATCAAGTCATGTTGAGTGTGTGTTTGCAAGATCATGTATGCACAAGTTCACTCACTCACACACTTAGTCATTTTGCTGAAGTTCCGACGACTGGATCATCCTCCAATAGTCGGACCCTCACTAAGTTGCATTGTGTAGTTTTAGAACTCAATGAACATGTACTAGTGTTGAGAATCACACAAAGCTTGAGGTTGTCTCGCAAGAAGCCTGCACTACACGATCTTGGAATCGACTGAATCAAATTTCACCTAGAACAATGCAAAATTTTCTTACTAATCCATTTCAATCTGTGTTTCCCACAAGTGAAACAACCAACCCTTTAGTGGTTCAACCAGAGATTTTGATCAGGCAGTGACCCCGTGACTCACTCCCCCAAAAATTTGCCCAAAAGATGCAAACCTTGCCGGCTCCGCTGACTGAAGAAATTGCACTGACATGTCGAACAGACACCTTGTGTCCATCCCTGTCTCCCTTAAAAACTTGCACAGTTTTTCCAGCCAGTCACCTAGACAGCTGGCCTACTGCTAACTCGAAAAACTATGCAGTTTTTATGAGCAGTCATCTAGCATCCCGTTCAACTCAAAAATTGCGATGGGATGTCCAGTAGGCTAGCCTCCCAGCATTTGTGTAGTTTTCACCAACAACACTCTTGTAGCCCGCTGCTAGCCACTTGAAAAAAATGCACATTTTCTCCCAGCAAGCCTCCTACAGCCTGCTGCTAGCTCCTTGGAGGAATTGTGCAATTTTTGCTGCCAAGGCCCTCTGTTGCTTGCACTTCTTCCACCAAAAAATTGTGCATATCTGCCTACCAGCCAAGCCAGATCTCGTGGATAGTCATTGTTGATCTGTATTTTCCATCTCAATCTCCCAATGACTTATGTGCTATTTTCACCGGCAGTTCCTGGAGCCCACATCCCAGCTTGAAATCTACCTTGCGTAGTTTCATAGCCTTGTCCTCTCTCTCGGTAACTTGGATCCGAAAGTGAATGACAATGCATCATGGCAGACTAGGAGGTTTATGGATTTGATGTCGTCTCGTCATGAGTGATTGAAGATTAGGTACATGGATAATACATGACGCGACGACAAACAAGATGAACAAGGAGAGCACATGAAAGGAGATTTGTTCGCTAACGGATAGATGAATGATGCATGCGAGGATATTTTCTCGCGAACGGATGATGCATGCAAGGATATTTTCTTGTGAACAGACGGACATGCGAGGAGATTTTTTCGTGAATGAACAAACATGGGAAGCATGCAAAAGCAAAAGCAAAGGAGCGACATGCACATGCAACATCAAGCAAACACCAAGACCATCGAAGACTCCTCACACCTTGTCATGTGCAGGTGAAGCTATGATACACCAAGAGGACATCCATCACTCAGCAGCACTGCAGCTCGACATGGACACCACCAGTAGCATGAACATACCAGCACTGTTGTGTCGAGTCCTGTCATGGCCACATCACTACTGTGGGCCATACTATTGTAAATCAATGTAATGTAACGAAGAAGTCCAAGAGACCCACATGTAATCTGAAGGGTCGTGTAATCTGAAAAGTCATGAAATTCAAACATTCATGAGGGAAGTCGAACAGTCACAAGGGCCAATTTTACCCTTGGCTATAAATACCCCTCATTTGTACATGAAAATGACTTTTCAACTTGGCTCCTCCCACATAGCCTTGAGAATCTGTAATGTTTTCTTTGAGGAGCAAGCAGTGGCTCCAACACCCAACCTACGTGGTTAGTGATGTATGGTGTACCAATGTGTCTTGGAACTTTCGCTTAATTCAGAAGCCTGTTAATAGGCCAACACATTTTCACACATGTATTGTAATTTTTTGTAACACTGATCTTGGAACACTTGTAATGCATGTCGCTTTAACCTGTGCTAAAACAATTGAACTCTTTTGGTTATTCTAATACATATACTTATGAAAATGTTTTGTATAAGTTACTAACACTGTCTTTCCCATGTGGGCTGCCTCGCTAGACATCAGACAAAACTTTTCCCATAAAATTTATAACGACCCTCACACTCACACAAACTACTCCGTTGAGTGTTGTATGTGTTATTCCTTCTTGTGTGTCTGACTACCGCATCTGTGTGGACTACTCTGTCGGAAGTTGCACATGTCCTATTGTGTTGTGTTTCTCTGACAAAGTTGAGAATTTTCCCTTTCGAATAGAGACTCACTTACACCCTCCCCTCTACGGTGAAAGAACCTTGACACAAGTAACACTAGCACTCACCAGACACGCGAACCTCATTGTTCGAAGACAAAGTAGACCACTCTCACGTGCTGAAAAGCAAGAACTAAGGAATATCTTTAAGATAATGGAAACTGGGCCATCGTACCAGATGGGACTCCTACACCAAACGATGTGAGGTCTAGTTGGGACTTCATACTAGGGAGATCCCCTAAATGTTGGTAGGTCCAACACCGTCAACATGTCCTTAATAGTAAACAACTTCAACAAGGATTCCTAAATATGTTGAGCATGATCAATGTTATCTATGAATGGGACAATATTGTATTTTATTCCATCTACCATCAGAGTCATAGCCACCAATTCTAAATCCCTGAATTTCTCTTTTTCGGTAGCATTGGCTTCTTCTGTAGGCTTCTTTTCATTTCCTTTTACCAAATCCAGCACCTTGTTCTTCTCGAGGATTAGATCAATCCTCTTCTTCCATGATCTAAAGTTAGATGCTCCTTCAAGTTTGTTCTCGCCCTTGATTGAGTTAGAAATCCTCCTTCAATATAATAGACTCCTTCCCAGAGACAGTACCTATGAATGGATCAAGTGCTTGAGACTACCTTTTTCTTCCTTTTTCACCAAAGCTCTGATACCATGTTATAAAATCATAAATGCAGTAAATTTTTTCTTGATAATGATAATTACTTGTGATGTTTCTTATTATTGTGATTCTTTATATCTTTTTTCTTTAGTTCATCAAGCAATTACCAAAAACAACAACACATAAAATAATAGACACCAAATGTAGGCACATCCCAGGGAAAAACCCAATCATGATAATTCTTCCTTTAAATATAGTATTTCTTGAGACTCTTCACCCTAGACCAAGGCCAAACCTTTCCTCCACACCATGTCACACACCCAGAATTTCGACCTCTTCCCAGCACCTTTGACTATGCAACAACTTATGACAATTGGCAGCTTCTGGAAACAGTGGAACTTGGAAGACTTCGATCTCCCAATCTAGGGAACAAAAAAAAGAGAGAGAGACAACAAAATTTTGATTTTCCTTGTCTCCTTAGACTTACCTAAACTCACATTCACTCTGTCTTCTCGACAATAGACTTCACACCTTTTCCCAGCTACAAGAGAACTTCGCACTTTTACCCAGCAACAAGAGACTTTCGCACTTCTTCCCAACTATAAGAGAATTTGAATTTGATGAGAGAATGATGCTCCTAATAAATTCGATGACCTTCCTTTTATAGGCTTCTTATGGCGTCGAATAGGGTCCTAGGCCGACTTGATCTTCTCTTAGGCCGACATGGTTTGTAGGTTACATAATTCATATTTGACTCAATACTTAACCTTTTTACATGATTCAAAAGCCCAAGAAGGGTCTCTTTAAATGTACAATAAATCTATACACTCATAATAAATCCTAGAAGTCCTCAATGGGGACTCTAACCTAAAACATGGTGACCCAAGCATGAAACGCATGATTTAATAAGTCACAATAATAATAAGAATAATGCTTTTCTTTATTCTTTTGACAAGTACATTACATGATGACTCAAGTACATTATTGAAGACTAAACATAGTTACATTTTCCAAAACAATCAAATCATATCACTGATTCACATCAGTCTCTTCAGTCCCACACAACCAAATCTCGAAAAATTTCTTGGAAACCTAGCCTCATCCATCCCTATGAACTGCACATTGCACAACCTCAACCCTCAAGCAGTGACCTTACCTCTTGGAACTGTGCAATGCACACTCTTTGCCTCCAAGAACTGTGCATTTGGAAACCTCAGTGCTCAAGCCCAGAACTATGCACTTTGCAACCTTAGTGCTCAAGCCCAAAACTTCACATTTGACAATATTAGTGCTTAAGCTGAGAACTACAAATTTCGTAACCCCACTGCTCAATCCCTGAACTATGCATTTTGCAACCTCACTACTTAAGCCCAAAACTGCACAATCATGCCTTCCAGTCAGGCCTAAAATATGCATTGGACGACCTCGATCCTCAAGCTCATCCTTGAGCTCCTGAACTTAAGAACAGTGCAACAGCCTAGTCTCCCTTATCTCCTGGAACTACACAATGTTCTCTCCCAGTGCTCATCCCCTCAACCTATCACGCCGATCTCCAAAATTAATATTTTTCTCACTCAATCAAGCCTGAGCTGTGCACTGCACAGTCCCAAGGCTCAAGGCTCCCCTTGACTACTTGAACTATGCAGTCAATGAGCCCCTTTCCCATCTTTCCATCCAATTCTAGCTCAGTGAATGGATCAATATGCACAATCTTAGACTAAGGGTTTTTACGGATGATGTCGTCTTGTCATGATTCAATTGTAGAAACACACACCTTATCATGCCATGGAAAGATGATGAAGAGGGAGATGGAGAAGGAGGTCATGCTAGAAGACACATATGGAGTTGAAGGGATAAGATGATCATCAGGCGAGAAGATGAAGGAACACTAGACTATAACAAAAGATGAAGATCAAGATAACATGGAAGACTCCTCATCTTCAAGTCATAAGGAGGAGGAAGAAGAAGAACATGTACCATATTTTCAAGAAGACACAAAGAAAGAAGCATTAAGAAGGAAAACTTGACATTGTCACATCATCATGTAATCCATATCATCAGTGTCATGTCATGTCCTATCACAAGTCATCATATTCCACATCATTATTATGGATTATGTAATTACCTATTCAAAATGTATTGTAAAGTGGAAGTCCAAAGGGAACTTTCAAAATATGAAGAGTCATGTAAATTTCAAAAGTCACAGAAAGTCAAACAGTCATGAGGGTAGTCAAAGAGTCACAAGGAAGGTGAAGCATCACCTCTTGGTTATATATACACCCTCACTGTATGAGAAAAGGACTTTTCACCTTGACTCCTCCCACAAGGCATTAGAGAGACTAACTAGTGTTTTTTAGGAGCAAGGAGTGGCTCAAACACTCCCCTATTGAAGCTATTGATGTTCATTGTATATACGTGCTTGGAAATTTTACTTAATAATAGAAGACTTCATGGTCGACACATTCTTCATGCATGGATTATGAATATTTGTAAGACTATTCTACAGATGTTTGCATTTCATGTTTACTTCCATCTGTGCGAAAATAGTTGATATATTTCGGTTATTTTAATGCTTATCTTATTGAGATTTTGTTGTAATGCTTGCTATTGATGTCCCATCCTTGTGGACTATTACATCGGATACCAAATAGATCTTTCTCATTGATTGGTTGTAATGACCATTACATCTTTTGTGGACTATTTTGCTTGATGTTAGACATATCCTTCTTGATTATGTGTGTCTCTTCTAGGGTAGTACTATTACCTCTCTCTTATAGTCTCACTTTACTCTTTCCCTCCATAGTAGAATAACTTTGACACGCCTACAACTAAACTCTCACCAGGCACACCTTCTTGCTTTTCGAAGGCACCACGCGTTCCTTTCTTGTTGACAGTGAGTGCCAAGGAAAATATATAAGAATACATGGCAACCAGGAGGATATTCCAGATGGGGATCCTACTCCAAATGGTGTGAGGTCTAATTGGGACTTCACATCAGGGACACCCCTTGGTTGTCGAATTTCCAACACCATCAACAACTAGCACTAGAAGGAGGGATAGATCAAAATATGTGCCTGTTGAGTCTATTTTGAACCTCTTATCTCAAATGGCTAATCCTCAAATCTTACTCCCGAGGTGTTTCTCTAATTTATATATTTATCAATTTTCAATCCCCAATGAGCCTCTCTATCACTTGTCTCAGTTAAAGTTTGATGGTGAGGATGGAACATCCATAACCGCACACATTTCTAATTTTCTTAAATTTTGTGAATCTTACGAAATCGATGATGAAGAGTTTTCTTTTTTTATTTTCTTCCTCACCCTTAAAGGTTGTGTTAATCAATGGTTCCATACCTTACCACCCACCTCCATCCATTCTTTCCATCATTTCCTCAAGGAGCTTTATCAAGCCTTTGATAGGTATGATTACTGAGATGTTTATAAAAGAATCAATCAGTTGAGAATGAAGTCTGATGAATCAGTTGAGGATTTCTATAATTGATTCCTTCACCTTTTTTATGAATTTCCTGAAGAAGATGCAGATTGGGATTTCTTTAAACAAAATTTTCAGCGTTTGGTTCATGTTTCTTTTCACGGTGAACTTGAACCCCCTGATGTTTCAAATTTCCCAACTCTTTTGAATCATGAGACACCTCTAACTTTAGAGGAGGAATTTACTACTCCTTTTGTTCTTTGTCCTCCTCCTTTTCTAGTTCCGATGAGGGTGTCTCCGTATGGTGATAATAAAGTTGGGAAATCTGAAAATCAAAATCCTAATCCATCTTCTCATTTTCTTCCACTTGTCATGACTCAGATTCAATGGAGGAAATCCCAGAATGACTCATGATGCCCATGGTGAAGACTAACTCCTCCATTCTACAAGGTTATGTTCTTGTTTATAACTATAGTCTCGAATATTATCTGGATTTCTATTATCATCTATCATCTACATGCCATGACTCTTTGTACCATGATCTGCCCAATCAATCCACTCCCCCAGCTAGTTTTTAACACTCTCTTGATTCTCGAGCTGCTGGTTCAAATTGCGATCAAATACAAGGTTGTCATATTATGTGGGTAGAGGAACAGGAAGGTGAATATGTTTTCAATCTCAATATCTCTTCTCTTTTTCAAAATCCTCCATGTGTGTTGGTAATAATACTGAGAGGGGGGGTGAATTATTATTATCAAGTCAATAATATTTCATTTCTATAATCAGAGTCATATACGCTACTTCAGTTTATGAAACTTGCGTGTATACACGACAGTACTTAAGGCAACTATCGTATACCCTGCAAACTTATAATTTAGTTAATTCATCATATGTTGATCTTTAATCTGTACATCAGAACCATATTAACAGTAACCAGGTGCAGTAAAAATAGAACAGACAATCACACAAATGAACACAAGATATAAGGTGGAAACCCAATGTGGGTTAAAACCATTTGTTGCAATCGTCTCTATATTTCTTTTAATAAGAAACTTCTTTTACAAATTTTGTATTGGTGCAGTCTTATACTAGTACGCAGGCTTCTACCTACAAAATGCTACAACCTTCTCTCGTTCTCCAGCTTCTCCTGGAAGGGAGCTACAACCCCCTAGTTGTTGTACCAACTGATGTCTTTACTAGGACGTAGGTGTTGACCTACAAAAGGCTAAAACCTTCTCTTTTCTTCTAGGGACCACGTTTCATAAATTTTCAGACTGGATCCATCAATAAAATCAATCAAACATCAAATATATCTGCATCAACCAATCTCCTCTGCACCAACCAAAATTGAATCAATCAATCACTTCTCAGAATGTTGTAACTAGAATACAGTAACAGTAACTAGAACTCTTGCCAGAACCCAAAACACTACAACAGCAAAAAAAGTAGCTAAACATATTTTATTAAGTATACATTACTTCAATGTGTCGAACCTGCGTACATACGCTGTTTTCTCAAGGCGAACTTGCATATACGCTGTTTTGAAATGCAAAACCAGCGTGTATAGCGCCTTTGCTAAAGTGAACCTGCGTATAGATCTGTAAATGATGATTTAAACTTTACAACAATTCCAGATGTCAGTTATGCCCAGATCAACATATTTACAGATTACAACATGCGCCATTTATTTAGATAAAAGATCAAAACCGCACAAAGATACTTCTCTTCAAGCTTTAAGATCTTGACCCACCAATAGAACTTATCCTTCATCAAGCGCTCAGATTCATCCTTGATTCAGATCCAGCTGTGCACCATAACCCAATAGCCTGTATTCTAGATATTTCTATTCATTAGATATTCAATCCTTGAGTGTACTTGCCTAATGATCTTCTCCTCCTTTTATAGTCATAGGCCTTACTCAATACCATGGACCAATACCACTTAGAACCAATACTTTGGACCAAATACCAGGGGTCAACACTTCGGACAAGATACGATGGATCAAAATACCATGGACCAAAATTAAGTTTCCCAACATGTACATGCCTTTCCTTCTGTGAAAGTGCGTGTGTATGCTATACATGCCTTTTGGTCTGTGAACCCGCGTGTACATGCGGCTTGGTCAATGGGGAACTTGTGTATACTTCTCTTTCTTCATTCTGAGAGTCTGAATTGTGATCTGTCATCTGAGTGAGTTGCCATCAAGGACAACACCTGTGTCATAGTGCCAAATCTGTATCATAATGCCAACAATATCCCCCTTTGGACTTGATGGCAACCCCAATTCACTCTCCCCCTTTGTCATCAAGGGCAAAGGGTTATGTTCCCCCTGAGTACATGCTGAATTCTCTGATATGTTGAAGTGTGTTGTCCATGCTCCCCCTGATTATAAGAAAGGTCTGCAAAAAGATGACTCTATGCATACATCATAAAATACCTTCCTATCACCAATGACTCATACATACATCCATCTCCCAACCAAGTGGGGATATACCAAGTTTGACTCATCCACCCAACCAAGTGGGTATATACCAAATGTTTATACATTTCAAAACAAGAACATTACATCATCCATCCCATGCATAGTGGGGAAACAAAATAGTTCATTTCATGACCTTGACATTAAAAGATATACATGACATAGAGACCAAATATCTAAAAAAATATTATGATAGTTATCAGCAACTATCATCAATAACATCTGTCAATCACTATCCAGAGCAGCAACCATGATCTCCCCCTGAACCTGTTCCACCTAAATAATAATAAAAAACAACTGTGAATTTATACCAAGGTCTTCTTTGATAATGCCAACAATGCATTATTAGAAGTATATGCTCCCACTGAACCTGTGCCAGATCATCACTGTCAGACCCATATCAGACTCCTTTCATCCTGAGTCTGGCCCAATGTTTTTCTTCAAACCAACATATACGCGACTATATCCAGAGCAACTAGCGTATGTACATGGATACGCTTCATGAAACTCGCATATAACCGCTTTGCTCTAAAACAGATAATTTTCAACAACAAGATGATGCATCAACTACTCATAGATTTTGTTTGAGATATTCAAATGTTTCTCTAGCAGTGGTTTGGTGAATATATCAGCAACCTATTCTTTGGAGGGAACATACTCCAATTTGACCTTTTTTTCAAGCACTTGTTCACGTAGAAAATGATATTTGAGGGTATGTGCTTGGTCTTGGAATGCATGACTGGGTTCTTTGAAATACTGATTGCACTAGTATTATCACATAGAATGGAGATGGGTGGAGTACATGTGATCTGAATGTCTTGTAATGTTTGCATCATCCATAGGAGTTGTGTGCAGCAAGATGCAACAACCACATATTTTGCTTCAACTGTAGATAATGCAATTGAACTTTGTTTCTTGCTGAACCAAAACACTAATCTTGAACCCATATATAATGCACCACCACTAGTTCTTTTTCTGTCATCAACGCTTCTTGCCTAATCTGCATCTATATATGCATGAAGTGTAAGATCTGTATCTCTAGGATACCATAAACCAATATTCTGTGTTCCTTGAAGATATTTGAAAATCCTTTTGACTGCCTGAAGGTGTGATTCCTTTGGATTGGCTTGGAATCTTCCAACTATTCCTACTGCATGCATGATGTCTGGTCGGGTACCTGTTAGATAAAGCAGACTGACAATCATGGATCTATAGATTGTTTGATGTACTGCTGTTGATTCATCATTTGAGCTAAGACTGCATCCTATTACCATAGGGGTACATACTGGTTTAGAATCTGCCATGCCATCTTTTTTCAAGATCTGCTTGAGATACTTGATTTGTGACAGGAAAATACCATCTTTCTTTAGCTGAACTTGTAGACCAAGAAAATATGTGATCTCGCCAAGCAGGGACATTTCGAATTCTTGTTGCATTACCAAAGCAAATTTTTGACTCATGGCTTCTTCATTGCTAGAAAAATGATATCATCAACATACACAACAAGTATTAGCAATTTATTATTGTCAATATTTGTATATAGATTGCTATCAGCTGATCCTTTTGAAAAACCTTGTTGATGGAGGTATTTGTCAAGACGTAATGCCAGGCCCTTGGAGCTTGTTTTAGACCATAGAGAGCCTTTTTGAGTCTGAATATAGGTTTTGGATCATTTCCAAGGATGAATCCATCTGGTTGCTCAATGTATACTTCTTCTTCTAAGTCCCCATTAAGAAAGGCAGATTTTACATCCATTTGGTATACTTTGAATTTTTTACAACTAGAAAGCGCAAGGAACATTCTTCTGGCTTCAAGTCTAGCAATAGGTGCAAAAGTTTCTTCAAAATCTATGCCTTATTATTGAGCATACCCTTTACAAACAAGTCAGGCCTTGTTTCTAATAACTTCTCCATTTTCATTCAGCTTGTTTTTGAATATCCATTTGGTTCCTATGATATTTTTATCATGTGGTCGAGGAACTAATTCCCAAGTATTATTATTTTCAATTTTCTCAAGTTCTTCATTCATGGCCTTGACCCAACATTCATCTTTGCATGCTTCATTTACATTTTTAGGTTCGATGGAGGAAATAAATGCTAGATAGCTTGAATATTCTATAATAGTTCTTCTTGTCTGCACCCCTGGCTCTTTCTGTCCCAAAATTTGAGTCTCTCGATGATTTTTCTGAACAAACACGGATGGAGTCTTTTCTTCTGTCATTATCTATTCTTCTAGTGCTTCATTGGTTTCTTCTTCTTCAGAATTAGTCTGATTTGATGTGGAAGGATAATCCTCATATTCTCCACAATCTTCGATTTTTACCTGCTTTGGATTTATGCCTGCTTCATTAACCACAACATCAATACTTTCAATAATTTTCCCAAGTCTTTTATTATAACACTTATATCTTTTACTTCGGAAAGAGTAACCAAGGAGAATGCCTTCATCTACTCTAGGTTCAAACTTGCCAAGTTTTTCATCATTCCTTTTGATGTACCATTTGCTTCCAAAAACTTTGAAGTATTTTACAGTAGGAGTCTTACCATACCAAAGTTCGTGTGGAGTTTGAGTGTTGTTTACTCGAACGTTTGCTTTGTTGAGAATAGTGATGGCAACAAATGCAGCTTCAGCCCATAAGGTTGCAGGAGTTCCAGACTGATATAGCATGGCACAAGCCATTTGTTGAACAGTTCTATTCATCCTTTCTACCACTCCATTTTGCTGAGGAGTCCTTGCGGTGGAGAATTCTCTTTTTATTCCATGTTCTTCACAAAAGTCGAAGAATTCATCCAAGGTAAATTCCCCTCCTCGTTCAGATTTGAGGCATTTGATTTTGTGATATGATTCATTTTCAACCAAAGCTTTGAAGGCTTTGAACTTTTCAAATGCCTCATCTTTATGCTTTAGAAGTCCTATCCAACACATTATAGAAAAATCGTCAATGAACAATATAAAGTATTCTTCTCCACGAGGTGACTTTTTCCTTGATGGACCACATAAATCAGTATGAACAAGTTCAAGAGGCTTACTAGTTGATCCTTCCTTCTCAGGGAAATGTGCTCTGGTTTGCTTACCAAATTGACATGATTTGCATATTGTATTTTCTGGAATGCTGATATCAAGAAGATCACAAACAGCCTGGAATTTGCATGCTTTCCTTATTTGAGGGAAGCTTAGATGCCCCAATCTTCTGTGCCATAGCCAGTGTTCATCATTTTTGCTTAGATAGCATTGTTGTTGTCCTCCCTTGAGTATGTATAAGTTGTTTGGAGTTCTTATGCCTTTGATCATGGTTTCTCCTATATCAAGCTCACGAACAACACATCCATTTGATCGAAATACTACTTCATTTCCTTGATCACACATTTGACTAACACTCAATAGGTTATGCTTTAGACCATCAACATACATAACATTCCCAGCTTTAACCTTTTCTTTTAAGAGAATAGACCCTTTACCTTTTATGACAACAAGATTGTCATTTCCAAATGAGACCTTCTTTTCCTTTTCTAAGGCATTATATGACTGAAGTTTTTCTTTATCACCTGTCATGTGTTTCAAGCATCCACTGTCGATGTACCACTGATTTTCTTGTCCTTCTGCATACAAGGATATACCACATCTTTATGTTTGTGGTTCTTTCTTTCTCCATATTTTGGGACTCAATGAAGTTTACTCCTTCTAAGATGTTTGCCGAAATTTACTCCTGCATTCAGAATCTTCATGACGAAGTTGTTACAGATAGAGCATTCTATTTCATTTTCAAGAAGTTAAAAGTTATCGTAGATCCTTTTCATGATCCCTGTCACATTCCTTTGATTTCGTGCTTCTCTAATCATGATGGTCTTGTAAGAAACACATTGAGCAGCTTTGTGTCAAAAGTTATGACATGAAAAACATTGGCAATTAAAGAAGTTCCTGCGATTATCGAATCTACTGACCTGGTGATTGTAGTTTCCATTGACATTCATTCTTGAAATAGATTGAGTATGATTTACCTGAGGTTGGTTGTAGCTTCTATTCATCCTTGAAGTAGATTGAACCCAATTTACTTGCTGATCTGCTTTATGCCTTTGCTGATGATTGTCAAATAGTTCACTGCTCTTTGCTACATCAAGATAGATTTTAGTGGAGGTTGATGGATTATGTGCTTGAGATGCTTCTTAAATATATCCAAGACCTGTATTTATCAAAGGAGAACATTGCACTTTGATAATTTCATCTAAAGTTTCTGATCCTTTAGCAAATCTGATATTGAGAGCTTTTGTTTTCTCAATATCTTTCCTTAGACCCACAATTTCACATTCTAGTTTTTCATTGTGTTTTTCTCTTTCAGCAAGTTGGAATGTCAGAGTATCTATAATCATATTCTTTTCTTTTAAACAGATTTTGAGTTTAGAGATTTCTTCATAAAGATCATCTTCATCTAAAGCATCCAAGAAATCTTCATCTTCAAAAGCCATCAGAAGTCTATAGTCATTATTATCTTCTTCACAATTTGATAAACCATCATTATCTTCATGCGTATAGTAGCTCTTCTTACTTACAATTTGTTTTCTATTCCATTTTGTTGATTCCTTACCTTTATCAAGCTTATCTTTATGAGGACATTTGGCAGCATAATGACCGACTCTTCCACAAGCAAAACATTTGAAAGGTAGTTTACCTCTGAATCTTCCAGAACCCCGTTGAAGGTTCTTGACAAAGTTTGCTTCTTCCTCTTCTTCTGAAATATGTCCTGATTCATTGAGTTCTTCTCTTCCTGAAGCTTTGAATGCGGCTTCTCTCATATCTGATGGACCTCCTTTTCTCATTTCGAAAGAAGTTAAGATTTCGTGCAGCTATGTCATAGTAATATTCTGAAGATCCTGCTTCTCTTCTATGGCAGAAACTTTTGATTCAAACTTAGTAGACAAGGATCTTAAAACCTTTTCAACTAAAGTAACTTCTTTTATCTCTTCACCCAAGTTCTTCATGTAGTTAACAATCTCATCTATACATAAGAAGTAACTAGCTATACTTTCATCATTTTTCATTTTGAGAGTTTCATATTGAATTCTGAGAATACAATTTTGCACATTTTACCTGATTGTCTCCTTCATAGCTTAGAATGATCTTGTCCCATATTTCTTTGGTGGTCTTGAGCTGCATAACTTTGACAAATTTTGATTGTGACAGACTCCTCAATAATATATTGACCGGCATTGGTTTCATATTACTTTTTACCTACCGTATCTGTAGGAATTGCTGATGGAAATGTATATCCTCCTTCCATGATTTCCCAGACATCTATTCCAAGAGATTGAAGATAGGTTGTGGTTCTTACCTTCCAATAAACGAAGTTTCTCCCATCAAAGATTGGTGGTCTAATGGATCCCTCTCTTTCATAGTTACTCATGATGATAGATCTTCCTTCAAGTGATCAAGCTTCTTCTGAAGGACCTGCTCCGATTCCAATTGTTGTAAATAATACTGAGAGGGGGGGTGAATCAGTATTATCAAGTCAATAATATTTCATTTCCATAATCAGATTCATATATGCTACTTCAGTTCATGAAACTTGCGTGTATACGCGACAGTAGTTAAGGCAACTGGCGTATACCCTGCAAACTTATAATTTAGTTAATTCATCATATGTTGATATTTAATCTGTAAATCATAACCATATTACCAGTAACCAGGTGCAGTAAAAATAGAACAGACAATCACACACATGAACACAAGATGTAAGGTGGAAACCCAATGTGGGTGAAAACCACCTGCTGCAATCATCTCCATCTTTCTTTTAATAAGAAACTTCTTTTACAAATTTTGTATTGGTACAGTCTTATACCAGTACGCAGGCTTCTACCTGTAGAAGGCTACAACCTTCTCTCATTCTCCAGCGTCTCCTAGAAGGGAGATACAACCCCCTAGCTCTTGTACTAGCTGATGTGTTTACTAGTACGTAGGTGCTGACCTACATAAGGCTACAACCTTCTCTTTTCTTCCAAGGACCATGTTTCATAAATCTTCAGATTGGATCCATCAAAACATCAATCAAACATCAAATATATCTGCATCAACCAATCTCCTTTGCACCAACCAAAACTGAATCAATCAATCACTTCTCAGAATGTTGTAACCAGAATACAGTAATAGTAACTAGAACTCTTGCCAGAACCCAGAACACTGCAATAGCAAACAGAAGTAGCTAAATCATATTTTATTAGGTATACGCTACTTCAATGTGTCGAACCTGTGTACATACGTTTTTTTCTCAAGGCAAACCTGCGTATATGTTGTTTTGATATGCAGAACTAGCGTGTATATGCGCCTATGCTAAAGTGAACCTGTGTACAGATCTGTAAATGATGATTTAAACTTTACAACAATTCCATACGTCATTTATACCTAGATAATCATATTTACAGATTACAACATGCGCCAGTTATTCAAATAAAAGATAAAAACCACACAAAGATACTTCTTTTCAAGCTTTAAGATCTTGACCCATCAATAGAACTTATCCTTCATCAAGCGCTCATGTTCATCCTTGATTCAGATCCAGCTATGCTCCATAACCCAATAGCCTGTATTCTATATCTTGCTCTTCATTAGATATTCAATCCTTGAGTGTACTTACCTAATTATCTTCTCCTCATTTTGAAGTCTTAGGCCTTACTCAATACCATGGACCAAGACCACTTAGAACCAATACCTTGGACCAAATACCAGGGGTCAACACTTCGAACAAGATACCATGGATCAAATACCATGGACCAAAATTAAGTTTTCCAAAATGTATGCGTCTTTTCTTCCGTGAAAGTGCGTGTGTACACTATACGTGCCTTTTGGTATGCGAACCCATGTGTACATGCGTCTTGGTCAATGGGGAACCTGCGTATACTTCTCTTTCTTCATTCTAAGAGTCAACTGTGATCTATCATTTGAGTGAGCTGCCATCAAGGACAACACCTGTGTCATAGTGCCAAATCTGTATCATAATGCCAACAATGTGAACATGACACGCTTCCATTCTTGGATGATTTTCAATCTCCTAATCTTGGTAGTGAATCAAATGCAATCAATTCTTTCAATCAATCCGTAGCCTTAGGAAACAATCATTCCAATGAAGATGAATTTGTTGATGTATGTGATCATGAATGCCCAGGTGCATCAACTGATCTTTGGTTTCTCATGAAGATTCCACTTTAGATCCATAATATGATCAGGTCAAAGAATATGTGCTTATCAAAGCTTCCTCTTCATCTCACCATCCCTTGTGCTCTACCATTTGTGGTGCATCTACTTGTGATAAAGATACTCCGTGCTATTCAAGTCCTTCATCTGATGATTTAACCTCTAAATTGGCACAAGGTTGTGGGATTATCCAACTCCATTGGGTAGTTTTTCACACTCTCTTGATTCTCAAGCTGTTGGTTCAAATTCTGATTAGATACAAGGTAGTCATATTACATAGGTAGAGGAATAGGGAGGTGAATATGTTTTCAATCTCTCTTCTCTTTTTCAAAATCCTACATGTGAAGATGACACGCTTCCATTCTTGGATGACTTTAAGTCTCCTAATCTCAATAGTGAATCAAATGCAATCAATTATTTCAATCAATCCATAGCCTTAGGCAACAATCTTTCCAATGATGATGACTTTGTTGATGTATGTGATCATGAATGCCCAAGTGCATCAACTGATCTTTTGGTTTCTCGTGAAGATTCCACTTTAGATCCATAATATGATTTGGTCAAAGAAGATGTGCCTATCAGAGCTTCCTCTTCATCTCACCATCCCTTGTGCTCTACCATTTGTGGTGCATCTACTTGTGATGTAGATACTCCATGCTATTCTAGTCCTTCATCTGATGATTCAACCTCTAAATTGGCACAAGGTTGTGGGATTATCCAACTCCACGAACTAGTTTTTCACACTATCTTGATTCTTGAGCTGCTGGTTCAAATTGTGATCATATACATGGCAGTCATATTATGTAGGTAGAGGAACAGGAAGGTGAATATTTTTTCAATCTCTATTATCTTTTTCAAAATCCTCCATGTGAAGATGACATGCTTCCATTCTTGGATGATTTTCAATCTCCTAATCTCAGTAGTGAATCAAATGTAATCAATTCTTCCAATCAATCCGTAGCCTTAGGTAACGATCATTCCAATGACAATGACTCTATTGATGTATGTGACCATGAATTCCCAGGTGCATCAACTGATCTTTTTATTTCTCATGAAGATTCCACTTTAGATCCATAATATGATTCGGTCAAAGAAGATGTGCTTATCAAAGCTTCCTCTTCATCTCACTATCCCTTATGCTCTACCGTTTGTGGTGCATCTTCTTGTGACGGAGATACATGTTATTCAAGTCCTTCATTTGATAATTTAACCTCTAAATTGGCACAAGGTTGTGGGATCATCCATGATGCAAATGAAAACAATGAAATCATTGAGTACCCTTCCCATCCCTCATCATCTCTTCTCTTACACGAAGAAAACTCTTCAAATAAGCTTGCTCACGAAATTTCCCCAATTCATTCATCTTTGAATTGTAATCAGAAGAATCTTTCAACTTGAGAAATCTGGTTGTTAAAGTTGAAAAATCTGATAAAATCAGTGAAAAATATGGTTTCCATCCGGTGAATGCCTTATTGAAGCCAATAGTAGCAACTATCCTCAAACCATGCACGATATGGTTCAATCTTAAAATGTGATTTTACAACCCTCGAAAGTTCTAGGACCTACCAGAGAGTAGAAGCACTTCAACTTCTATTGATAGTTATGTCAAGATCTCGAGACTCTGGTAAGCCCCTCCAACTAAGTCAAATCTGGTTTCTATTGCACAATCCTTCTCTTTGCATGGTTTCACTCGATGTAAATCTCTCTTTTAAAGATGTTTGGTATTTCACATGTAATCTTTCAAACTTTTAAGATTTGGTTTTTGATCAGATTCAAGAATATTCTTTAATTGATTCATCTTCATGCAAATCTATCACATCAGACTCAGGTTTAGAATGTGTATCTCTCATAGAGTCATGGAATTGTGAATATGATCATTTCAAAGACTACCTTTGGCTGAAGGAATCATGCCTATGAGATTCATTTCCTAATAATCATCTCTTGGTGTTAGACGAAAGTAATAGTGAGAGGTGGGGGGGTGAATCATTATTACTAATTATTTATGGAAATAAAACGCTTTTAGAAAATTACTTCAGTGAAATATAGCAAGGTCAAATGCATGAAAAACACAAACAATCATCACATGTGGACAATTGAATTTTAGGTGGAAAAATCCCCCCTCTAGGGCAAAAAACCACTGAACTGTTTATTGCTTCTTCTATCATCTATTACTTCAAAAATGTTCTCATTACATTGCATTTGCTAGTACCCACTAGCAATGGAGCACCCACCCCTTGACTGAAATGAGAAATGTTGGCCACAACCAACTTAGAGCACCCACTCCTACAATAGACAAATAATATGCACTAAGATTGAAGCTCATACTCCAAGTACAAACAATTCTGCAATGATATGATTCGGAAATAAATATGATGTTTCAGAATCAAAAGATGTAACAAGAATTCACACTCATGCAGCTACAAACCCACAGACTAGTTGAGAGAACTAAGCTCTCTCTACACACCCTTCAAACTAAACTTCAATTTTTTCATCAACCACTCAAATGATACTGAAGATAAATCCTTGAAGCACTCTGCAACTCTAAAATTTGAAATCACTACAAAACTCACTTGAAGTGTACTTACAACATATACACATTCATACACTCACACTCTCTCTACCAAACCAACAATTGAGCTTCTTTCCTTCTCATTTATAGAACCAGGTGATGGTTAAAGTCAATTAATAATTTAAATGATGGAGCTCACACAAAACCTGTTCACATGCTTCAGAATTGATTGAGGATGGAATCTTGACCATATCAAACCACTTCGTCCACTAGTCCTTTTGATAATTTCAAATTTAATCACTTTCTAGAAGCCCCCACAACTCATCTCAACTTTTTTTGGAAGATTCCAAAAATAAACTCCGCTAATCAACAATTTAATTCCAAGAGTGTGCGAGAAACCTGGAGAGAATTTTGCATTTTTCCTGGGATGCATGCACAACACTAGACAAAAATGTCTATGTTTGCTCCCACAGTAACTGCGATCCAACGACTATATATCTCCGGTCACTCCCATAGCCTTTCATCCATGTGAATGGGGCTTTTCTCCCTCGGTTTCTCCAATGGTAACTTCCAGTCAGTGTCTATAAAGCTTGAGATGCTCCCACAACCTTTATGCTTGCAACTTTATTGTTTCAGATGATCTGATGAGCCTCCATCCATGCGACTGGGGCAGAGCATGGCTTAAAATAAAAAATCTAGCCCTTAAGCTTGCAACAGAGCTTCACGAGAATGAAGTGACCTGTAAACCATCCCTTCAGACTTAACTTGACATCAGGAACCCAACTGTAAGACTTCATCAAGACAACACACACACACCATCAACTAGATCTCTAGACAAGTTAGCTTAGCTTCAAATGAGGCCTTGTTACCTCATGACACCACTCCTACAGACCTTCTGGGGCTTATTCCAACATGTTACAACAACATGACAACCTTTAACATATATACAACTGATGCAAGACTTGACATATAGACTCATGAGTTCATGAATTCAATCGGGTGACATCAATGGAAACACAAATAGGCCAAAAAACTCCCCCTTTGCCAATGATGTCAACATGTAGCTCCTGAAAATAAATATGACATTTACATACATAAATATGAAGCTGGGCACATACATAACTCACTCTCTCTCCCCCTTTGACATCAATGGCAAGGGGTTTTACATGGAAAGAAAAATTACATAACACCAATGTGATTCATGGCCAAAAATGAAGAACTCCCCCTGAAGAGGTACAACCACTACTCCCCCTAAGCTGTTGAACATTCTCCCCCTGAATATATATGAGACCACACCATCTTGAAGAAGCAATAAACATGAAGAAGCAACCCATCTCAAAATGAAGCAAGAAGAAGCAAACAAACAATTCATAATGCCTTGAAAATGTATGAAAATAACCAATCAACACCCATTCTTCAAATTTTGCAGCTGAAAGTGCTCTTGATGGAAGCCATATGACAGCAACTAACTCCATGAAAAACTCCTCAATGCCTTTGAAAAGGCACAACAACCATCTTCCTTCAAAGATATTCAAATTGGTCTCTTGGAAGTGGCTTGGTGAAGATATTTGCAATTTGTTCACTTGAAGCAATATATTCCAACTTCACAACTTTGTTGACTACTTGTTCTCTTAGAAAATGATATTTTATTGGTATGTGCTTGGTCTTGGAATGAAGAACCAGATTCTTGGAAATGCTTATTGCACTTGTGTTGTCTACCATGATAGGAAGAGGCTCTTCAAATTCAACATGCATGTCTTGAAGAGTCTGCTTCATCCATAATATATGTGTACAACAAGTGGCTACTGCTATATATTCCGCTTCAGTTGTGGACAAAGAGATTGAGCTTTGTTTCTTGTTGGCCCAAGAAACCAAACAATCACCCAAAAAATGAGTTGCTCCTGAAGTACTTTTCTTGTCATCAATACTACTATCCCAATCAACATCAGTAAAAGTAATCAAATTGAAATGCTTACCTTTGGGATACCATAATCCATAGTCAAGAGTGCCTTGAAGGTACTTGAAGATTCTTTTTACAGCATTAAGATGAGTATCCTTGGGATTAGCTTGAAATCTAGAGACCAATCCTACAACTTGCATGATATCTGGCCTAGAAGCAGTTAGATACAATAAGCTTCCAATCATGGAACGATACATGGATTGATTTACATTTGGTGATTCATCATCTTTACTCAACTTACAACCGGTAACCATGGGAGTACATACTGGTTTGCAATCTTCCATGCCAAACTGTTTCAGTTTCTCTCTAAGATATTTTGATTGAGAAATAAAAATGCCTTTTTCATCTTGAATAACTTGCAAACCAAGAAAGAAAGTAAGCTCACCCAACATTGACATCTCAAATTATTTTTGCATTTCTTGTGAAAATTTTTGACCCATCTCCTCCAAATCGCTCCCAAATATAATATCATCTACATACACAACAATTATTAGAAAATGATCACCTTCAAATTTGATATATAAATTGTTGTCTGTGGATCCCTTTTTGAAGCCTTGTTGTTGTAGATGTTTGTCTAGTTTTGCATACCATGCCCTTGGAGCTTGTTTCAAGCCATAAAGAGCCTTTTTCAACCTGCACACTAGATTCTCATCATCACCCAATAAGAAACCTTCAAGCTTCTCTATATACACTTCCTCTTCTAAATCACCATTCAAGAAAGTTGATTTTACATCCATTTGATAAACTCTAATTTTCTTGTAGCATGCAAAGGCCAAAAAAATTCTTATAGCATCTAATCTAGCTACAAGTGCAAAATTTTCATCAAAATCAATACCTTCTACCTGAGTATACCCTTTGCACACAAGTCTTGCTTTGTTCCTTACCACTCTTCCTTCTTCATCAAGCTTGTTCTTGAACACCCACTTGGTTCCAATAATGTTTTTGTCCTTTGGCCTTGGTACAAGCTCCCATGTGTTGTTCTTCTCAATCTGATCTAGTTCTTCATTCATTTCTTTGACCCAAAATTGGTCTTCTTTAGTCTCATTGAATTTTTTGGGCTCAAATTGAGACAAAAGTGCAAAATGAGCTTGATTGAAACTATCCAACAATTTTCTCCTTGTTTGCACTCCAAGCTCTTTGCTGCCAAGAATTTGACTTTCTGGGTGCTTCTTCTGGATGTGACTTGGTGGAGCCTTCTTTGTAGTGGAGGTATTTCTCTCTTCTTTCTCTTCTTCAGAAATTTCTTGGTCCTCATATTCTATGAAATCATGATCAACTGCAACATCTTGGAAATCATTAGATCTAGGAAAATTTTCATCAACAACAATATCAATACCTTCGATTACCTTTTTTGTTTTCTTGTTGTAGCATTTGTATCCCTTGATTTTGAAGGAATAACCAAGAAATATCCCCTCATCATCTCTTGATTCAAACTTTCCAAGCTTGTCTTCAGTCTTCTTGATGTAGCACTTGCTTCCAAATATTTTGAAGTGGTCAACTTTTGCTGGTCTTCCTTTCCACAACTCATATGGAGTTTTGTCACTGTTTGGCCTAAGAAGAACTCTATTGGCCAAATATATTGTTGTTTGAGTTGCTTCTCCCCAAAAAGTATCTGATATACCAGCTTCATCCAACATAGCTCGTGCCATATCTTGGACCAACCTATTTTTCCTTTCAACCACACCATTTTGTTGTGGTGTTCTGGCTATGGAGTATTGCCTCTTAATCCCATGCTCCTCACAAAAATCATCAAATTATTTAGACATAAACTCACCTCCTCTATCAGTTCTAAGACACTTTATCTTCAAATCAATTTCATTTTCAACAAGTGCCTTAAAATATTTAAATTTGTTGAATGCTTCTGATTTTTCTTTCATAAGCATAATCCATGTGGCTCTAGTAAAATCATCAACAAATAAAATAAAATATTTCTCACCTCTTGGGCTTTTCTTTCTTGTAGGGCCACATAAATCTGCATGTGCTAGTTCCAATGGTCTGCTTGTAGTGAACTCCTTCAATTTCAAATGAAATTCTTGTTTGTCTCCCAAATTGGCATGACTTTCTTGTTGTGTTTTTTGGCTTAGCCAACCTTGGTAATCCTCTAACTACTCTGATCTTGCTTGACCAGATTATTAAAATTAACATGGCCCAGTATTCTATGCCACAACCAATATTATTCTAATTTTTCTCATGAAACAACTTTATCTAGTTCCATAAAAAATATTCATGTTGCTATCACTTCTAATGGCTCTTTCCACAATCTTCCCTGATTCAACATTTCTAATCTCGCATTCTTTAGATCTGAAAATCACTTCATGCCCATTATCACACATTTGACTTACACTGAGAAGGTTGTGCTTCAATCCATCAACATAAAGCACATTTTTCGCTTTGGTTTTTCTGTCCAATCTAATTGTTCCTTTGCCTTTGATGGGAGCTGTTGCATCATTTCCAAAACTAACATTGCCCTTTTTGTATTCTTTTAACTGCAAGAATTTTTTCTTATCATCAGCCATGTGTTTTGGAGCAACCATTATCAATCAACCATTGTGCATGTTGATCATGAGCTATCAAGGAAAGCTCACAATTTTCGGTCCTTTTCTTCCATCTTTTCTCAACCTTTTGTTGAACAAATTTTCCTTGTTGCATGAAGGAGTTTGGAAGGCTAGATCTGCACTCACTAGCTTTGTGACCAAAGTTATTGCATCTGAAACACTCAATCTCATTCATTAGAGGAGAAAAAGAGTTATTTCCATTATCATGCAAAGAATTTGAACCTTGACCAACCCTTGATCTATCAAAATTTCTTCTAGGAAACATCTTCAATCTACAATTTATAGCTTTGTGTCCAAAATTATTACATGCAAAACAATAACCATAAAATAATGTAGGATACCTGACCTTTGTTTCCATGAAGGAGGAGTAAAGTTTGAGGATCTTGCTTCCTTTGGTTGTTGATATTCTAGTTTAGCTTCACCCTTTTGCTCACTCTAGCTATTTGCAACAACATTTGATTGATTTTCTTTTCCTTTCAAAGCATCTGCATAACTGGTACTAGGTTGTTCTTTGTCATTTTGTAAAGAAGAATTGAACCAAAATGAGTTTTTTCCTTCAGAGACCTTTGCATGCTGAGAATATTTTGCAATTATTTTGATCCCTTGATAAATTTCTGGTTTATGCATGCTCTAGTTTCAACTTTTGAGAGATTGGCCCTTAGAGAAACAATTTATGCTTCAAGTTTGTGACAATTTTATTTCCATTCTTCTAGTTGATTGATGAGCACATTTTCTCTCATTTTTTCCTCTTCTAATTCTCTCTTTAAATAGATAATGTCTTCCTCATGAGTGCATGCAATAGGAGCTCCAATATTATGCTTCAAGGATTCATTCTCCTTTTCCAACTCGGCCAAATTATTTTGTTGAATAACAATTTGTTGTAGTAAACTTTTTACTAATTTCTCAAGCTCATGCACCTGGGTCCTTGAAGAATCATCAGCCAAAGAAGATTTATTCTCCTTTAACTTACATATTTCCTCTTTTAGCAGATTATTTTGTTTCTTTCTTTTCTCATCTCATCAAGTGCATAAATAAGTTCACCTTCATAGTCAATCTCTCCATCTTCAAGATCTGATTCATCTTTTGAAGAGAAATCCATAAGAACACATTCATTGTGCTCTTCTTCTTTTGATGAAGATTTATCACTGCTTTCTTCTGAAATATCACTTTCTTCTTTAGAATAATAACTCCTTCTCTTTTGAGTTCTAGCTTTTTGAAAATTTTGAGTCTTGCCCTTCATATCCTTCTTCTTTTCTTCCTTTTCACTTCTTTTGTTTGGACATTTTGAAGAAAAATGCCCAACTTCTCCACACTTGAAAGGAAGTTTTCCTTTATATTTTCCAGTACCTCTCTTTAACTTGTTGGCAAACTGAGCAAATTCTCCATCAGATTCACTACTAGAATACTCTTCCTCTTCCTTGATTTTCTTTGGAATTTTCTTGAGTTTCTTGGTGATTTCCTTGACCTTCTTGGAGGCTTTGAATGCAACTTCACTAGATTCAGATTTCTCTTCTATAATGTGCATCTCATAGGCTATAAGTATTCCAAGCAATTTCTCCATAGTGAGTGTGCTCAAATCAGACATTTCCTCAATAGCAAAAACCTTGGGGTTAAATCTTGTTGGTAAAGACCTCAATATTTTCTGAATAATGATTTCATCGTCAAACTTTTCATCAATACTCTTGATTAAATTGGTCACTGATTCAACTCTTCGAAAATATTCTGCAATAGTTTCATCTTCTTTCATTTTCAAGCTCTTAAACCTCATCCTATAGGTTTGGAGCTTCACCTTCTTTACTTTCTTATCACCTTCATAGCTATTCTCAAGTTTGTCCCATACTTCTTTAGTTGATTTGCAATGCATGACCTTTATCAACTCATTCTCACTAAGTGCAGCAATGATGGCACTTCTAGCTTTGGCATTGTTTTGATATTTCTTCTTCTCATCAGTGTCTGAAGGAAGAACATCAGGAACAACATACCCGAACACCACAGTAGAGTAGACATCAACACCCAAACTCATGAGATTCCCTTCCATTCTTATCTTCCATAAATTATAATTTTCACCATAAAAAATTGGAACTTTCACATCATGACCAACCATTGTCCTTTCTCAAAATCTCCTTTCAGTGGTCAAGCTACAACAAAGGAGCTGACTATGATACCAATTGTTAGACAAAAGTAATATTGGGGGGGGGGGGGTGAATCAGTATTACTAATTATTTATGCAAATAAAAACTCTTTCAGAAAATTACTTCAAAGAAATATAGCAAGATCAAACACATGAAAAACACAAACAATCATCACATGTGGACACTTGAATTTTAGGTGGAAAAACCCCCCTCCAGGGAAAAAAACCACCGAACTGTTTGTTGCTTCTTCTATTATCTATTGCTTCAAAAATATTCTCATTACATTGCATTAGCTAGCACCCACTAGCAATGGAGCACCCACCCCTTGACTAAAATGAGAAATGTTGGCCACAACCAACTTGGAGCACCCACTCCTACAATAGACAAATAATATGCACTAAGCTTGAAGCTCCTACTCCAAGTGCAAACAATTCTGCTATGATATGATTTAAATATGATGTTGCAAAATCAAAACATGTAACAAGAATTCACACTCATGCAACCACAAATCCACACACCAGTTGAGAGAACTAAACTCTCTCTACACACCCTTCAAACTAAACTTCAATTTTTGCATCCAACACTCAAATGTTGCTGAAGATTAATCTCTGAAGCACTTTGCAACTCTGAAATTTGAACTCACTACAAAACTCACTTGAAGTGTACTTGCAACATATGCACATTCACTCACTCACACTCTCTCTTTCGAACCAACAACTGAGCTTCTTTCCTTCTCATTTTATAGAATATGGAGATGGTTAAGTCAATTAATAATTTAGATGATGGAGCTCACACAAAACTTGTTCACACACTTCATAATTGATTGAGGATGGCATCTTGACCATATCAAACCACTCCATCCACTAGTCCTTTTGATAATTTCAAATTTAATCATTTTCTGGAAGCCCCCACAACTCATCCCAAATTTTTCTAGAAGATTCCAAAAATAAACTCTGCTGATAAAAAATTTAGTTCCAAGAGTGTACGAGAAACTTGGAGAAAATTATGTGTTTTGCCTTGGACACATGCACAAAACTAGAGAAAATGTCTTTGGTCGCACCCACAGTCACCGCGAGCCAACAACTATACAACTCCGGTCACTCCCATAGCCTTTCATCCGTGCAATTGGGACTTTTATCCCTTGATCGCTCCCATGGTAACTTCCAACCAATGTCTATAAAGCTTCAAATGCTCCCACGAGCTTTTATGCATGTGACTTTACTGTTTCAGACTCTCTGGGGAGCCTCCATCCATGTGACTGGGGCATAGCATGGCTTAAAACAAAAAATTCATCCCTTAAGCTTGCAATAGAGCTTCACAAGAATGAAGTGACCTGTAAACCATCCCTTCAGACTTAACTTGACATCAAGAACCCATCTGTAAGACTTCATCAAGACATCACACACACACCATCAACTAGATCTCTAGACAAGTTAGCTCAACTTCAAATGACGCCTTGTTACCTCACATGAAAACCTTTAACAGATATACAACTGATGCAAGACTTGATATATAGACTCATGAGTTCATGAATTCAACTGGGTGACATCAATGGCAACACAAATAGGCCAACACTTGGTTTTCCTTGCGAATGTTGTTTTGCCAATATTTTCCTTCATCACATCTGAAATATTATTGAGTGATAATGAATGCACAAGTAATCACACAAATCAAATAATTCTTCGCTCACTATGTCTTGACTGGTCTCATGTGCTTGTTGTGTTGGCATCCCTTTTAAATTCTTCTGATGATTACGATGCTTGTATAGTTCATCACCAGTTATAGGAAAATGGTTTGTCACATTCTCCCTGCGAGGAAGTTGGTTCAATATTTCATAACGTTCGCAGAGCTATTCAAATTGATTTATCTTTTTTGATTACAAACTGGGAATTAGATGCTTTAATCAACCCATCTGATCTTCATTTTGTCCTTGATGAGTGTCATTCGTTTATATTTTTCCCAACAACATATCCAATGACAGTTGTTTTACATCCTTCGATCTTCATCATTTAACATATCACTATTCAGATTTTTGTCGAGTGGTTGAGGCACTTCCACCTTCGCTGAAAGTTATGTCAGGTCCTCACTGTATCGACATGAATTTTGAATACAATCAGATCTATTTTCCCTCACAAGATTCCCATTGCCATCTCGTGCTTCTAATTGAGAATTCATCTTTTCAAAGATTTTAGAGTTTTTAGGAGAATTATCATGAATTCTACGATCCAATCGTTGAATGGTTGGAACAGTCTTACCTAGAAAGCTCCATTACAAATAACAAGTTTTAATCTTTCCTCATGCTTTCTAAGGAGTTCGGTGCAGGTGGAGACACATTTGCGTGGAGCTTCAGAGATTCGTTAAATGATGGTTCTCATAAAAAATGTATGAATATAAACTTGTTAGAAGCAATGGTTATGGCCTATATTTCTGCTGACATGCAATACCTTCAAATTTTGATGCAAGCTTTTCAATTTCTTATCTTTTCTATTTCACGTTGTTTTATATTTGTTTTAATCAATCACATATTTGTGATTGCAGGTCAGGAATTGTTAGCACTCTAGGAAACTCTCCTATGGTTGTGGCTCGAAGATGCTTGGTAACATATAATATTCAATATTTTTCTCTGAACTATGGAAATAAAATATGGTTTGGATCAAGCCAGATTAACCATTTCAACTCTGTTTTTATTCAAGACATGCATGAACACCCTTAGATTTACAAGGCTTTAGATCACTAATGCTCAATAGTTTGAAGATTTAATGAATGGATGGAGAATACCTACTATACCAGCAGACGCATATATAAACACATATGAATGGCCAACTACAGGAAGTAAAAGAATCTTGCAAATCTAATTTATCAACGCAGAGATAAGATGACAGTTATCTGGTGTTAGACATAGAAGAAACATGAACGACCTGTTCAAGTGCAAGCTTGGAACAGAAGAGAAAATGGAAATTGAACATATAACAGTAAAAGAAGCTTATATTGCTAGAATGAAGATGAGAAGCTTGAGTAGAAAAGTCTCAACAGTCTCCAAAAGTTGAACCTGTGTTACATCTTGTTTTCAACTATTTATAGCTTGTTTACAATGGTCCTGAGCCTTTTGAGGCTTCAGGTGTCTTAATCTATCCCTCTGTCTTGTTTAACTGATTGATTCCCCCAATAGGCAGGCATGGCCCGACGGTTTTCCTCTTCTGACAAAGGAATAACCGCATTCAGATATTTTGGGTAGTTGTTGCGCTGTCTGGGAGCTCTACCATGCCAGAGATGCCCCACAATCATTCTATTTGTTTGCTGAGTTGTGCTGTCGATGCCCATGATCAGGGAAAATTTTAAGAACCCCCCCTAAATTTACATGTATAATAAATGGGCGAATCTCCATGGTATATAGGAAAAATGGAAGGCGATTTTATCAATAATATGATATGTATATATAATTTTTTGGCGAATCTCTCACCAGGCATGGCGAATATTTTACTCAATTATAAAATATTGTGTTTATTGAATACACAAATGAAATCATTACATTTCTTTAAAATATCTTTTGAAATCAAAACTACCGAAATTACATATCGATAACCTAGTGGGTGTAGGATAAAATTCACCTGTGCCATTCACAGAAAGCATGAGAAAAAACCTAATACTATATATAAAACAAAGAAAAATTCAAATTCATCACTTCTAGGGACCTTGCAACCACCCTACCAATACACAAGTATGTTCCTATTTGCAACTAGAAAAATTACCCAAATTACAATCTGTTTACTCCAGCATATGTTGGAAAGTTATAGAAGGATGACTAGTGCAATCAATTCATTCCTTTTAGCCCTGGATTTGTTTCAGTTTAAAACAGAAGTATACAAATATACTTGTCCAATGTCTATGCTTTAACCATTCACCTTAAGATGTTTTTACAATATAATTTCCTAAGTCTATTTAATATCTTCATTATCATAAAAACCAACCTATATCCATCTTAACTCCACATCTACCACTCTTAGGGGGATGAAATCTATTTATCCCTCTGAGCACTTGGTAGACCCAGAATTAAGATGGATCTAAGATAGAATTTCCCCTTTAAATAGTCTATGCTCACATGAATACCATGGGTCAATACCATGGGTTATCATAAACCTGGAGCTTAAAAATTACTATTAGTAATTTATAAAAATTAATAAAACTAATAGTTGATTTTTATTTTATTTTTATTTTAACCAAGCTAAAATGTTTAACATACATTAAATTACAACATCCATTTTTACTCTTGATAGGATCAAATATTTTTTCACTCTATGCTAGTTTGCATATCATGATATTTGATACCTCTCGAGGGTTAGTAGATCCAAAGTAAAGATGGATCTATGCTGGTTTAATTCCCCCATTTAAATAGGCTACATTCCAAGTGAATACCATGGGTCAATACTATGTGCCATTTTGGTGAATACCATGGGTCACTACCATGTGCCATTTTTATTTTTATTAATACTAATATTAGGGTTAATAATGCGTTTTTGCATGGTATTAATAACAATCTAGTCCATGGTATTTGTCCCATAGTATAAATATAAGGTGACTTATGGAGTAAATATAAAAAAATGTTTTATTTGTTTACCATACCTCTCGTTTATTTATATTTTTATTAATTTACCATACCATTCATAAATACAAGGTGACTTATGGAGTAAATATAAAAAAATGTTTTATTTGTTTACCATACCTCTCGCTTATTTATATTTTTATTAATTTACCATACCTCTTTTACAAATATGGTATTTGGCCCATAGGATTCACTTAAATAACACCTCTTTCTTGAGCCTTCATAAATAGAACGAGGGTTATGGACTAAATATAAAAAGAGGTTTTACTTATTTACCATGCGTCTAGTTTATTTATATTTTTATTTATTTACCATATCTTTTGAGTAAGTATAAAAAGACGTTTTATTTATTTACCATACCTCCACTTTACTTATATTTTTATTTGTTTACACCCTTGCATGTATATAAGGTGACTTATGGAGTAAATATAAAAAATGCTTTATTTATTTACCATACCTTTCATTTATTTATACTTTTATTAATTTACCATACCTCTTTTATAAATATGGTATTTGGGCCTTTGGCCCATAGGATTCACTTAAATAAAACCTATTCTTGAAAATGGGCGAATGGAAGGTTGTAACTCCTAATTTCAAGGGCTAAATTTACCTTTTTTACCCTCTCCCTTAAAATAAGGTGGACTATTTGAGATGATTTGTAAAAATGTACTATGATACAAAATATTCGCCCACTAAAAATTTAAAACCCCTTAATTTTGCCAAAGGGCGAACATTTGCCCCTAAAATCACCCCTACCCATGATTGCTTCTCGGCCTTTGTCTCCCAGAATTTATTTCCCGGCCTTTTTTTATGTGATAGAATGGGTCTTCGGGCCTCTGTTATCTTCTAAATGCAAATGGGGACTGCTTTCTGTTATAACGGATAAATGATGCAACTGTGAGAAATCCTGCCAAACCTTCAACGTTTTAGACTTCAAAAGTCCTTAAACATGGCATATATATCTATCGGGTCCGCCCTTTGGATCGTTGTTGCCTATCGCAAATGGCATGGTCCCTTTGTTCCCTTTGTTCCTTGAAATACTTGAAAAAACACGGGAAATACATGAAAAAGGCCTCCCTTTGGAATTCAAATATTATAGATTTCATTCCCGAACCCTTTTGGGTCTGGGCTTCATCGCTACTAGCGCTACCGAGTTCCCCTTTGTATTTCATTATATAATGAAATACATTGAAAATGGGCTTTGGAGGACATGAAAGATTATACATTTTGCTTTTGAAACCCATCGGGTCCGGGTCTTATCGCATCGCGCACATATACAGGTAAAGGTTGTGCCCCTTGGTTTTCCCGATTGCGATCCGCCGATGTGATGTGGGTCGTCGATCTGCGTGCGCAATCGACGGTCCACGTTGAATCACCAATCGCGATCGCTTATTTCATACTGTCTGTACCGATAACCTCTGACTCGCCTCCCCGACTGCGATATCCACCGATGCGATGTGCCAACCCGATAATCGGCGATCGCTGATCGGCGATGTCTTGCGCCTATTGCCACTACCTGCGTGTGCCGATTGTGATTTTCCGCTTAGATCTGGGTTGTTGATTGGCCAGATCTAATGACTGCTGTGATTTGGACTATTTTTCATGGTTCTTCATGGTTTTGGAGTGCTTTCGCCTCCCGATAGCATATTTCCACCCTTCCAAGGGCTCTTGGCATGCGATGGTCTTGACTTTGAATGGTCCTTAAGAGGCTTTTGAAGACTTCAAGAGCATATATGGGTCCATTGGCATGCTTTTAAGCAAATTTGGAGACTTTGGGGCATATTTGGATCCATTTTTTGGGCCATTTGCCAACAAGGCTAACACTGGCTCCTTTTGGGGATGAAAGCCTCCCTGTGAGGTTTCAAGAACTGCAGAGCAATGCCTTTCCTGTAAAACAAAATTAAATTCTTCCCCTAGTGTTCCATTGGGCATGGAGTCTTTTTAGCATAACATAAAAACTGAAAGAAAAAAACATATGTACAATAATAAGGTTTTCGAGCCTTAAATGAAATAGAGTTTCAGGAACCACCCGTTTACCAGGCTACAAAAAGGGTCTCCTCCTTCCAAATTGTGTAGGATGAATGTATTTTTGCGCTGAACTTGAGCGATGACAAAAGGACCAGTCCATAAGGAGTCAAACTTGCCATGATTACCTCTCTTTTCCTTCAATGCATCCCATTTGAGCACCCAATCACCAACTTGGAAATTGTCCACTTTTGCCTTCCTGTCAAAGGTTCCTTTGATTTTCTTCTGATGGACCTGTGACTTCTCAACCAGCTGCTCTCTAATCTACTATAATTCGACTAGGTTATTCATTCTTCTTACTAAGTCATTCTCTTCCTCTTGTTCTTCTTGCAAGAACTTAGCCACAGGGAGGATCAGCTGGATAGGGAAAACAACATCAGCGCCATAAACCAGTTTAAATGGAGAGTTCACTATGGAATTTTTGATGGAAACTCTATCAGCCCATAGTGCAAACTTCAACTTGGAATCCCAGCTCTTTTTGTTGTCTTCTAACAGTTTTTTGATTATCCTTACCAAACTCTTGTTAGATGATTCTGCCAGGCCATTGCCTTGAGGATAATATGAGGTAGAATGCACCACTTTAATGCCCATGGATTCAGCCATGTCCATCAATTATTTTGCCTTAAAATCTGTTGCATTATCAGTGACTAGTTTGGTTGGGCAACCAAATCTAGTGAAAATATTCTCATTCAAGAACTTTATGACAACTTGATGATTGGCATTCTTAGTGGGTATAGCCTCAATCCACTTGGTGAAATAATTAGTGGCTACTAAGATCCATTTTTGTTGGCCACTGGAATGTGGGTTAATCTCACCTATAAAGTCCAAGCCCCACTGCTGGAAGGGACTATTGACATGTATTGGCTTTAAGGGCAGAGATTTTAGCTGTTGTCTTCCTGCAAATATCTGACATTTGTCACAAGATTTTACAAAAGAAAACACATCAGAGAACAATGTAGGACAATAATACCCAGCCCTCAAGATCCTGTGAGACATGGTTTTCCAATAATGATGCCCACCACAAATGCTAGAATGAAACTGGTGTATGACCTCTACAAATTGTTCTTTATCTAGACACCTCAAGAGGATTCCTGATGGGTCTTTCCAGTAAAGCAGATTTTTGTCGATGTAGAATTTGGCTGATCTGAGTCTAGTGGTACAAGCTTGACTTGAACTAAGCCTTGGAGGAACTTCCAACTTCTGCAAGAAATGAACTATGCTGGCATACCATTCGCATGTGGCTAGATTTTCAGCCACGGACTGATTCTTCTTTTGCTCTTCTGATGCTCCCCTTGTTTGCTCATCATCTGAAGTTAAACCCATGAAATTTATGTCTAACAAGCTACAATTTTCTTTGGCCATGAGCTTAGCCAAGCCCTGGCCTTTGACAAGCTTAGTGGGCTTCACCTCTATGTCAAATTCTATGAATTTTGCAATCCATTTTTCCCTCTTTCCATCAATATCTGGCTGAGTCAAGACATCTCTCACTGAGGCTGAGGGCACATATGCAATTACTTTGGAATGTAGAATATAAATCCTGAATGCTTTCAAGGATTTTATGAGAGCATAAGCTTGCTTCTCAATAAGGTCATACCTTAGTTCAACATCCCTTAGAGTTTTGCTGAAAAAGGCCACGGGGTGCTCTATGCCTTCATCATTTTTCTACAACAAGACTGCTGCTAGTGTATCATAAGAGGCAAAAGAGAAGATGCAAAACCACTTAGTGTAATATGGGCTTATTAGAGTGGGAGCCTCCATGATAGCTTTCTTGATGGCTTCAAAAGAGCTTCTTGAAGCGGTTGTCCATTTTATCTCCAATCCTTTCTTTAGCATGGAAGTGATGTGCTTTACTAACTCTGCAAAGTTTGGAATGAACCTCCTTACAAAGTTGATCTTACCCAAGAAGGATTGGATGTCCCTTTTTGACCTTGGGATGGACAATGTCTGAATGGCTTGAACCCTGGCTGGATCAATCTTCACACCTTCAGCAGAAACAATATGTCCCAGAAGTTTGCCTTCTTCTAGAGCAAACTGTGACTTCTTTGGGTTGACTGAAATTCCAAACCGTCTGCACTTCAGAAAGACTTTCTTCAAATGTTGTAAATGATCTTTGTGGTTGCTGGAGAAGACTATTATGTCATCAAGATAAATAAGGACAAACTTGTCCTTCTCTCCCACGAAGGCTATGTCCATGGCCCTCTGAGAGGTAGCCCCAACATTCATCAGTTCAAAAGGCATCTTGGAGTACATGAAAGTGCCCTAAGGAGTAGTGAAGGCGGTCTTTTCCTAATCTTTAGGATGTACAACAATCTGATTGTAGCGTGAAAATCCATCTAGGAAAGACATGACCCTAGCCCCTGAAACTCTTTGTAGCAAGTGTTCCATCTTGGGCAGGGAATAATTATCTTTTTTAGAGCACTTGTTCAGATTTCTGAAGTCGACGCAAAGCTTGATTTCTCCATTTTTCTTCCTTACCACCACTAGGTTGGCTATCCACTTCAAATATCTTAGGGGAATTATGATTTTGGCATCCAACAACTTCTTGATTTCTTTCTCAATCAAAGGTAGTAAGAGAGGGCTGACAAGTCTTAATTTCTGCTTAAAAGGGGTGGTGTTCTTTTCCAGTGGGATCCTATGCTGAATAATGTCTGGGTCATAGGTTTTAAGATCGTTGTATTCCTAGGCAAAAATATTAGCGAATTACTTCATGAGGGAGCAATACTCAGAATTCTGGGTAGGAGACAAATGAGCAGATAGATTGATGAATTTTGGATGGGCTGGGCCCCCTATATTATGTTTACAAACGGCAGACTCATTCTCTATTTTGGCCGGCTTGTAGGGCACGTCATTATGATCGAAAAGCTTCTCTAGAGGCACCAATCCCTTTGGTATGTGATTACTGGGAAACTAGATGATGCTTTCTCGGTCGATTTCACTTTTTAGCTTGGACTGGCCGACTTTTTCCATGTTTTGATTTTCTTGGTCAATGTGCATTTCAGCAAATTCCTCAACGACTTGTAAAAACCTGTTAATTTCCTCATCGTCTTCAAAAACTCTCCAATACTTGACATTGTCTAGCAGGGACGGTCTGTATTTTACCTGAACTTCATATGTCAATTTAGGAGGCAAAGGGGGAACAAACGTGCTAGCAGAGACAGCAAGGGAGTCGGCAAGCTGGTTCTTCATTCTTGGAATATAAGAAATGCTGAAAACTTTGAAAGAATCTTTAAGCCTCCATACCTCATCCTTGTATTCTTTCAGCCTTGGATGCTTTGCTTGGAATGTTTTATTTACCTGCTGAATGATGAGGTCTGCATCCCCAAACACTTGCAGGCCTTTGATACCCATTTCCTTAGCAGCGCTTAAGCCCAGAATCAAAGCTTCATACTCTGCTATGTTGTTTGTGACCTGAAAGGCTAATTTGAACGACAAATGAATGTATTCCTGTGTTGGGGACACGAGGACTACACCTGCCCCTGCAGCTTCTTTGGAGCAAGCCCCATCAAAGAACATACCCCAAATCTACGGGTTTCCATCCTGCGTGATCTAGAAAACTGGCTTTTTAAGTTGCATGGAGGCCAACTGAGACTCTTCAATATGAAGAATACATGCTCCAAAATCAGTATCAATAGCATAGATGGGATGATTAGTGGGATTCTTCTCATTTATGATGATGTAAGCCAAATGTGCCTCTTTGTATAATCTCTTGCTCTCACCTCCGAAAACTGGGACAGTAGCGTAGGTCAGATCATTTTGTAATGATCCACCTAGTCTCTTGATCCAACCTCTGGAAAGTAACATGCCAAATTTGGGAGGTACATCTGCTACCACAATATCCATCATCGTGCTTTTCATAGGCAGCTAAGACAAAGTGATGGCTAGGTCCTTGATTAATCCTATACATTTCACTTTTCTAGAGTCGAAAGAAAACAAATCATGATAAGGCTTAGTGATGTCGAGACCCAACTCGTCGATGACAACTTTTGGCATTAAGTTATGGCTAGCTCCGGTGTCCAAAAGGCAGTTGTGGAGGATTTTATCATGAATGTTCAAAGAGACATAGAATGATGGGGAGCTGTCCTCACCATTTTCAATCATTGGGCTAAGGATCCTGGCTTGTCATCTTATAGACTTACACAGTCGGTGGAGGCTTGGATGGCTTTAGGCTCAAGGGCTTCGAGGATGGATCTTTTGAAGGACTCACTTTTCACTAGTTCAATCAGAGGCATAGGTACTCTTAGCTTTTGAATTTCTGATTGAAAACTGAAAAGAGAAGGGGACTTGTCAAGGCCTCTTACCTCATGAGCTGGAGCTTTGAGGATGATAGGGTCAACTGCCTGTTGTTTTCTCTTATTAGCTTGCTGTACTACAGGGTCAGCAGCTTTTTGAACTGGAGCTTCCTTAGCATTATTTATCTTCGACCGCAGATTATATCTACGTTGATCTTCAACTTGTATAACAGCTTCCCCACCCCATTCTTGGTTAGTCTGGTCATTGCATAATGACTTTTCATAGGCAGCGGCGGTAAAAAAGGAAGCATTGCCTTTGTATTCAAGGCAATGGATCTCATCATCTTATTCAAACTGCTCTTCCTCCATGACTACATTCTGGAAAGGGGTCTTGCCCCTTTCGTCTTCGTTGGCATCTTTGTTTCTTTGCAATATCTGCAACTATTCATTAGCTCTTCTATATGGATTTGGATTTCTAGGAGCAAAGGTATTGGGAACTCTCCCTTTCCCAAGGTGATGCTCAACCTTTAATTTGGAAATTTCGAAAGCTAATGACTCAATCATTTTGGTCATTTTATCTATCTTAGGATCAGAGGAGGATGAAGACTCACCCCTCTACCTTCTTCTATTAGCATTTCCCTTGAGTTTTTCTTCAGCCATGATGTTTGATCTACTTCCAAGGCTGCATCCTGCATGTCAGCCAAAGTAGCACACTGCCTCTCTCTCAACAGTAGGCAGAAGTCAGAATCAAAAGCATTAGCATAGATGAGTTTAGCAGAGGTAGTAGTGGACTTCACTTCAGCTAGTATCTTGCTGTACATGCGGTTAAATCTCTTATTAAAATTGGACAACAGTTCACCATTTTCTCTCTTTAAGTTCCCAAACTCAGTGTGTTAATAGAGGAGATCCTTCTTATCCCCCCAATGTTTTAGGAATGTATCATCTAAATCTTCGATATCCGCTATAGCCTTGGGGCTTGTTCTCTGAACCATTTTCTAGCCTCCCCACCAGGCTTTAGACAAAGACTCTCATCCACACATCACCTTCACCAATATCTAGATTATCAGCATAGCTATAAAATGACTCAAGGTGTTCTTTAGCAGTGACACCTTCAGTCCCAGTGAACTTGGGCATATACTTCTGATACTCTCTAGTGGGCATAGCATTCAAAGGAGTGGGCAGTATTATAGGTCCATACCTAGCGGCTATGATTCTTTCCATTTTGGTGGGTGCTTGCAGACATGCCATAATTGTGGTGACTAAAAGAGTACTAGAAGTCTGAATGACAGAAGGTGGAGTAGTGATTGACGAGACCAAAGGAGTATGGTGAATAGGAGGTGAAGTTCCCTTTGGGCTAACAACAAAAGGATAAACTAAAGAATAAGGAGCTTTATGGATTTCTGAGAGCTTTTCTTCACTGTTAGTAATAGAATCTGTACTCTCAACATGTGTTTGTTCTATTGCAAGGTCTTCTTGAAGAGATATAGAATATTGTTTAGGTTTACCTGAACCCGATGCTCCTTTCTGCAATACTTTCTTCTCCTTGATGGTCTTTTCCGAGTTAGGTACTGGGTCATCTTGCAATTTTTGAGTATTTCTCTGAGTATGCCTCACAAATTGAGCCAGAATTATGAAGTGGAGTCACCAAGAGGTTCGGCCTCCGGTAGAGTCGCCAGATAGATGATTACAACCAAAAATGTGCCCAGACTTTGTCTATCATCAAAGTTGGGTCTGTGTCGTTTCCCAGGGAAGCTGAGCTTCAGTTTCCTCTCCCCGGCAACGGCGCCAATTAATGTTAGCACTCCAGGAAACTCTCCTATGGTTGTAGCTCGGAGATGCCTGGTAACATATAATCTTCAATATTGTTCTCTGAACTATTGAAATGAAAGATGGTTTGGATCAAGCCAGATTAACCATTTCAACTCTGTTTTTACTCAAGACATGCATGAACACCCTCAGCTTTACAAGGCTTTAGACCACTAATGCTCAATAGTTTGTAGATTTAATGAATGGATGGAGAATACCTACTATACCAGCAGACGCATATATAAACACATATGAATGGCCAACTACAGGAAGTAAAAGAAGCTTGCAAATCTAATTTATCAACGCAGAGATAAGATGATAGTTATCTGGCGTTAGACACAGAAGAAACATGAACAACCTGTTCAAGTGCAAGCTTGGAACATAAGAGAAAATGGAAATTGAACATATAACAGTAAAAGAAGCTTATATTGCTAGAATGAAGATGAGAAGCTTGAGTAGCAAAGTCTCAATAGTCTCCAGAAGTTGAACCCGTGTTACATCTTGTTTTCAGCTATTTATAGCTTGTTTACAATGGTCCTGAGCCTTTTGAGGCTTCAGGTGTCTTAATCTATCCCTCTGTCTTGTTTAACTGATTGATTCCCCCAATAGGCAGGCATGGCCCGACGGTTTTCCTCTTCTGACAAAGGAATAACCACATTCAGATATTTTGGGTAGTTGTTGCGCTGTCTGGGAGCTCTATCGTGCCAGAGATGCCCCACAATCATTCTGTTTGTTTGTTGAGCTGTGCTGTCGATGCCCATGATTGCTTCTCGGCCTCTGTCTCCTGGAATTTATTTCCTGACCTTTGTTTATGTGATAGAATGGGTCTTTGGGCCTCTTTTATCTTCTAAATGCAAACGGGGACTGATTTCTGTTATAACAGAGAAATGATTGAACTGTGAGAAATCTTGCCAAACCTTCAACTTTTCAGACTTCAAAAGTCCTTAAACATGGCATATATCTATCGGGTCTGCCCTTTGGGTCAATTTCGCCTATCGTAAATGGCATGGTCCCTTTGTTCCCTTTGTTCCTTCAAATACTTAAAAAAACACGGGAAATACATGAAAAAGGCCTCCCTCCGGACTTCAAATATTATAGATTTCATTCCCAAACCCTTTCGGGTCCGGGCTTCATCGCTATCGGCGCTACCGAGTTCCCCTTTGTATTTCATTATATAACGAAATACATTGAAAATGGGCTTTGGCGGATGTGAAAGATTATACATTTTGCTTCTGAAACCCATCGGGTCCGGGTCTTATCACATCGCGCACATATACATATAAAGGTTGTGCCCCTTGGTTTTCCCGATTGCGATTTTTTGATGCAATGTGGGCTGTCGATCTACTCGCAATCGACAATCCACATTTAATCGTCGATCGCAATCGCTCATTTCATACTGTCTGCACCGATAACCTTTGACTCACCTCCCCGACTGCGATCGGCTGATGCGATGTGCCAACCCGATCATCGGCAATGTCTTGCATATATTGCCACTACCTACCTGTGCCAATTGTGATTTTCTGCTTAGATCTGGGCTATTGATTGGCCAAATCTAACGACTGCTATGATTTGGACTATTTTTCATGGTTCTTCATGGTTTTGGAGTGTTTTCGCCTCCCGATAGTGTATTTCCGCCCTTCCAAGGGCTCTTGGCATGCAATGGTCTTGACTTTGAATGGTCCTTAAGAGGCTTTTGAAGACTTCAAGAGCATATATGGGTCCATTGGCATGCTTTTAAGCAAATTTGGAGACTTTGGGGCATATTTGGATCCATTTTTTGGGCCATTTGCCAACAAGGCTAACAGGAACAATTACAGTGGCTACATTGTAAATTCCATTTTACATGACCCTAACCTTTTAGTTGGTTAGGTTAGGAATAAGTCCAATTGCATTTTAGTTTACCTGCACATCCATCCTGCATTCGTTTCCTGTAGTTTGTCTTGTGTTTTCTGGTTTTGGTGGCACATCATGGTTTTGCTTTAGCCATTTTTTGTCTTGTCTTCTAATTTGTTTCCTTATTGTGTTGTCTCTCCTTTTGTTTTGTGAGACCATGCATGAATACACTCTATTGGCTCAAAGGGAATGTAGCAAAATAGAAAAATACTTTGTAACACTACAACATTTTGCTAACTCTCTTTCCTTCTTCGTTGTCTTGGTTACATCTTTTGGTCGATGATGTTCTGATGGAAAATATGATCCTTGCGTTAAGAAAGCCTTATGTCAAACCATGACCTCCATGAATATTATGTAAACCTCATGCCTGCACTCGGGTTTTTATGTTTCCGTGTTTTCAGGCTGATCCAATCAAGTAGATAAGGACAAGGGGAAAATATAAACGAGCAAACCAATATCAGAGGTATTATATATGCTTCTCTGAAGGGACAACCTCTCTTGTTCTCAATAAGTTAGGATACCTCTTCCACCCATGAAATAAATAAATGTTGATGCATAGTTCTATATAAATAAATAAATAAATGAAAAAGAAGAGAAAGGCTTCCTTCACAGAGAGGTGAAGTAAGCAACTCTGTTAAGGTACTGTCCAGTCTCGCTTGCAGTGGAGAAATGTTTGTGTTCCTGAAGTGACTCCGTAGGGGTACTATCCAAGCCTAATGGTAGCAAATCAACACCAAAGATGAAAAAACTATACTTTGAAAAAATAAAGCTCATGAACTTCATTACCCTATCCCAATTCGAAACATTGTGTTATCGTTGGTCTTATGTTTGTGTTTAACCAAGTAAAGGAATAAATGGGACTATGTTTATGCACGGGGTAAGTGGGGAAGCCATGGAAATATGAACAATGAATCAATACTTCCTGAAGAACTAGACCCTACACGTAAGAATTGACCAAGGCAGAGAATTTGGAGTTCTACCAGTGTGTCGCCAAGTGTTGTCGCTGCAACAAACACCCTCCAAAATTTTGCGTACACTCAAATTTTATACCCTACTATGGATCTTGCGAGTGGTCGTTCCATAGTCACTTCTTGGTTAGTTGATGATTTTTTGAGCTCCCTTCTTGGACTGGAAGTATTGAAGTCACTTTCTCACACATGCTCAGTCTGTAACCAGTGTATGAGCGCATTATTTACGCAAGCTTGGACAAGGATAGCACGTTCCATCAAGATTGTGCTTGTGCGATTTCCAATCCATTTCGATAGTCAGTGTGCACTGACAATGATAGTTTCTCACATTCTAGCTACGTTTATACTTTCGTTTCAATGAGTTTTATAAACTGTCACTTTCATGCACCTTTGTTTTTGCGAGTGTCATTCTCATGTTTTTGGTTGTCACTTTCACTTGCTTTCACTTTGATTATTGTCATTTTCATGTTATCTTTGCTCGGCATGTGTTACTTTCACTGTGAACTCACATATCACAAGAGTCATTCGCACTTTAGCAAATGTCGTATTTTCATATGTTAGTTGTCCCAAAATATATGTATGCTTGTTTTGTTTCTTTTAAGGGGTTATATTTTTGTGAACACCAGTCACACTCATTCCCAAAGTTTTAAGCATTGTCGCACAAGTGTCATCACTATCATCGCAAAATGTACCTTAAGTGTCACACTTGTCGTAAATTTGTCGCATTGAGGGAAATATGCTGTTAACATGTTAAGGATTATCTATGTTGTTATGTCGTCAAAGTGTCTCAAGTGTGTGATCACAGTCAAGTCATATCACTAATTCACGTAAGTCTCTTCGGTCCCACAAAAAACCAAATTTCGAAAAAATTCCTAGTAACCTAACCTCATCCATCCCTCCAGAACTGCACATTGTGCAGTCTCAGCCCTCAAGTAGTGACCTTCCCTCTTGGAACTGCACAACACGTAGTCTCTACCTCCCATAACTACGTATATCGCAACCTCAATGCTCAAGCCCAGAACTGCACATTTTGAAACCTCAGTGCTCAAGCCTAGAATTGCGCATTTCATAATCTCAGTGCTCAAGCCCAGAACTGCGCATTTCACAACCTTAGTGCTCAAGCCTAGAACTTCGCATTTAGCAACCTTAGTACTCAAGCCTAGAACTACGTAATCATGCCTTCCAACCAGGCTTGAACTGCCCATTGCGCAATATCTAACCTCAATCTCATCCTTGATCTCCTGAACTATGTAATGGCCTACTCTCCCTGAACTGTGCAATGTCCCAGTCTCCCTTGTCTCCCAGAATTGTGTAATGTTCTCTCCCAATGCTCATCCCCTGAGCCTGTCACACTGATCTCCAGAATTGCATAGTTTTCTCCCTCAGCCCAGCCTGAACTGTGCACTCCGCAGTCTCAAGGCTTAAGGCTCCCCTTTACTACTTGAATTGCACAATTGTGCAGTCACTGAGCCCCTTTCCCAACTTTCCATCCAATTCCAACTCAATTAATGGATCAATATGCACAATATTAGACTAGGGGATTTTCGAGATGATGTCGTCTTTTCATGAGTGAATTGCATATACATGTACCTTATCATGCCATGGAAAGATGATTAAGAGGGAGATGGAGAAGGAGGACATGCTATAAGACACATATGGAGTTGAAGAGATAAGATGATTATCAGGCGAGAAGATGAAGGAACAACAAACTATAATAGAAGATGAAGATTAAGATCACATGGAAGACTCCTCATCTTCAAGTCATAAGGAGGAGGAAGAAGAAGAACATGTACCATATTTTCAATAAGACACAAATAAATAAGCAATAAGAAGGGCACCTTGACACTATCACATGATCATGCAATCCATGTCATCGGTGTCATGCCATATCATGTCACAAGTCATCATATGCCACATCATTATTGTGGATTATGTAACTACCTATTCAAAATGTATTGTAAAGTGGAAGTCCAAAGGACACATTCGGAATATGAAGAGCCATGTAAAGTCGAAAAGTCATAGGAAGTCAAACAGTCATGAGGTTAGTCAAAAAGTAATAAGGAAGGTGAAGCATCACCTCTTGGTTATATATAGACACTCATTGTATGAGCAAAGGAATTTTCACCTTGGCTCATCCTGCAAGGCATTAGAGATACAAACTATTTCTTTTGAGGATCAAGGAGTGGATCAAACACTCCACTATTGGAGCTATTGATGTTCATTGTATACATGTGTCTTGGAAATTTTACTTAATAACAGAAGCCTTCTTGGCTGACACGTTCTTCATGCATGGATTATGAATATTTGTAAGATTATTCTTCAGATGTTTGTATCTCATGTTTGCTTCCATCCGTGCTAAAGTAGTTAAACTATTTCGGTTATTTTAGTGCTTATCTTATTGAGAATGTGTTGTAATGGTTGTTATTGTTGTCCTATCCTTGTGGACTATTCTACAGAATACTAGACATATCTTTCTCATTGATTGGTTGTAATGACCATCACATATTTTGTGGACTATTCCGTTGGATGTTAGATGGATCCTTCTTGATTGTGCGTGTCTCTTCTAGTGTGGTACTATTATCTCCCTCTTAAAGACTCGCTTTACTCTTTCCCTCCGCAGTAGAAGAATTTTGACACACCCACAACCGAACACTTACGAGACACACCTTCTTTCTTTTCAAAGGCACCACACGTTCCTCTCTGGCTGACATTTAGAACCAAGGAAAACATATAAGAATACATGGCAACTAGGTCGATATTCTAGATGGGGCTCCTACTCCAAATGTTGTGAGGTCTATTTGGGACTTCACATCAGGGAGACCCCTTGGTTGACGAATTTCCAACACTGTCAACAGAGTGTTACAAATGGAGACTTCAATACTTCTTCTTGAGTAAGTTGTTATAACTTGTGATTTAGCGATTTCTTATCACTTTTAAGTTTCTTTATTTGTGTAAGAAGGTTTTGATTATGATTCCTTAGACATAAAATTTGTTTTTTTTCTAAATTGTTGACTTTATCCTTTGTATCCTTCTCCTCATCTTTTAAAACTCTGATTTGCTTTAATAATCTTTGATTAAGGTCTTTTAAACACAAAATTTCTTCTTCTTTCTCTAATAGTTTCTCGTTGAATTTCTTCTCTACACATTATTTTTCTTTTTCTAGTTTTTTCTTCATTTCCTTAGAATTATTGACCTTCATCAGTAATTTTTGGCTATGGTCCCTTAGATTAATAATTTCCTCATCTTTTTTTGTTAATTTTTGTTTTAGTTTTGCAATTTTTTCCTTTAGTTATATCATTTGCATTAGTTCATTATCTTGACATGCTTTCGGGTTAAATAATTTTCCACATGTTGGAAAACATAATTTGCAATTTTTATGAATCAATGTATGTTTTACAAAATAAACATTTAGTCCAAAATGATGATTGTTGTGTGGAATTCATTTTGACTTCTTTTAACTTTTTACTAAAAAGAAAATTCCCTCTACAATAATACCTTTCTTTGTAACTTTGTACTTTACTACCTTTCTTTGTAACTTTGTACTTTGGTGAAAATAAATTTAATAATGTTTCACTTTACCTTTTTTTTATAACTTTGATTGAAACTTTTAAATTGAATTCAAACTTATTTAAATGGTCCCTCTTTTTTTGAATGATTACCTTTTAATTAAAAATCAACCTTTTCCCTTTTTAATGTTGATGATTTGCTTTTTCAAATTATAATAATTTGAAAACTTCTCAAACCTTTATAACTCTACAAATTTAATTTAAAACTCTGGTGGTCCCTTAAAGTTCAACTTTCCCTTTAGTAAATATATTCACATGGAATTTTTGAGCCTAATTCTATTTTTTTTATTTAATTTATTTTATAATGAAGTTAAGGTTAGGTTAATATTCCAGAGTTGTGTTGATTTTTAATTTACTTCCCAATGGCCACCTTAGCAAAGTCACGTTTGAATTTCGAATTTTCAGCCTCTTTAGCGAAAGTCATGTCCGAGTTTCGAATTTTCAGTTGGATACGAATTGGTTGTAGTTGCGGTCTTCGAGTTATTATAAAGCTTAGTACCGACAGCTGTGTGGAGTTATGGCGGCGCGAAGGACAAGCTCCGACAGTTGCTGGGACAACATCGAAGAGAATTGACGGGGGTTGTTGGCAATGTTAGAGATTGTGATGGTTGTTTCAGTTGCAAAGGGGAGTGGGCACAATTATGATAGGGACAAATAGGGGACACGGTTGCCATGAATACATGTCTGGAAATCTGGTCAGTGGCGACTGGTTCAACGACTATTTTTTCCTGCTGGTAGATCTTGGTTGAAGGGGTCGTGGTAGCAAGAACATTGGCTACCAAGCTATAGTGGTCGAGAGTTTTTTTTTTAACTTCATTCTATTTATGATCTCATTTTTTTTTTGTTATTTTTATTTTTTTTTATAATTTTTTTCCTTTTTTTTTCTTATTTATTTAAATGGAAAAAGGCTTAAATGTTGAAACTACCAGAATGGAGAATTGGTGAGCACCAGTATTGCAGCGATAATGTTGCAACTCCTGGGCTACCTACTTTACTCTTATCAACCCAGTAGTTCGTAACAAACTTGGAAGCGACGGTGCTGTATGCACAAGTACTAGTTCTTACTGCGACTATCACTTGGTCAGCTGGCGCAAGATCACTAGGATCTCAAGCCAACTTCTATGGATTCCAGAAGAAGCTCTATATGTGATGAAAGAAAGGAAAGCTTACTCTACAAAGGCTACTCTACTTGCGGAAAGGAAAAGAAGACTGAAATGTAAAGTAAACCTAGCAAACCCTACTTAACCAACTAGTCATACTTTTGCAAAAAGAGCTATGAAAACCATGAAATGAATGCCATTACCTACTCAAAGAAGTAAACATCTACTCAATCTATTTCTAGAAGGAAATGAGGAAAACACATCTTTTTGGATTTTTATGTATTTTTATGTGAAATTGTCATGCATGTAATTTATTTGTTTATGAATGTGGCAGCGATTAGGTGGTGATGGAGGGTGGTTTCAGGACTTGAGAGGTTGTAGGATGGTGTGGATGGGTCCTAGGAGGTCTCAGGTGGCCTTCTAGAGGCTTTTCCCGCAATAATACTTCAAAAGGAAGCCTACAGGAAAATCTACAGGAGGCTGCAGGGGATCTACAAGAGGTGTATAGGAGGATGACGAGAAAAGTTTTGAAGGTGTGAGAGTGGGTGGAAAGGGTAGATGGAGGCTGGGATGATGTGTTAGGGTGCCTAGGGTTCACCAAGGATTGCTAGGAGAGGAAAATATGGTTGGGAGAGAGGAAGAAATCCTATGGAAAAACACAGAAAAATAAGGCAGATTTGAGGTGAAATTTGGGTGACCTGTAGGGCATAGATTAGGGAGAGAATGTGATGGCTGATAGGCTGACTTGCTGTGAGAAGAGATTTGCTGCAAAAGGAATTGAAAATCAAACAAGGAGATCAAGCAAGCAAGGAAATTAAGTACATCAAAAAAACAGAATTTTGCATCAAGCTAGTCTAAACTCTGATCTATGAAAGTAAATGCTGAGAAATGATACAAGGAAAGAAAGCATGGAAGAAGACTTATTGCAAAGACAAAAATGAGCATGGTGAAAGAGATCTAAAGCAAAGCATTAACCTTCTAACAAACTGCAACACTAGAAATCCTATGGAGAAGGAAAATCTGTGTTTTTGTGGCAGCAAGAGGGTCTTGGCCTCAGTTCATGGTCCCAAGGGAAGGAAAGGAGGCCAAGGCTCTGTTGATGGCCTTTTGTATCTTCTTTCTATCACTGTTCAACCTGCTATAGAAAACTCAAATGGAAACAACCTTCTAAATCACCAAAAGCAACCTATTCTTAACCAAGAAAGAAATTTATCTAACAGCAACTAATCCATAAACTGAAACAAAGAATATAAATACAAACAAGAGGAGCTTAGATGCTTGGATTGGGCCATAACCCAAGAGCTTTAGCCCTCTGAGGTAACTCAGTGCTAGCTCAAAAAATATCTCATCTTTATTATCAAAATAATAATCGGATTACGTGAAGTTGTCAACAAAAGTAAGCTCGAAGTTGAGCAGAGAAAAGCTGCAACAAAAATTCAACAGAAATCTGACCAACTCCCTGATGAGGCCCTAGGCCCTTCTACTTATACAAATGAAGCTCCCAATAGCTTCCTTAAAATCAGGGAGGCTTGGCTCCCAAAACTCAAGATAAACATAAGTTATCCTCCACTTGCTCGACTGCCTCCTAGTGCATTGATTTAGTTGTTTGTGCTCCAAGCTGCATGAAGGAGAATTCGAAGTGGGGGAGTAATAAATGATGGGGATTCCCTCCTATAAATCCTCTCCTCTGTCCACTTCAAATTATTGCTGCCAATTTTCCATTAAATCTTTGACTTTGTCTTCAAAATTCAACAAAAATCTACATTAAACACATATTAGACTCCATGGCATCATAACCAACCCAACTCACTCCATAAGCATAAATATAATCAAAACACATGTAATAAGATAAGAGAATGGTTGATTAAACTATGTTAGGAAAAATGAGCCCATATAATTACCCATTTATGGGGCTCATCAAGAATCTCCAACTATGTAGTGAAAAACTTGATCACAACAACAATGAAGCTGATGGAGAGTTGATGGCCAAAGGTCAGGATCAGATAACATGGGTCTAATACTAATGTAACAAACAAAGTTTGTAATATGATATGATGAGAATGTTACAAATGAGGGCCTACTTGTATAGCTAGGTGGGTGCCCCTTCATGAATGGTCATGTCCCTAAAGACATGCCTCTTCAATAAAAAATTAATGTTTAATTAATTATTATTATCACTATTGTTTATCTATATTATTTATCTATATTTTATTCATAACACTTTCCAAGTGCACAAGCTTTACATACTTCTTCATGCTCCATTTGCAATTTTGGAAAACCTAAAACCATTTGATTTATAGCTAGTAAAGTTCTACAGTGAAGGTGAGCATATCTTCTATGCCAAAGTTCACATGGATTGATGTCATTATGTACTAATGCTTGAGGAAGTTCTTTCAAGAGTCTATACAACCTTCCTTCACGAATTCCAATTACTCTAGTTGAATCTATACTTGATCCCTTTGGCCACACGAGTACTTTACCATCAACAAATGCTACTCTATCTCCTTTATCTTCCAAACATGAAATAGAAACTAAATTATTTTGCAAACCTGGTACATATAGTATGTTTCTAAGATGAACATTTTCACCTCCATCTCAATGGAAGTCTTCCCAACACCTTTTACTGCATAATTGTTGTTGTCTCCAAGTTCTACCTTTTGAGATAGTCTCATTTCCATTAGACTTGTGAGGTTGTCACGGTCTCCTATAATGTGTCTTGAAGCACCACTATCTACTAGCCACAAATTATCGTTATTTGTAATAGAATCTGTAAGAGAAGAAAAATAGAAGAAGTATTTGTTACTTGAATCTTCATTCTTAGGTTTCTTTGGAAGTTCATCAATGTATGTTATGGTAGCATGCTACTTTCCTTTTCTCTTTATATCATTCGATCTCTAGGGAAAATCATGTCTATAGTGACCAAATTTATGACGATGATAACATTGAAATTTCAACATATTTCTCTTTCCTTGAGGAGGAAGTCTTCTTCCTTCATTTCTTCTTTGGAAACCAAACTTCTTTCTTCCTTCAACCTTCTTGAAACATTTTGCATATGCTGGAGATTCACCTTCTTCATATCCTTGAATATTTCTGTTTGATATGAGCCTACATTCCTCTTGAGTACATGCAGTCCATAGTTCTTCAAACTCTGGAGTTTCCTTTCTGCCACATATACTAGATGAAAACGAGTCCCATGAGTAAGGTAAACCATTAACTGTTGTAGTTGTTAATTCTCTTTTAGAAATGATTTCATCAATTGCTTTAAGTTGATCTATTATTTGAGAAATACTCATGAAATATGAGGCTATAATATCATTTCTTGCCATTATAACATCACAAAGCTCATTCTTCAAACTCATTGCTTGACCAATGCTATTGATAATGTATAATCCAACTAGACCATCATACATCTGCATTGAAGATTCAAGATTTGCAACATAAGGAATCAAGTGATCTCTGATAGAGCCTATAATGATGCTTCTATCTGTACTAATTGTAACATATCGATAATTTCAATAATTAGGAAAATGAAGTATAGTTAGAAGGAAGTATGGGATGGATAGAGATGTATTTCACTTACGTTAATCCAAGTTACTAGGATTCATGGGGTTATTTTCATGTTCATCTCATGCATTCATTAAAAAAAAAAAGAAAAAAAAACAACTATATTATAATTTAGTAGGCCATATGTTCATCCTCATGTCCTTTCAAATTATAAACTATTATCCTTCCAATTCACTCTTGTTGCATCACATTGTGGATTATTGAAGATTGTTTTAAGTAATGTTATTAATGGTTAGAAGCAAAGTGTTATGAAAATTTAAAATAATAAATACCCTCTACTCATGGCTCTTTAATTGAAAGGTTATTATGGGGCATGCGAGAGCATCATTTTTTTTCCAATGAAAATCTCATACATAAACCTAAATTTTGCTTTGCTACATTCATAAATTGAATCCCTAGTAAATCCATAGACAAAAGCTAGTGTGCCTCAAACAGGGGGATTCAAATGAGGCATTGAATTAATCAAATGCCCAATAACATTGGTGAAAACAAGTTGTGCTAACTCATATGATGTTGTCTCTATCCATTGAATATCTAAAATAAAGAAATTGTGTATTGCTTGTGTTAACCATAATTATGAGCAAAAAAAAAGTAATTTTATTTCATACCATCTTTTAAATTTGTGATAATACAAACAATGTTAGAGGCGGAGATCACCCATTATGCTAATTGAGGATGGTGTATTAGATTCAATGCATACTATGTAAACTAATATACTTCTTTTAATTTTAGAACTAAATAAAGATCACATATAAGAGATGCATTTTATTACTATAAGGCACATTTATCTTGCTTGTCTATAAAAAGTTATTATTTGGTAAAATACTTCCTTCATTTATTAATAATATTATTTAATGTATAATCAAACATTTTATAAAATAAAATTGGATTCCATAAGTAAGCCTCCATAAGCACAAGCATGTCTAGTTCAATATCAAAATCTCTCATAAAATTACATTGGTAAAAACTAAAACATTATCAAAACATTTTAAAACCCCTTAAATACATCATACACATATGAGGGAGTGTCATGGTCATAAATCTCTTTAAGCCAATAATACATTCCCCCATAACATGTCGATAATGTGTGTGGGGATTTTCGAGGCCACTAGATAAATGAAGGTCCACAATTTAGCAACCCTAAGTCCACAAGATATCCAAAATAAGAGGTTGTTGATAAGGAACATAAACTCCATCACTCTAGAATTGGAGTTGTTTTTATCACCACCTTTAAGCAATTCATATTGTACATGCATATTGTTCACTAGCCATGAAGTCTATGAGATATCTATAAGAAAAATCACATAAGGAAATCCACAAACTAATGAGTCAAAGAGCTCGATCGTCCATGTGTTCCCACACAAAATACTATTGTAGACCAATAGATATAGTTTCCACTAACAAAATACCTTGTGGAACAACTCATTTTCTTGAAATATCTAAGAGATCAACATGCTTTCATCAATTCATCACCCTGAAATGGGTGCCAAAGCCTACCCACATGCAAAACAACAACTATAAAACCATTTATATAGTAGCACCATGAACATACTAACAATTGTGATCTAGTAACCATATTAGTACCATAAAGTCACCCACAACATACACTTCATGCAAGAAACTCTTTGGATGCATCTTAACTTTACTCTACGCAAAACCACAACCACCACCTCACTTTTCCTGGCCAATGACTAGTTTCTTTTGCCTTGTGGAAAAAACCCTAAATTAGAATTATTGCTGCAATATAAGGAAGTGAGGAATCACAGGGATGCTTAGGAAAATCAATGCCTTATGTTCCAAGTCGGTTATTAGAGATGAGGAAGTTATAGCTAGAAAAGTTACAAGGTTATCCCATGCATTCGTATTTTGTGTGAAGGTTCATTAGGAAAAAAACATATGTTGAATCTCAACTTTCAATGTTTACTATTAATTTTGGTAAGTTAGATCTATACTCAAGGCACTTCTGTGTCTTAAAGGACTTGGAAATCAAGGAAGCCATTGAGTGACTTTTAAGTTGGGAAAGGGACTCCTTGGGATCTAGATTATCCTTTAATTTGGTGGTCTCCCTTAGTTGTCTTTTAAAGAATACTTTTAGCTAAATCTACCTAGTTCTTGACTAATTAGAGACCTTTTCATAAGGATACTTTGTGATATAGGGGTCTATATGAAACTCCCATATATAGAAGATTTTGACTTTGAAGATTGAGTTTCAACTCTCTAGTCCTAATAAGATCATGATTTGAATATAGATGATATTTTACTTAAGTTGCATGTTGTTGGCTCAATGGAATAAAGGAAATATTAGAAGTCGAATTGATATAAACCTTCATGGAATATAAATCCACATATGGTTATCATTGGTGTAGTCTTAGACCTAGGCTAAACACCAAGTTAAACAAGCTCTAGAGACTTGGATCTAAGCAATCTATGTTGTAGGCTTGGATCCATTCATTGTGGAAAAAATTTATTGAGCCCAAAAAGGCTATAATTTTACAATCCTTGATTCCAAGTTTCCTAGCCCAAGTGCCCCTTCTGTCATCATAATGAGATTATTAAACATCTTTTTGGTTTCACTCATATGCTAAATTAGCATGGGTGTGTGTCACAAATTTGTGTGGTCTATTCATCCTTAGGCCTATTACTTGGAAGTCTACTCTCCTTGGTGATAAGATCCCATCAACCATTGAATTTCATGCAACATTGAAACTTGTTAGAATAGGCATTATCTTCTTTATATGAAAAATGGAATGATAATGTTTTTAAAAACACCCATATTCTTTGTTTTACCTAGTATGATGGATCCTTATGCAAATATGCGCTTGCAAATCAAGGTTCAAACCAAGGAGGTGGAATGAGAGCTAGCACACCTCCAACAATTGATGGAATACTTAGGGTTGGCTCCATGCACTATGATCTAGGAAACCCTAGAACTTCACTCTCCACTTGGATTGGACAATTTTCTTTAATCTAGTAGTAGACCATGCCATAGGGTAGTGTTCCTACTTTGAGAGTGCAATGAACATTAGACCAAAATCAATGATGACCACATTCTCTTTCCCCTTTAATGACAAGTTATTGAAGATGGACTTGCCTATTTCAATTATAAGTGTCTCAAGAAGTAGAAAAATGATGGATGGGACAATGTTAACCAATTGATGATCCATCGTTTAGTGGGTGGAGTCCCAACCTTGATGATCATTACTTTCCTCTAGACTTGGGTCCATTGTTTTTTTTTTTTAACAGGAACGGTTATGTTGATATATTGATTCTTGGCTAGAAAGCCTTAATTCAGGTTACAATGAGGTGAACAGAGATCAGAGTTCTCAGTTACCGGGCATCACATGACTTCCTTTCTAATAAGCCTGCAACTTTTACTAGCTGTGATTCTTGTAGCTTTGTCTATTTTTCCTAAATTACAAATGCAAACAATCTACTGTAATAAGAGGCAATAAAACATTTAGAACAGATGGTTAAGGGATGGAGTCCCAGCCTTCGTCTCCGTCTCTTAGAAGGACTCCAGGAGGGAGGAGAACAACTTTGTTGGCTTCAGCATCAGCATCTTTATTATTGTCTCTCTTTATATGAATAAATTCCACATTTTGAAAGGTATTTGCCAGAAATCTGATTCTGCTCAGAAGTCTTGATAATCTTAAGTCTGTGGGAGAAGAATTGTCCACCATGGCCTTAATAATGGATTGGGAGTCTCCAAAAATAGTTGCTTCTTTGATGCCCAGAAAAAGGAGCAGCTTGAGGCCCTGGAGAAGAGCTAGAGCTTCGGCTTGGATGCTGGAATTAAACCCCACTCCCCAAGCATATCTGGCTTCGATTCTGCCATCTACGTTTTTAATAACACCCCATACTCCAGAGGTGTCGGGGTTTCCTTTAGCAGCACCATTGAAGAATAGAGTTTTTCTTGCCTTCTTTTTGCAAAGATCAACGAGCTCTGCAGCATTGAGGCGGATTTGCCAATGCTTAAGGATATGAGGGGGACTGAATTTTTCAGTGAATTGGAGGCCCAAAGCATCACCCCAGACAGCGTCCTGATCGCTAAGGTCTGCTCTGTCTAGCTGATCGCCCAAGCATTCTTTCAAATGACTTTTGATTTTTGTCCAGATTATCCTGAAATCTATCTTCTTGCCATTGAAGATCCTGTTATTTCTTTCCAGCCATATGTGCCAGAAAATTATTTTAGGAATGGCGAGCCACACTTGTTTGATGTGCAGGTTTTGAGGTGATCCACCTGGGTACATGCGCTTCCATATAGAGAACAATTCTGAGCAGTGAACAGGTGGGGCGAAGTCAATGTTTAAAGGCTTTAACACCTCTTTCCATAGATCGGCTGCAAAACTACAGGAGAGCATCATGTGGGCGGCAGTTTCTTCGTGGCCTTCACACAGCGAACAGCGCGAGGGACCAATTACGCCTCTTTTACGGAGCCTGTCCTCAGTCAAGATCCTGTGATGACAGAGGAGCCAACAAAAAATGTCAATCTTGGGAAACGTTGGCTGAGACCATACCCCTTGCCATGGCTTTGGATCTGGCGGCGCATACGGTTTCTGAGAGAGCTGATTATAACCTTTTGAAACTGTATAAGTACCCAGGACCGAACCCCATCCCCTCGTGTCAGCTTTTCTGGTATTCAAAGGGGCTTTACCTTTTAAGTGAGTGAGGAGGGAGGCGTAATCGTTGGATAAATGCGATGGCACCTCCAGATTTCTCCATCGCTGCCAGCTTCTGTTCTCCCACTGCGAGAGATCCCACAGCGTTTTAACGCCTGCTCGATCCATCCATTCTTTTAACTGAGACAGGGAACTATCATCTGCAATGGGATCACTGCTCATAATACGGTCCTCCCAAATATTAATATGCTTTCCGTTGCCAGGTATCCAATGGACGTGCTGTTTGATTAAGGCTGAGGCTTTCTCGAACAGCTTATGTATCATGGTACCAGTGGAGGAAATAGGGTTGTCCAGGCAACATACTCTTTGCCCAAGGAAGTATTTTTTCCAGAGCGCAAGCTGAGCCCAGCCTGGGTTTGGGGCAATTATCCTCCATAACAACTTTGCGCCCAATGCTATATTTTGATTGTTGATATTCTTAAAATGCAACCCACCTTCCATTCTGGGCAAGGAGATTGTATCCCAGCTTATTAATGGAATTCTCTTCTCATTAGCCTTGCCACCTTTCCAAAAGAAGTTTCTGATATATTCCTCCATTTTCCTCGTGATGCCAATGGGAGCCATCATCACTGCAACTTGGTAAATGGGAAGGCTATTCAAAACAGCCTTTATAAGCACTGTCTTGCCTGCTAAATTGAGCCAGTTGAAGCCCCATGAATGAATTTTAGATTTGAATTTTTCCATCAGAGGCAGCCAATCTCTGCTGAGGGCTCTTTTTTGGAAGACCGGGAGGCCCAGATACTTGAAGGATGACCAAGTGAAAGAAGCTGCAAAATCAAAACAGTTAGATATGGCTTGGACCAATCTGATCGTTGCATTCTAGCAGTAAATATGGCATTTGCCTTTGTTGAGGCTGCTTCCTGAGTCTTCGTAGTAGGCATCCAACACTTCTTTGAATCTTATAGCCAAGGGCAAGGTGGCAGCACCCAGCAGGAGAGTGTCATCTGCAAACAGTGCATGATTTATGCTATTAACACCTCTTGCTATGTTTAGGCCCATTATTTCTTGGTCGGCCTACTTTTTATTCAAGAGGAAGCTGAGGACAAAGGCTTGGAGGACAAAGAGCAAGGGGGATAGGGGACACCCTTGCCTCAGCCCTCTAGAAGCTTTGAAGAAGTCAGTGGCCCTCCCATTCACCAAGGGGGCGATCCATGGCTCACTGATGCATGCCTTGATCCAGCTGATGAATTTGGCCCCAAATCCAAACTTATGCAGAACATCAAACAGGAATCTATGTCTCACCCTGTCAAAGGCGCTCTCCAGATCTAATTTGACCACCATTCCTTTCTCTTTCTGGGTCAAGCTTGAGTGAATCGCCTCTTGGACCAGGATATAATTATCCACTATCTGTCTTCCTTGGATGAAACCTCCCTGATTCTCTGGGATAATGGAAGGAAGGATAGTTTTCAGCCTGTTGGCAATCACTTTTGTTATCAGTTTGTAGCCGATGTTACAAAGGGAGATGGGGCAGAACCTGGAGAAAGTATTGGCACCTTTTTCCTTAGGGATAAGGGCCAGGAAAGCCGAATTGGTACTGCCCCCTAAGTTCTGACAAGATTGGGATTTCCGGATCATTCTACACAAGTCTTTTTCCACAATCTGCCAACAATTCTGCAGGAATCTGGCAGTGAATCCGTCTGGGCCCGAGGCCTTGTCCGGTTCCATGGAAAAAAGAGCGATTTTGATCTCTTCGTTGGTGACTTCTGCTTCCAAGGACTGATTCTTTCTAGCCGATATCAGAGTGGGCACCTCATTGACTAAGGAGGAAGTCTGCCCCAGGGTCTCTTTCTCACTGTACAGATTTTTGAAGTGAAGGAAGGCAGCCTTTTTTATGCTTTGCAGATCTCTATGAGTGATATTCTCTACCTTAATTTCTGAGATGGAGTTGAAGTTTTTCCGTGCTTGAGCTTGCTTGTGGAAGAAGGCAGAGTTTCTATCTCCTGCCTTGAGCCAAAGCCTCCGAGATTTGACCCTCCAGTACTCTTCCTCGGCCGAGCTTGCTTTGAGAAGTTTTTGCTGAAGCTCTGCCTCCTTATCAAGGATTTCTTTTGTGATCACTTCCTTTTCCGATTTCAGGTGATGGTTCTCAAGGCATTCTTGAATCTTTTTCCTTTCCATTGCTGGGTTAGGAAGGGATTTTGCCCAGGTTTTCAAGGCTGCTTTCACTCTCCTAAGCTTTTCTTCCCAAACGAAGAAGGTTGAGCCGTTAACAGGATGCTTCCAAGTGTCTTTTACTAATTGCATAAAGGACTGTTCCTTGACCCAAAGGGAACTGAATTTAAAAGGGATGGGGCCTTGATCCATGTGGGCCACCAGATCAAGTTTGATGGGTCTGTGATCAGAAACACTGCAAGGGAGAATATGCATTCTAGATTCTAAACCAAGAAGAAGAAAGGAACTTTGGACAAGAAATCTGTCTAACCTTGTAGCTATGTGTCCCGGGTCGAGCCTTCTATTGGTCCAAGTGTACTTGCCCACCGAAGGCTTGATGTCGATCATATCCCAATCCTGGAGCAGATCCTCCACCCATTCGCACACCGAATCCCTTACTATGCTTCCTCCATGTTTTTCCGCTAGAGATAAAGTGAGGTTTAGATCTCCAGCAATGATGATATTTGATAAATATTCAGATTCTGCCAGTCCTCTGATGGAATCCCAACAGATCTTTTTCTCTCATGCGCTAACTAGAACATACACATTAAAGAGGCAGAGGGTCTCCACTGAGTCTGCATGTTTCAGCTTAGTGTACAACCAATGTGGGTTGGCGACCTGCTTAACCTTTGAGAATTTGTTTGCATTCCAGAGAGTGCCCAGGCCTCTTGAGGCCCCCTTGGCTGAGACTGCTTTTCCTTCACTTCTTTTCCATAAGTTTTTTCCGATATGGAGGAAGACCTTATCCTCCATTTTGGTCTCCTGGATTAGGAGTATGTCGGGAGAGTCGGATCTTATCAGACTTTTAACGACTTCTTCTTTTCTTTTGCTTCCCATACCCCTACAATTCCAGGAGACGATCTTCATCACTTACTTTTGGAGTGGGGAGCTCCTTTAGAGCTCTGGAGCTGATTTCTGGTCATCTTTGGGGTTTTAGCCAACAGTTTCTCAAGGGTAGGCTGGCTTCCTTGCAATTTTTCCTTGTAAGTCTCCTGCTCCCTTTTTTCACGGGCAGTTTTTCGGCCTCTCAGTGATCTTCTGGCCAAGGATTGCGAGCCTGCTATTTCACCTTCTTCTTCTGAGTCCTCCGAGCTTTGCACTTCCTCAGCCTCTTCTGAGGGTATCTCTTCCATTTTGTCTGCATTGTTTTCGACTTGCTTTGGCTCCAAGGGGGGCTCTTTGTGAGGTGATCCTTCATTCTGTATCTCTATACCTTGAGTGTCCTCTGTTGCTGAGCTTAGCTGGATGTATTTGTTTCCTTGTTCTTCCATGTGAGGAGTATGAAACCCAGGGCCTGTCTAGGGAGCCTTGGTATTATTGTTTCCATTTCTTGGGGCTTTGCTTTTGGATCTTTTGACCTGCGTCCATCCTTCCCCCTTGCTTTTCTCTGCTTCACTGTTTTTTGGACAGTCCCTAGCAAAATGGCCGTAGACCTGGCACTTCCTGCACTTGAACGGAAGCTATTCATAGTCCAGTTTTTGAACATGCGACCAGCTTCCAACCCTATTCTTTATTGCCTCAGGCAGACTGACCTTGAGGTCCACTTCGATGCAGATTCTAGCATAGTCAAATTGATCTCTGCTATTGGCACGATCAATGAATTTGCCTAGAATATTTCCAATGTGTTTGAGGGATTCCCAGTTCCAGCAGTGCATTGGAAGATTGGGCAGACGAACCCACATAGGAACAGCTGAGGGGACGTCAACTGATGGATCAAAGTCGGGAATCCACTTGTTGAGATACAGTCCTTGAGGGCCCATGAAATAGGGACCATTACAGAATATCAGCTCCTTACCTTCTTTTTCAGCAAACTCAAACAGGAAGAAACCCTTCCCCAGGAAATACGAGGTGACTCTATTTTTAATGAGCGGCGCCCAGTTCCTTGCTACCCAGCTCTCCATGGTTTTGGGGGAGGGCCAGAGCCCGGTGAACTGCCCAACCAAGGCTCACTCTGCTAATGAAAGGGCGACCTGGATCGGCTTCTCAGGGGGAAGCGAGATCTCAGGGATGTCGTCTAGATGCTTTACAAATTTCGCGGCCTCGGTCGATTTCTTCTTTGGAAGAGAGTTCAACAGGTTGACAAAAGCCTCGACTTCAGAAGAAGGGGGCAAGGGGGACCCCGATGAGGCAGCCATAGCTCGATCTGATCGAGCTCACCCAGAACCTGCGATCATATCCCCCAGATCTGCTCAGGAGGAGCCCCAGGAAAAAGGTTGATCCACCAATTTGAGAACTCACAGAATCGTAAAGGAGGGTGGCCTTCCAAGACAGCCTCAGGGCCGAGACTGGTCACCGGGATGAGATCCACCGGGCAGACCCACGACGGATCAGGGGAGATCAGGGGCAGACCCACGACGGATCAGGGGAGATCAGGTCACGCAGGGATTGGAAAAGCCAAGGAGGGTCGAGCTGGGCCGAGGAGTAGCGTTCGAGCTGATGGAAAATCTTATCATGTGGTTCTATGAACCACGTATCAGATATTAAACTGATAAGAACAGATACTACACTTGATCTTAGCCAAAAGGCCGAGAAAGGTATCAGACTTGGGTCCATTGTTGCTACTTAATTTTATGGATATATTTATTGTGTTCAATTGGCCACCATATTTGTGTTTAGATCCTTGACTTATTTCCCTAACAATGTTATTTGGACTTGTTATGCCTTTAAATTTTAGACTATATATTTTGATAACCCCCATAGTGCCTCTAGCTACTAGTTTTGCCTCTTGCTATTAGTTTTTCTTATGATAGTTACTTGCACACAACCCATTTTTTTATTATATAAAACACATGTACATAATATTATATTTTTAAATGTCAATTGAATGTAGCTTGGGTGGTTGGGAGAAATGTGGTTATCCTCCCCACTTGTGTTCAATTCCTACACATGACATGTTGAGTTGATAATGAGTAAATCTATATAATGGATTTTGAGTCTTGTTGTCTTAGAGTCCCTCAAGGATCAAAAAGTGTATATTCCTTATATGGAATATAAAGATATTACTTCAAGGATTTTTTTTAGATAAAAATTAAAAAACAATAAGAAGGAGTATAGAAACCTGTATAATATAACAAAACTATTATGGAAAATTGTCAGAAATTTAATGAATCAAGGAATTTAGTGGGAGTCTTCATTTCCCTTTGTAAAGGCACCATTATCCTAAATGTTAGGGTAAGCATAAATGCTATTTTCTCTCCTTATTAATGTCATTAGGTATAAATATTTGAAAAGGTGCATATTGTTAATTAGTTTAGAAGTATATAATCTTAAGTTATTTTAGTTCAAAATGGTTTATCATTTATTATAGGTGTGCTAAGATAACATATTGATAATGTGAATAATTAGGAAAATGAAGTATAGTTAGAAGGAAGTATGGGGTGGATAGAAATGTATTTTACTTAAGTTCATCTAAATCACTAAGCTTCATGGGGTAATTTTAATGTCCATGTCATGCATTCATTAAAAAAACTCTATAATAATTTCGTAGGCCATATGTTCATCCTCGTGTCCTTTCAAGTTATAAAACCATTATCCTTCTAATTCACTCTTGTTGCATCACATTGTGATTATTAAAGATGATTTCAAGTAATGTTATTAATGGTTAGGTGAAAGTGCTATGCAACTTTAACATAATAAATACCCCCTACTCATGGCTTGTTAGTTCAAGATTCTTATGTCGCATGCTCAAGCATCAATTTTTTTTTACAAGGAAAATCTCATAGGTAAACCTAAATAATGCTTCCCTACATTCATAAATTGAATCCCTAGTAAACCCATAGACATAAAGTAGTGTGGCTCACCCAGGGGGATTCGAATAAGGCACTAGCTAGCATTGAATTAATCAAATGTCCAACAACATTAGTGACAACAAGTTTTTCTAACTCATATGATGTTGTCTCTATCCATTTAATATCTAAAATATAGTAGTTGTCTATTGCTTGTGTTAACCATAAATTGTGAGCAAAAAAGAAAAAAATTTTTTTCGTCATTTTATTTCATGATATCTTTTAAATGTTGGATAATACAAACAAGGCTAGAGGTGGAGATCATCCATTATGCTAATTGGGGATGGCATATTAGATTCAATGCATATTTTATAAACTAACATACTTTTAATTCTAGAACTAAATTATGATTTCATATAAGAGATGCATTTTATTGCTATAAAGCAGATTTATCGTGTTTGTCTATAAAAAATCATTATTTAGTGAAATTCTTCCTTCATTTATTAATAATATTATTTAATGTATAATCAAACATTTTATAAAATAAAAGTGGACTACAAAAAAAAGCTCCATAAGTACAAGTACAACTAGTTAAATACCAAAATATAAAATTACATTGGTAAAAACTAAAACATTTAAAAACCTCTTAAATGCATCACACATATAAAAGGGAGTGTCATGGTCATCGACCTCTTTAAGCTAATAAGGCATTCCCCCATGAAATGTCGATAATGTGTGTGGGGATTCCCCAAGGCCACTAGAATCAAAGGCTCATAATTTAGTAACACTAAGCCTACAATATACCCATAATAGGAGGTTGTTGATAAGGAACATAAACTCCATCACTCTAGCATTGGAATTGTTGTTATCACCACCTTTGAGCAATTCATATTGTTCACAAGCCAGGAAGTCTATAAAACATCTATGAGAAAAATCACATAAGGAAATCCATAAACTAATGAGTCAAAGAGTTTGATCATCCATGTGGCATATAATGACCCCGATCATTTTTGCAAGTATGTGGACATGGCATTGGTTATTTTTGTCATAATGCACTCATATAAATAATATAAGCATCGTCTTGGTTACTTTACACTCACACAACCGTTGTAAATGTTTTCATGACTTTGTAATATTACTAGTAAATGATTAAAAAAAATCATGCTCAATTTCATGCCTCCACCTTAATGAATTTTCTAATTTGATCAAACTATGTTGTAGTATCAATGATAGAATCATATTGTTGTGTTTGATTAAAATTGTTCTTTGCAATGCTATGTGGAAAAAATTCTCTATGATACCAGGTAGAGACTCACATAAAGGAGGTCTGTTGTATTTAGAAATAGTGTTATAGATATAATCCTTAAGAAGTAGGGGAGGCTCTGTCATGGAATAAGATAGACCAAAAAACCCCACCTCTTTTTATTCATATATTGAATGCTATAAGAAGCTCGGAATCTCTAACTCCAATATTGTATATGTTTTGGAAATATATGTGACATTTACTGGTGCATGCATCTAGATGCAATTGTTCTTGTAAATATGCTTTGTTCCTTGAATCAAAGTTTGATCACAAATAAAAAGGAATACATATATATATCTATATCTATATATATATATATATATATATATATATACACACACACACACACACACAACTGCTTCAACATGCGAAATACTGAATTGCAATTAAATTTGTAATCCAATATGTAGTAGGGCTGATGAATAGTGTTTAGAAAACTCATAAGATCCCTGTTGTGCAACTATAACTAATTAAATTCTCTCCTTTGAAGCAAATTCAAAAGATGTATCGAAAAGGGAATATTTTGGTTGTTAATGCACCCAGTGAGGGAAAACATGACTTAAAACCCTAATTGCATTATCTGCATGAGAATCAACAATATTCTTCATTTTATAGTCTAAGTAGGTTTTTGAGGATTATGTATCCATATTCATTACACCAGGCATGTATGCACACCAATTTGGTAATTATTCGACCAGTGGCAACAACTATTTCTTTTAATGATTGTCAATTGTCAAGCATATAAATGTGTGTGTATTATCCGTCATGAATAAAAGTGAAGTATATCACAATAGTGTGCATACATGTATATGTTTATGCTACATGTCTTTATCAAAGATTACAAAGTGTGTCACATGACTATGTATATGATATATATTATAAACATCTCTTATGATCACCTCAACCCTTGAAGGGGTTTGTCATAAGTGGTATTAGAGATTAGGTTCCAACACTAGACCTCAGGGCGAAAAATGAATATATGATTGCTTAATCTTACACATGCATAGACACACTAAAACCCTTATACTTTGAGCTAGTAACTATGAGTCTAGAAAATACTTCGATCCATATCTTTCCGATGTATCTAATAGTCTTATGATGTTAATACATCACAGACACCCACAAACGAAAATGAGCAACCAAATGGTTGAGTAAAGTTTCGAAAAATCCCAGCATGATCCAGAAGAAAGATCAGTTAGACGGGAGAGGTTTGTTGAGTAACATGGGGAGGGAGACTCTCTTGATTGGGTAGACACACTTAGAAGTATGAAGGCCAAATTAAGAATTTACAAAGATGACAATGAAAAATTAGTCAAGGCACAAGAAAAGCAAGCAAAGGTTAATGTTGTTATTTCGCAAATCATTTCAGAACTACAGAGGCAAGGGCGACAAGTACTGGAAGATAACCTTGGAAGTAGGCAGAGGAACAAGGAAATAGAGGAAGAAACAAATGGAGCATATGAAAGCCAATATAGGAAGAGACACAAATGGGAAAGTGATGATACAATGATGGGAGATATTCTAGTGAATATCCCCGAGAAGGGAGCTAGTACTTATAAACAACACTTCAATTATTCTCCTAGGAGGCCCATCATCAAGGAAAATCCCCCTACTTTTGATGGTGAAGGGAAAAGGTCTGAGGATGTAGAAGCTTGTTTACTAGGGATGAATAATTTCTTTAGAATTCACAGTTATTTTGAGAATATGAAGGTCAGGGTGGCCACATTCATTTTAAAAGGAAAAATTGATATATGGTGGGAGGATGTGAAAAATGTGGAAGGAATACAAGAAGAAGGTCTGACCTGGTGCAAATTCAAAGAGCTATTTTAGAAAAAGTACTTATTAGAAATATACTTTGATAGTAAGGAAAATTAATTCTATGAGCTCATGATGGGACAAATGTTAGATGATGAAATATGTCACCAAGTTCCTGGAGCTATTATATGTACCCTACCTAAAGGATGAGAAAGAAAATGTCCAAAGGTTTGTTAGCGGGCTACCTTTGTCTTTCTAAGATTGTATTGAATTTGATGAACCTCAGACACTAAAAGATGTCATCAAAAAATTAAAGCATTGATATGAATAGTCGAGATGCAGACCAAAATTAAAAAATGGTTGGAAGCTAGGGGGTAGTGGGAAAAAATAAAGAAGGATGGAATAAGAAAGGGAAAAAAAGAGCAAATTACAGGTAAAAAGGGAGGTGCAACCTTACAAAGTACAAACCAATCTCAACCAAAATTCAAACCAGCAAAAAGAGGACATGTATATCAACTTGTACAAGGACAAAATAAAATGGAAAAGAAGAAGCTTGTATGGAAGGGGAAGTAGCACAAAGTATCCCTAGGATATATGCAGTTGTGGACAACAAACATACCAACCATAAGGCCTCCATCATTGAGATGGAAGGTAAGATTTGTAATCAAGTTGTTTCCATTTTAATTGACCCTAGCACTAACTATAGCTATATCATTCTTGAACTTGTGGAATATTGCCATTTAGCTAAAGAAATGCATGCAGAAGCATGGCTAGTTCAATTAGCTACAAGGACAAAAAGAAGAGTAAGTCAATGGGTGAAATCATGTGCATTTGAGCTTAATGGCATGCTAACAGTAGAAAATCTCAATTTTCTCCCTTTGGGTGTATATAATATGTTACTAGGTATGGATTGGCTATATGCCCATCAGACAAAAGTAGATTGATACGAGAAATCTATTGAATGCCTAGGCAAGACTAGGGAAAGAAGAATATTGCAAGGAAAAAATAAACCCACATGAGTGAGAACAATATCAACTATGCAAGCTAAGTGTAGCCTTAGAAAATGGTGTACCCTATTTGCAATATATACTTCTAGTGATGCAGGAGCTAACAACAGGACAGGGAAGGAAGATAATGAGATCCTGAATAAATATCTTGTTCTACAACAATACTAGGATGTATTTCCTCAAGACATTCATGGGTTACCTCCTCATAGGGAGGTAGACTTTTCTATTGAGTTGATGCCAGGGACAACACCAACATCCAAGGCACCATATAGGATGAGTACTCCTGAGTTGGTAGAACTAAAATTGCAATTAAAGGAGATGCTTGATAAGGGATACATAAGACTAAGTGTATCCCCATGGGGAGGACCAATTTTTTTTGTAAAGAAAAAGGATGGCACACTCAAATTATGCATTGATTACAGGAAATTAAATAAGGTGACCATCAAGAATAGATACCCATAGCCAAGAATTGATGATTTATTCGACCAGTTATGGGGAATGACAATCTTCTCTAAAATTGATCTAAGATCAGGGTATCATCAAGTGCACATCAAGGAGAAATATGTCTATAAAATAACCTTTTGAACAAGGTACGATCATTATGAGTTTGTAGTGTTTCCTTGTCTGACTCACAAATTCCCTTGCCATGTTTATGCGTCTAATGAACAACATGTTGCACCCTTATCTGGATAAATTTGTGGTGGTCTTTGTCGACAACATATTGGTTTATTCAAAAACCAAGGAAGAGCATGAAGAACATTTATATGCAATACTAAAACTATTGAGGGAACATAAACTTTACACAAAATTGAGAAAATATGATTTATTCCAACCTCAGATTCATTATTTGGGACACATAGTCTCCAAGGACAAAATAACAGTGTACCTAGAGAAAATTAAAGCCATAATAGAATGAAAAACACCAAAGAATCTAATAGAAGTGAGATCATTCATGGGATTGTGTTATGAAACCAGCTTCAAGAAAGATAGAAAAGATATATCAATGACTTAGAATTCAGCCTCTTCGAGGGGGCAACCTCCTTTACATACATAAATGAACAATTCTTCGATGATACAAATGACAAAACATCCTTTCTATATATAGGAGTCTAAGGAGTCACAATATAATCCAACTGACCTAACAATAATAATATAAAGCCACAAAAATAACAATAGAGGGATTCTATGGGGCACAATAATAACAATATGGGGACAATAGGGGCACAACAATATTTATAAGGGATGCAACTACAATAGTAATGGGGTAATCACTATTATTATAGGGACCCAACATGCCCCTCTCCTTCAAAAAGTGTTGTCCTCAACGTTTGAGTAGTTCTGGATGCTTTTGTATAAAATTTTCATCCTCCCACGTGGAATCTTCAGCGGATAAGTTCTTCCACTTGATAAGATACTCCGAAATTGATCGATTTCGTAGCTGTCGAGTTCTTGTTTCTGTGACTGCTTCTGGTTCCAATATAATTTTTCCTTCCTCGTCAAGTTCTGGCAATATTGTTTGAACTGGAAGCTTGTCGCCTATAACTTTCTTTAAACATGCAACATGGAAAACTGGGTGTAATCGAGAAGCTGCAAGAAGCCCAATTTGTATGCCATCGTACCAATATTTTGCAACACCTTGTATAGACCATAATACTTTGGTGATAATTTATTATCCTTCTTAGCTTGCTTGAGAGACATTGGCTTATATGGTTGTAGCCGTTGGAATACCCAATCACCTACATCAAAACTTCTTTCGCTGCGATGTTGATATGCCTGTTGTTTCATTCTATTTTGTGCCAACACGAGGTTATCCTTTAAGATTTGGAGGACTTGTTGTTGAGGTTCGATGTGATGTTCCACTACTTGAACCTTAGAATTTTCTCTTAAATATGATGTGATGGATGGTGGCTGATATCCATAAAGTGCCATAAATGGGGTCATTTTTGTTGTTGTATGGAAGGAAGTGTTATACCACCATTCAGCCAGAGGCAACCATTTGACCCATTGTGTCTATTTATCAGATACAAAGCAACGAAGATATCCTTCCAAACATTTGTTTACTATCTCAGTTTGCCCATTAGATTGAGGATGATAAGAGGAGCTATGAGCTAACTGAGTACCAAGACAAGAAAATAATTCTGTCCAAAAATTTCTAGTGAAAATGGGATCTCTGTCACTTACAATAATCTTTGGGTTTCCATGTAGCTTTTGAATTGTTTCCATAAATGCAGTAGAAATTGTACTAGCTTTAAATGGATGTGATAATGCACAAAAGTGTGCATACTTGGTAAGTCTGTCAACTACCACCATGATGACACTCTTTCCCTCAGACCTGGGTAAACCTGTGATAAAATCCATTGAAACCTCCTCCCAACGTTGGCTTGGAATGGATAAAGGTTGTAATAGACCTGGTGTCTTAATTGTTTCAACTTTATTTTGTTGGCAAACCAAACATTCTGCCACAAACTTTTGAATATCTGATTTAAGGCCATCCCAAAAAAAATCCTTCTTAACCCTGTGGTAAGTTTTTAAAAATCCTGAGTGCCCTCCTAAGGGAGAAGTGTGCAATTCCATAAGAATCTTTTGTTTTAGCTGGGAATTCTTACAGAGGTATAAGCGATCTTTGTACCATAACGAATCATTTTTCCAGCTAAATGTATCAGATGTACTGGAATCTTGTTGTAACTTTCGAATAAGTGCCCACACTTCTTCGTCATTCTTCCATTCCTCCCTTGCTTCGTTTATCCAATCTGGTTGGATAATAGAAATGGCGCACAACAATGCTTCCACATCCTCATCCTTTCTTGAGAGTGCATCTGCCACCACATTTTGCTTCCCTTTTTTGTAGATGATTTCAAAGTCATAACCCAACATCTTTGTGACCCACTTTTGTTGCTCTTCAGAGGATAATCTTTGTTCTAAAAAGTATTTAAGGCTATCATGATCCGTTTTTACCTTGAAGTGTCTTCCCATTAGGTAGGGTCGCCATTTCTTAAGTGCATGGAGTATTGCCAACATTTCCTTCTCATAAATAGCTTTGTGTAAAACCTTCCCTTGATTGGACGACTTTCAAAAGCAATGGGTCTTTCATCTTGCATTAAAACAGAACCAATTCCATTTCCTGAAGCATCACATTCCACAATAAAGGTTTTTGTGAAGTCCGGTGTAGCTAAGACCGGTGCTTGGCACATTGCCTCTTTAAGATGTTCAAAGGCCTTTGTTGCTTCTGGAGTCCATGAAAATGCATCTTTCTTCAATAATGTTGTTAGAGGTGCTGCTATTCTCCCATAATTCTTAACAAACTTGCGATAATACCCTGTCAACCCGAGAAATCCTCGCAGATGCTTTATGGATGTGGGGATTTTCCATTCCTTAATGGCTTTAATTTTGCTAGGGTCTACCTTAACTCCTTCATGAGATACAATATGACCCAGATATTCCACCTCTTGTACTCCAAAGAAACATTTGGATCTTTTTGCATATAATTGTTTCTCCTCCAATAGTTGTAGCACCCTGTCAACATGTTCAACATGATCCTTCCAAGACTTTTTGTAGATTAGTATATCATCAAAAAATACTAACACAAATTTTCTAAGGAATGGTTTGAAAATGGAATTCATCAAACCTTGAAATGTTGAAGGTGCATTGGTAAGGCCAAAAGGCATGACCAAAAATTCATAATGACCCTCATGAGTTCTAAATGTTGTTTTCTGAATGTCTTCAGTCTTCATTCTGATTTGATGATATCCTGAACGAAGATCCAACTTGGTGAAGTAAATTGATCCATGCAATTCATCCAGTAATTCATCAATGACAGGAATGGGAAACTTATCTTTAATAGTGAGCTTGTTGAGCTCCCTATAATCCGGACACATGAGCCATGATCCATCCTTCTTGTGCACCAATACTACTGGAGCAGAGAAAGAACTTTGACTCGGTTGAATTATACCAGCCTCTAGCATTTCTGCAACCATACGTTCAATTTCACTCTTTTGGCCATAGGGATATCTGTATGCCTGATGTTTGGAGGAACACTTCCTGGAATCAGATGAATAGCATGATCATGATCACGCATAGGTGGGAGACCTTTGGGAGTCTCAAATACCTTGGAATGATTGTCCAAGACTTTTTGGAGATCTGGAGAAATAGATGATTCCAATGTGGAAACATCTAGCGAACATAATTGTGCAATTACACCTCTTTGTTCCTTTTTTAGAAGCTTTGTCATACCGTTAGAGCTGATTATCTTTCCCGGTTTCCCTGCAATACCCCTTAATTCAACTTCCTTTCCTTCCACAAAAAATTTCATGAAAAGTTCTTGAAAATTAAAAGCTATTGTACCCAAGGATTGTAGCCATTGGACTCCTAGTACAACATCACCACCTCCCATTGGAATGGAAAGCATTGGGCTAGTCAATACATATTCTCCCATGGATAGCTTGATATTATGGCACTTTCCAGAGCAATTTATTGTTCCTCCATTTGCAACCATCACTTGACACTCTGGTGCTGGATATAAGAAGCAATTCAATTCTTTTGCTACCTTACAATGAATAAAATTGTGGGTACTTCCTGAATCAATCAACACTATTACCTTTTTCTTCTTGATTTGTCCTTCTATCTTGATGGTTTGAGGAGTGGTAATTCCCGCCAATGCATTACAAGATATGGTCGGATTCATTTCTTCTTTATCTAGGCTTTGTTCTTGGAGTATATCCTCTTCTTTTGACCTTTCTTGCTCTTTTTCTTCTTTCTTCTTCACAATCTATGTAGAATAATTTCTTCTCAGCACACTTATGACCTTTAGTGTATTTGCTATCACAACTGTAACAAAGCCCTTTTGCTCTTTTTTCTTCCAATTGTTGTGGTGTCAACCTTATAGGTTGTGGAAGACTAGGGGCAACAACACTTCCGTCTTTATAGTTGTGAGTGGTATGCTTCCTGGTTGCCATAATTTTGCTTTCCATTTTTCTTGCTAACCTGAATGCCTTCTCTAATGAATCAGGTTCCCAAAGGCGAACATCATGTTGGATATTATCCTTTAAAGACCCTATGAACACATCAATCCTATGCTCCTCTAGAATATCTTTTACCCTTATGTTCAATTTTTGGAACTCCTCAATGTGCTCCATTATTGAACCCTTTTGTTTGAGACTTATCAATTGGCTAAAAAAAGTGTTGCTTTTTGTATCCTCATAATGTGCTATCAATTCTTCCGTAAAAATTGCCCAAGTGATAAATTGTTTACGAGAGCAAAGCCATTGATACCATACAAACTGATTTGGTTCCAAATATAAAGTTGCAATACGTACCTTTTGTGTGTTTTGCACATTATTGAGATCGAAAAATTGCTCCATCTGTAATATCCATGTTGCGGGATCCTTGCCATCAAACTTCCTCATATCGATTTTTGGAATATGGTGGGTCTTCGATCCCACATTAGAGTCTATGATATCATGATTAACATTTCTTTTGTTCGCATCATGAGTTTCCTTTACTACCTTTTCACCATTAGTAAGTATTTCTTGTAGAAAATTTGTCAAATCTGTCTTCAAATCTGCCATGCCTGTCTTCAAATTTGTGTTCAAATCTATCTTCAAATTTTCCATCTTATCTTCCATGCCATTCATATTAGCTTCCACGCCATTTATCTTAGCTTCTGTTAATTTTTGTGAGAGTGACATTTGTTGCACTTGTTCTTGTAATTTTGATATATCATGTAGCATTTCTTCTTCTTCTTCATGAGTCATGCTAGAGCTTTCAGGTTCCTTACTAGGTGTTTGCATTTTCTTTCCTTAGGGCATCAGTTACCGATAATAATGCTCTACTATGCCCTTTGAATTCTTTCAAAATAATTTTTCAAACCAAGCTTAAGTAAGAATTTAAAAGAATCTACACACCTTTTTCACTTTGTAGGAGATCGATATTGCCTCTGATGTATCTATGTACATTCAAATCATCCAGTTCTAAAATTGTGACTTGCAGTATCCCTCTGTGTCCTCTTTCCAATGCCACTAGTCTGATCCAAATTGGATTCTCCAAGGAAGAGTTATGCGAAATCTCCTATAATGACCTGATTATAGACTAGTTCAGTAGAGCAAACTTGTACGACGTGCCACGAGTCACTGTTTCAACCTTTGGCTTTGAAAAATATATACAAGAAACTAAATTCCATCCTCTTTCTATACCTTCTGACGAAATTTTAATCTGATGCTCAGAAAGAAAGTTATGATGATTTTCCCCAGGTCACCTGTTTGGAATGTAATTCAGGAGTTTGCAAAAAGACCAACTTCCTCAGATCATATCTCCGCAAATGTAGTGCGAAATGCTATGAAATTCAGACTCGAGCTTTAGCGTGATGTCTTCTAAAATGGGTTTTTTTTTAGATTCTGAAACTTCGCAGAAAAAAAGTTATAGAAAAAATTCCATGATGACTTGTTTGGAGCAGCAAAACCCTAGAATCCAAATCTCTGATACCAAATGTTATGAAACCAGCTTCAAGAAAGATAGAAAAGATAGATCAACGACTTAGAATTCAGCCTCTTCGAGGGGGCAACCTCCTTTACATTACATAAATGAACAATTCTTCGATGATACAAATGACAAAACCTCCTTTCTATATATAGGAGTCTAAGGAGTCACAATATAACCCAGCTGACCTAACAATAATAATATAAAGCCACAAAAATAACAATAGAGGGATTCTATGGGGCACAGTAATAACAATATGGGGACAATAGCGGCACAACAATATTAATAAGGGATGCAACTACAATAGTAATGAGGTAATCACTAGTATTATAGGGACCCAACAGATTGGCCAACTACTATAGGTGGTTTATCAAAAATTTCTCTAAGATAGGCCATCCAATCACTGCCTTACAGAAAAAGGGAAATAATTTCAAGTGGACAGCTGAATGTGTTGCAAGTTTTGATCAATTGAAACAATTTCTTACTAATGCATCAGTCTTAAGGATTGTTGATCTAAACAAGGGATTTGTGGTCTCTACTGATCCATGCAAAGAAGGGCTCGGTGGAGTCTTAATGCAAGAAGGGCAAGTGGTTTTCTATGAGTCACAAAATTTGAACGAACATGAATTAAACTATGTGACTCATGATCTAGAGCTAGCCACCATTATCCATGCATTAACAATGTGGAGGCATTACCTCCTAGGAAGAAGATTCACATTAATGATTGATCATGGAGGGCTGAAGTACTTGTTTGATCAACCTAAATTGAATGTGAGACAAGCTAGTTGTCTAGAAACACTTAGCGAATTTGACTTTTAAGTCAAATATATAAAGGGAAAGGAAAATAAAGTTGTCGATGCACTTAGCAGAAAAGTGCAATTAAGCAACATAACAACCTTAAGATCTTATGGAACTGACCTTGGAGAATGAATTAAAAGTGTAGGATAACATGATGAACAATACAAGTAGATAAAATAAGTGTTACAATAAGCTACCAAGAGAGAGAAGAACAAGTAATTCCACCTCTTAAAAGATGGGTTAATTAGATTAAAAAATAGAATCTATGTACCAAAAAACAGTGAATTGAAACTCATACTCAAGGAGTTTTATACCAAACCATATTCTGGTCATCCTGGATATAAGAAGATCTTCGCAACCATCAATAAGTTTTATTTTTGGCCTAATGTGAAGAAGGAAGTAGCAGACTTTGTTGCAAAGTGTATGGAGTGCCAACACGTGAAAGCCAAATGCAAAAATCCAACATGATTATTAAAACCTATTCCCATTCCATAATGGAAATGGGAAGTGATATCCATAGATTTTATTACAGGATTTCCAAGGACATCCAAGCAACACTATTCAATTATGGAAGTAATTGACAAATTGAGCAAGGTGTCTTACTTTATAGCAATCAAGTCCACCAATTCGGCCAATGAAGTAGCCCAAATCTTTATTTAAGAGATTGTGAGACTGCATGGATTTCCCAAGAAAATAATCTCAGATAGAGATGTTAAGTTCACCTCAATATTTTGGAAAGAACTCTTCGCAGGGTTGGGGACAAAATTAGGCTTTTATACAGCTTATCATTTGCAAACGAATGGAAAAATAGAGAGAACGTCCATGATCCTCAAGGATATGTTGAGGATGTATGTGATGCACCAGCTAAAGAAATGGGAAGACTACCTCCTCCTTGTAGAGTTTGCATACAATAATGGGTACTAAGAATCTCTAAGGATGAGCCCATTTGAGGCACTATACAAGAGGAGTTGCAACAATCCTATTAGTTGGAGTGATCCTGTGAGTAGGGTCCTAATTGGACCTGAAATGTTGAGAGAAATGGAACAGGAAGTGTAGACCATCAATAGAAATTTAAAGGTGATGTAGGATCGATAAAAGAATTATGCGGACCAGCATAGGGTGCATACAAAGTTCCAAGTTGGGGAGCATGTATATTTTCACATTAAATCCAAGAAAAAACCCTTGAGGATTGGGTCATGTGCCAAGCTGGCACCACGATTTTGTGGACCTTTTGAAGTACTACAAAGGATTGGACTAGTGGCTTACAAATTGGCCTTACCACCTTTAGTAAAAAATCATGATACTTTCCATGTGTCATTTCTTAAAATATATGTACGAGATCCTAATCATGTCATTGATTGGTTTGTTCTAGGTGGAAACAGAGGAAGAGTTCCAACCCAAGCCATTATGTATCCTAGAGCGGAGGAGACTCACGCTCTGGAATCGAGCAATAGAGTAGGTCAAAGTGCAGTGGAAACACTTTGGACCCAAGGAAGCCACATGGGAAATGACTGATCAAATGCAAGCAACATATCCATTTTTGTTCGCTAGATAAAAGTAAATATGAATAAAATTGTAAATATTACATATAGTTGTGTATATAAAGCTCCATGAGTAGAATGTCTAGCTTATCTCATTTTATTTTAGTGTATATGGTCATAGAACACCGAGGATGGTGTTCCCTTCAAGGGGGAAGGGTTGCAATGACCCTGGTCATTTTGCAAGTATGTGGACATGATGTTGGTTGTCCTAGTCATAATGCACTTATATAAATAATATAAGCATCACCTTGGTTACTTTACACTCACATAACCTTAGTAAATGTTTTCATGACTTTGTAATGTTAAGAGTAAATGATTATAAATATTTTCATGCTCAATTTCATAATTATGGTTATACACGTGTAAACTTTGGATAAGTAATGTTAACAATATTGTGAAGGTGACTCATGCATATAAGGGTTATTATAAAACATATAAAATATAAAATAAATATGTGTGTGTGTGTGTATGCGTGTGTAATAAATAAATAAATATATTGGATAGATGGTAAACGAAGTAGGAAGAGTATTTTTGGGTGGGCCAGACCCTAACTAACTATAATCGAGACCTTAACTAACTCCACATACCCTAAATACCTACATACCAAAACCAGATAGCAAAAAAGAGGGTGAGGGAGGCAAGTGAGGGCACAAGGGGATGAAAGGAAACAATGTAGGAGGCAAAAAAAGAAGATACAACTACATCAGAGAGAAAGATACTCACAACAGAAGAACAAACACTCCAGTTTGGTTGCAACTAAGGTATGCATTTAACTCCATGGTTGGTGGTTGAATTTTTGGATAAGAGGCTTGAATTCTCAATTAGTTGCATGTTTCCTTGTCTTCAAGTGCTGGTTGAATTAAAATATATTCTAGAGGAAATTTTAAGTGTTGATTATGTTGTTCTATGTTTCCCTACAATTCTAATAACAATAATTGGACTTGTTTCCCCTCTTATTGCATAATTCCTTGTAACCATGAATTGGAATGAAGCTCACAACTTGATAGTGAGTGGAGGATTGTGCCTCTGGAGTCCCCTAGTGGATAGTGGGTGGAGGTTTCAGACCTATGGATACCTTGGACTAGCTAATATTGCAGTAAGATTTGGACTCCCTACATTTGGTGGAGCTATTGAACTAGCAACTACAGGGTGGAGGTCCTTACCTCTGGAATACCTGCACTAAGTGAGGGTGGAGGTTCTCACCTCTGGAGTCCCTCACTAGCTAGTGGGTGGAGGTAAGTTGCCTTTGGAATCCCTGGACCAACCTACAATAAAATACTTTCATGACTACCTTTGAAATTCCTGGCAAAGTGGGTGGTGGGATAGTCGTTTAAAGCTTGAGTGACAACTGCCTACTAGTAGTCTGTCTATGGTCAGGAGGAGAACTATAGATCCTATCCTTGTGCCCATTAATTTGGAGATCATAATGAAATAATTTTGTAGGAGAAACAATGCCTGAGCAAGTTTAGGTTTACTATATTTGATGCAACCTTCTTCTACTGCAAATAAATAATGGTTGTAGTGTAGCATGGATGATAAGAATCTCCAAGAAATTCTATTCCTGAGTTTGGTTGTTCTTTTCATAGTTCAAAATGGGCTACTTTTAGTTCCAATAGCTTGGCACTGATTCCTGTATTCCTTTTAAGTCTTTGAGGGTTTGTTTTATTTATGATTAGGCACTTCTTATTGTAATAATACATAGAGAGAGGCTGTAGTTCTTTTGACGAAGGACAAACTTCCAATAACAATGCATTTATGCTGATGCGTTAGTAATTAAATATACAAATAGACCTAAAAGTATTAAAAGTACACTCGGTTGGACTATGTGACTTATAGTAGGGCTGTCAAGAATTATGTGTTTTCACTCATGGCCATTGTGCATCGTTTCCTCTGGTGTGACACCAATACTCTTCTTACAGTTAATAAAATATCGTAGCAGAGACTCTCTCTCTGATAGAAACGATAATGTTTCCCTTGAAAGACTGATTGCCCTGTTTTGCCATGACAGAGTATACAAATAATTTTATACCTGAATGCTAGAATTGTTACTGACCTCATTGTATGAGAGTAAGAAGACTCAAAGAATACACATAAAGGAATTATGCGTGAACGGTGTCAAAATATCCACAATAATTCATAAGAATTGAAAACCTTGTCTTATTTTTTACTACTGATGAAAGAGTGATTTTTCTCTATGATAAATCTCTCATCAAATCTGAGTTATACAACTAAAGTGATCTTTATTAAAAGTTGACAAACAACCATCGAATTTTAGCAATTCTTGTAAAGTATTTTGGAAAGTAAGTATTCTTTTTGTGGTGATCTATCCTTAATTTATATTTGAATATTTTCAGCTCAGAAGTAGTTGTAAGGGTCATAAATACATGGCATGAGTGTGTTTCCACCAGGAGTTGATCCTCACTATTTTCCCAACTAAAATAATTGCTAATGAATCAATGCCCTATTGTGGTAATACTCTACCCTAATGAAGTCTCTAATTTGATCAAACTATGTTGTAGTATCAATGATAGAATCATATTATTATGTTTGCTTAAAATTTTTGTTTGCAATGATATGTGAACAAATTGCTCTGCGATACTAGGCAAAGATTCATGTAAAGGAGGTGTGATGTATTTAGAAATAGCATTATAGATATAATCCTTAAGAAGCATGGGGTGCTCTGCCATGGATTGATATAGACTGGAAAGCCCCACCTCTATTTATTCATATATTGAATGCTATCTGAAGCTCGAAATCTCTAACTCTGGTATTGTATTTGTTTTGGAAATATATGTGACATTTATTGGTGCATGCATAGTTGCAATTGTTCTTGTAAACAAACTTTGTTCCTTGAATCAAAGTTTGATCACAAATAAAAATGAATACATACATACATACATATATATATATATATATATATATATATATATATATATATATATGTGTGTGTGTTATATATACAACTGTTTCAACAAATGAAATATTGAATTGCAATTAAATTTGTAATCCAAAATGTAGTAGGGTTGATGAATAATGTTCATAAAACTCATAAGATCCATGTTGTGCAACTATAACTAATTAAATTATCTCTGAAAAGGGGAATATTTTGGTTGTTAGTACACCTAGTGAGGGAAAATATGGCCTAAAACCCTAATTACATTATCTGAATGAGAATCAACAATATTCTCCATTTTATAGTCTAAGTAGGTTCTTGGCTATTATATATCCATATGCCCATGCATGTGTGCACACCAATTTGGTAATTATCAACCTATGAAAAAACTATTTCTTTTAATGCTTGTCAATTGTCAAGCATCTAAATGTGTGTGTATTATCCACCATGAATAAAAGTGAAGTATATCACAATATCATGCATACATGACTATGTTTATGCTATATGTCTTTATCAAAGATTACAAATTGTGGCGCATGACTATGTATATGTTATATATTATAAACACCTCTTATGATCACCTCAACCTTAGAAGGGGTTTGTCACATGCCCCCACACCAAATAATGTTGCATACCAATAGATATAGTTGCCACTAACAAAATACCTTGTGAAACAACTCATTTGCTTGAAATATCTAAGAGATCAACATGATTTCATCAATTCGACACCTTGAAATGGGTGTCAGAGCCCACCCACATGCAAAACAACAATCATAAAATCATTTCTATAGTAACCCCATGAACATACTAATAATTGTGATCTAGTAAACATACTAGTATCACAAAGTCACTCACATACACTCCATCTAAGAAATTCTTTGGAGGCATCTCAACTTTATTCTACAACGAACCACAACCATACCTCACTCTTTCTAGTGAATGACAAGTTTATTTTGCCTTCTGAGTGAGATTTGAGGTAAGGGATGTATAGGTGGGATGAAGATTCCAAAAAACCTTCTTTGTTCCCATTTCTCATCCATTGACGACTTCTTTAAATATGTCCCTTTGACACATTCTTTATAACAAATTGTAGAAAAGAAATTTTAAAAAACCATTTTCAAAATAAATAAGTATAAAATGTACTTATTGAAAATCAACATATCAAAAATATACACATGAATATTATAGAAATCATGATATTTAAATAAGTTATTATAAATATGATAAAAATAAATATAATATTTATTAGGAAATATATTCTCATCAATATTTTTATTTGATTTAAAAAAAATTAAACCAAAAAATGTCACTTAAAACTCTCCTTACATAAATGTCAAGTAGTTTGTGAAGTTAATACTAACATAAGTATAAAAACTATAATAATATCCATTAACTATTAAAATATAATATATATATATATATATATATATATATATATATATATATAAAAGTTCCATATATATAAACCTACCACTCCAAAATATTAAAATAAAATAATTTACTCCAAAATATTAAAATAAAATAATTTAAAACAAACATTTGGAACTAACCTTTTGGAGGACTATGATCCAATAGATTCTAATTTTATCATTTATGATTCATATATAAGAATTGACACTTTCAGGCTGACATCTTCAAAACCATTTATCTTTCCAGAATTTCTCAGATATCATGGAAAACCGTGTATATTTTTATAATTTCTCATTTTTAAAAGTTTTACAAGTGAACATTAATGTGACATCTCCAGAACCATGTAATAAGCGAACTTTAAAGTGTAAATAGCAAGCTATTTTGATTCAATTGGAAGAACGAAACCGCCTTTGGAAGAAGGAAACGACCTTTCCCACTCTAGCTTTTTGAGAAATCAATTTTCCAGAATCTTGAACCGCCTTTCCCATGCTAGCTTTTTGTGAAATCAAATTTCAAGAACCTTGATGGTCAAGAATTCTTAAAATAGGATCGAGAGAGAAAAGATGGCATGGCATTTCTATATATATAACAATCCAGTGCAATTAACGTTTATTCTGCATCCTCTCCTTTTATTTGATCTCCTCTGTGTGTTGTGTTATGATTGAATATGTGGAGCGCTCCTTTTTCTTTCCTGTGTGTATGTTTTTCGCTGGATATGCCGGTTATTTGTATGTTTTTGCTGCCTTTGTTGTTGTTAATTTTTTTTTGTATGTTTGTGTTGCCTGTGTTGTTGTTATTGTTGTTTTTACATGTGTGAAATTAACCACTGGGCCAGCGCAGAACAGAGAGGAAAACTTTTCTGAAACAGAGGATTTCGGTGAAACAAATTGGCCAGCGCAATCTCCATTCCTCTTTTGAATGGATAGATGAGGTGTGGGAGATCTATGCTTTAATTTATTCATATTAATGGATATTCTTTAATTTTTCTGGGTTTGGTTTCAACAATTCATTTGTTATTTGTATATGTTTCTGCACTAATAGTTCTTTGTTTGTTTTTAATTTCTTGATTCCAGCTTCAAAGGCAGAGCACTGATCAGGGTGCAAACCGCTGAGTGAATAATACTACAGAGCCATATTTCTGAGGTAATGTGATGTTTGTCGATTTGATTTCTTTGTGAACAACAATTGATTGAATCTTTTGTGAATAACAATTCACTAATTATTTTCAAAACCGCTGAGTGAATAATACTACAGAGCCAGATTTCTGAGGTAATGTGATGTTTGTCGATTTGATTTCTTTGTGAACAACAATTGATTGAATCTTTGTGAACAACAATTCACTAATTATTTTCAAAATTGCTATGGTGCTTTGTTTGTTCAGTGACTTTGCTGAGTATTCAATGTGGAGAGCTTCGTGTGCAAAGGATCGGGTGAGCACTGCTGCTCTGAAGCAATATCTTTCTCAGGTGTCTTCCGGAGACTTTATTGAACTGCTGCTATGAAGCAATATCTTTCTCAGGTGCCTTCCGGAGACTTTATTGTACTGCAATACTTATCTATTTGCCTATTAGATTTAGAATTTTTGCTGCGGCTCTTTTAAATTTCTGGTTAAGAGAACATTGGATTTGGATTTTTTGTTGAACTTGAAAAGAACCAGTTGCTCCTTTAAATTTATGGTTAAACAGGGATAAAGATTAGACATCATGATGTGAATTTTTCCTGAAATCAATTAATAAATCAGTTTGTGTGATTCCTTTCTAAATCATAGACTCCAAAGGGATTTGTAGGATTTCTGAACAAACAATATGTTAAAGAAAAGCTAGGCTAGATGTTTTGAAGTTCAAGAAACGCGATATCCACGTTTACGGTAAGGTAGGGCCATTTATCTAGATAATTATGGGAGCGTCTATTTTCCTATTAGATTTAGAATTTTTGCTGCTGCTCTTTTAAATTTCTGGCTAAGAGAACATTGTATTTGGAATTTTTGTGGAACTTGCACAGAGCAGGAGCTCCTTTAAATTTATGGTTAAACAGGGATCCTGCTCCTTTAAATTTATGGTTAAACAGGGATAAAGATTAGACATCATGATGTGATTTTTTCCTGAAATCAATTAATAAATCAGTTTGTGTGATTCCTTTCTAAATCATAGACTCCAAAGGGATTTGTAGGATTTCTGAACAAACAATATGTTAAAGAAAAGCTAGGCTAGATGTTTTGAAGTTCAAGAAACGCGATATCCACGTTTACGGTAAGGTAGGGCCATTTATCTAGATAATTATGGGAGCGCGAGAAACTCTTGGAAATTGTCTTTGTCGTACACTTAGTCTCCCACTCGTGAGGTCTTTTGCGTTATTTGTTGCATCAAATTATTGAATGGGAATTATAATCTTGCAACTCCCCAGGTCCCGAGGTTATGTCTTTATAAATTATGGACTGTTGTTCACTTGAATTAGTATATTTATGTGAGGGTTTTTGGGTATATGGGCAGATATGATGATTTTAGACAAATTGGAAGCGGTGGTTCTGTTTTCTTTTCCAAATCTCTGGACATTTATGTAGCAGAAATTCCTGTTTCTCTTTAATTGACTATGACAGATCCTTTATATAGAGTTCTATCAGTAGACTTGCTCTGAGTGCTATTGAACTTTAGGTTAGCTATTAAACTTTCTAGGTGGTATTTGAACTATATGGAGTTCAGTTTTTTTGCCTCTCCATCGGACTTGTATTTGCTAGAAATTTTCGTAATTCGAAGCAACGGTTGAGTAAGATTAAATTTACAACCAATGATCTTTGGTTCTGTTTCATTTTCCAAATCCCTGTTCGTTTATGCAGTGGAGATTCCTGTTTTTCCCATTTGAATACCTCAAACCTCTCTATGAACCTGTGTAAGAGCATTTGCCGTTCGTTTATGCAGTGGAGATTCCTGTTTTTCCTATTTGAATACCTCAAACCTCTATATGAACCTGTGTAATAGCATTTGCCATGAGTGCTAGTGAACTTCAATTTATATTATTAATAATATTATAAATCAATGTTTTTATATGAATTTTCTTAAGGATCATACAAAATTACGCATTTCGATTGGTTTAAATAAAACTAAGCCTAATGAATTTATGGGTCGTCATCTATTGTCTTGGAAGGTGGGGTCGTACTCTAGCCAGCGTTGCTACACACGGTACATTAAAGTATGAAAATTAACCCACTTCGCTGGATAATAAGAAGGTCTATTTGGCCACCCATGAAAATTGAACCCACCACCAATGTCAAATGCTATGAGGTCTACGGGTTCTATGCTGTTACTAAAACATGATTCAATTTATTTTATCTGGACAGTGGGGCCAGGTCACCACTTACACTTGGTCAAGTCTTTTTTTTTTTTTGACTATGAGGAAAATATGGTATTATTAATATTATTATCTTTTTTTTATCGAAAATTAAGGTAGGTCCACTTGAAGGGGCTAATCTATAAGTGAAATTAGTTTGAGCTTAATTCTAAAGGTTTTGAGGAGAATCGAACTTGTGACCTCCTAATGACAAAGTGTTTTAGCCATAGGTCCTCAACCAATTAAACTAACCCTTACCACAATATAATTAAAATAATAATAAAAATATTATTAATAATTTATATTATTAATAATATTATAAATCAATGTTTTTATATGAATTTTCTTAAGGATCATAAATATGATGTGGCCGGGTTCATTAGGCTCCAATATACATATCATAGGTAACAGTGCCATTTTTTCACCTGTAGCAAGTTGAACTTAATTAAACAGAGTAGTCAAGCCTGGCAATCGAACCTGTGTTATTTCCTTTGAATAAGGTCTATTTCGTCGTTTATAAGAATCAAACTCATGAACATCATGTTAAAAGCCATGAAATCTACCAGTTGAGATAATAGGGCATGGGGTAGGGTCCTTTGTGCTAACATAAAATTGGAGATCCTTTTACATGACTTGGATGGTCGGGCCCAATGACAACTCACAACCATTCGATACTTATTTCTGATAAGGAAAATATGCCTTTACTCCTTTGTTCTAGGGTGGATGGTGGATCAATGAGACATGGATATTATCAACACTTGGACATGAATTTTTACTGTTTTTTTTTGGAAATGGCAAAATGAACTCATTAATATGATGCAACTATGTGTTTATTATACCCATTTCAAAATTTATGTTATATTTAAATATATTATTATTGAAATAACTTAGACTTAAATGAGTATAGAATACATGCATGTTGTATATTATTATTATTAACACGGTCATATAAATTAAATGATTGATAAATATTGATAGGTTGTCATAACATTTCATATAAAGAGTTGGAGGTTGCAATAGACCCTACCTTGGAGGATGTGGGATGTCGCCTTGGGGAGTGCAAATGCATTGTGAACTGTGAGATTGTCTGAAGAATGATGGCCATGGCCAAAGAGGTGTGCATACATAGGGAATTTCATATTATCCATGTGGGGAACAAAGAGGTGTGTCAAAACAAAGGAAAATGAGGGGAAAAGTACAATAAGCAATCAACTCTATAGGGTTAAATAATAAGTGCTCCCAAAAATCATGAGTCCTAGTAGGTCCACCTACATGATGCACGCATACCACTCTAGGACATAAGAATGCCCATCAAGGCAGGGAGTTACAGCCCACCATGGGGATGTTAGTGGTGCCATAAAACTGAACACCATGAAAATGAAGCTAAAAATATTGGTCATGACCGTCCACATCAGGGATCTAGGAGATGCTTTCACAAAAGACACCCATAGAGTACCCTTGTGGGAAGAGGGATAACATCTAGCTCCAACTACACGACAAGTGCTCTTCTTGGGAGTGCTTGAGAACCTCAAAATCTCCAACAACCTATGACTTGCATCAATCTCACATCACCATCATCAAATACTAGGGAGGAAATAAGATACCGGTAGCTTACCCCTTCCTGACACAACAAATAAACCAAAATGAAATGACTTTCCAATCTAGGAAATGAAATTACAACACACAATGAAATCAAATCACAAAAAGCAATCCAAGGAAACTATGGTACAAGGAGGCCCCTTAGGCATGAGATATTACCTTGAAAGTATACCTTTAAATATTTCCCATTTATCAGCATGAGGAATCTTTCTCCATCCAAATGGTATAGATAAAAAAAATTGTTACATGCAACTTCATCAATCATGTAATGACCTAACCATAGACTTTCAAACTTACCATGATTATCGATTTTTTCACCCCTATTGTTCCAAAGCAGAACAAGATCACCTTCTAAAAGTTCTACTGGCGTGCTTTCTTGTCAAACTTCTTCTTGATTTTCTCTTGACTTTACCACATGAGATCATAGGAAAGTATTTTGCGCTCATCAAGCCCTACTAACTAGTCGATTATGTTTTATAGGGCATCTGAATTTGAGGAGTATCACTGCACGAACTTGTATACTAGTATCTTTAAGTTAACTGAAAATGTTACATCCATCTCGTACACTAATTTGAATGGGCCTTTACTAATTCCATCCTGTTTTTCGCTTCCATTCCCACTTCCAAGCAGGTTTGTTCCAGAAAATGCAATAAGGCAAAGGAATGCCCCCTTTCACTCTCTAGAGAATTTTGCTCTATGCCCTAACCTAGTCGTCGAAGAAGAGGGGACCGAAACTTTGGGAGAAGAAAATATGGAGAAAGAAGGATTTGATCACGAAATGGCTTGGACCAGTGCCTTCTCCTTTGGGCTTATGGAGTCCTAGATGCTTCAGATTTGCCATAATCGTCTTTAAGGAGGCCAAGAATTGATGCCCTAGCTACCAACCCTCAACAATTACCCACTCAAAATTTATGGAGTTTTATGGAGGAAAACAAAATTTCATCCACTAGGAACATTCATCACATGTCATGCTATGACTAACATGTGCAATTGCCAACCAGATAGCTTTCAAAATAAATCTTCAACAATTAGGGCACAATATAGCATTAATCTAGTTGCAACAATTCCATATATTAGACATTTTTCAAGGATAAAACTTCAACAAGAGGCACTTACAAGCTAACAATATGACATATCCATCCACAAATCAAGAGATAGCTCCAAATAAAATCAAATTTCAGCTCCAAATATCAAAATGCATCCAAGACATCCAATAGCTAATCCAAAGAAAAAGTGTGGATTTGCCAAGTAGGCCGAAATTCCCAAGTGTGATGATGATCCAATACAAATGAAGTTGAGTTTTATTTATATGAGACCTAGTAGGTCAAATTATTTGCCCAAGGCTCCTAACATTATAAAAATGTGCAAAATACATGCCTTGGTCACACGCTAACCATGTATCTATTTCATATTATGAAATAATCATCTGACTGTTAGCCAAATTGATGATGTCATGCTAATGTCAAGCCATTGGAGGGCCACGTGGAGTCCTCTTGGTGCCAAAGTGTGTGAGAGGGCTCCATAAATCATGAACAAGGGGATGGCCCAATGGGTCTCTTGATGATAAAATAGCCTATGATGCTCCAATACTGAGGGATTTGATGATGGTGCTTGCCCTCCCATGTATCAAGGGATGAGACAAACCTCCTCTGGGCCTTGGATCAACTGCCATATAATGCTAAGCTGGTCAGGGCACACTGGTCCAACCACATCATCTCGTGAATAATGTAGGGCAATGAGCAAACTGTTGAAGGTGTTAAGGGTGCCCATGGCATGGAATGATGCACTACACATGATGGGAGTCCAATGGCTCTCAACTCTTCCCCCGTGGGTGTCAATATGATCCTCAAGAGAGATTAGCGAGTAGAACCTTGGACATCCCTCAACAAGTGACAAAGTTTCCCTTCAAATGGATTGATCTAGTTAGTTTTTGTAGTATTCTTTAGTTATCCACAAATCGCCTTAAGAAATATGTGAAATCAACCGAGGAAGATAATTCACATTATGGAGAAATGATCTCAACAATTTATAATGATCTACAAAGGAGGGAGGTTTCTTTATTTATAGATTAGGATCTCAACATATTTCCTTCTTTTGCTTGAAAAAACAATTGACTTTTCATCCACAATATGCTTCACGACTAAGTCAAATTACAAGTTATTTCATTATATTACCTAAAATTCTCAAAATAGGCGAGATGTTCAACCAATTAGTGGTTTGATTTGACCAAAGGAGGTCCTAATTAACCTAAGGGTATTGTTACCACACAATCTAGTAGGGCCCTAGCGAAGGGAAACCTAAGGGACAACTACTAGACTAGGTGACAACAATGGGACAATGACCCACTGTCACCTTAGTCAAGGCACCCTGCCTTTTATGGACTTTCACTGATGGGAGTCATCCCGATAGGAAGGGAATCACTAGGAATGAATAGGTCAATGATTTAGGTGTGAAGTGATTCCACTAAGCCCATTCAAGGAGAGATATAATGATGGCTCAATGCCTCATGGAAGCTAAAGGCTCTCCAAAAAATACCTAGGAGATCATGATTTAGGGCTTGAGATTTGCAATGATAATAGGTATGCCTAAGGTCAAGATTCTAGAAGATGCGGTGGGAGCTCTAAAGAAGCTTTATGTGATGATTTGAAACTTTGAAAATGTAATATCCCCAATTTTGATTTTTCATTTAATAGGACCCTTTACTCATACTTTTACTCATGAACCCTTTCTCCTTTATACTTCTTTACTTCATAATCAACTTGGGGAATTCCTCCTCCTATATCCTCTCTCTTTGTTTCATTTGTTTTCACCTTTCCTAGGTTACATCACCACTAATGGGTCTCTCTAGGTTGTCTTCTTAGGTAGGGCCTGACCTGAGATGGCTTCTCCTTGGATGGGATCAATCATCATGCCTCTCCTTTGCCTATTAGGGACTTTGGTCTTGGTTGTCGCATCCTATGGATTGCAACTATGAGATCACATCTCCAACCATTGCCCCAATGCTTGCTTCCACGTGTCTATTGCATTCCCTAGTTCAACACTAGCATTGTCAGCTTTTTCTTCTTTCCTTCACTATTTGTGCTCCGGAGTTGTCAATTCTCACCTCTTTCATTTGCTATCTCAACTAGTGTTTCCACCTCTTCTTGGCTTCAGTTTCTCATCTCTATTGTTGTCCCCTCTTGGTATTTGGTTTAGTTTTTAGGTCTTGGCTTTTGTAACTTTGATCTCTCTTTCCTCCACTCGTTCTTCCCTACCTTTGTTGTCTCTCCTTCCTTCTCCTATTCTCACCTTCACTCACTTCTCAACCTTCATTGATATTTGCTATTGTTATTGCCTCTTTCTATGTGGCAAGCCATTTACTTTTATGTTGTAGGTTGTGTTACCACACAATCTAGCAGGCCCTAAGGAGGGAAAGACTATGGCTCAAAGAGCTAGACTAAGTGATAACAATGAGACAATGTCCCATTGTCACACAACTAATGTCCCTTGCTCTTTATGGACTTTCATCGATGGGACGAGTTCCGGTAGATATAAAATCACCTTTAATTGATATTGTAGGGTTTGAGGTACTAGGCGATGAGGTAGGGCTTCTTAAGCGAAGCTCTATGCGATAGTATGGCACTTCAAAAGGGTGACCTAGAAGAAACTTGCACGAGATCTAGGGTTTTGTGAATTATCATGGTTAAAGGTACTCTCGAGATCAAGGCAAGGAGAAGAAAGTGCTTCTTATGATTTATTCCAATGAATACAAAGAAGACCCCAAGTCAAGGAAATGCAAACTAGGGTTTATCTTCTAGGGCACACCTCAGGCAAGAGTTTTTATGTTTGAAAACACAAGGGATGCTTCTCAAACTTTGAGGACTTGTCGCTAAGACCCTAAGCTTGAAGTCTATTATATCGAAATCCACCCTTTCACTTTGTAGGGAATTTCGCTCTATGCCCTAAGCTAGTTGTCCAAGAAGAGGGGACCAGAACTTTGGGAGAAGAAAATATGGAGAACGAAAAATTTGATCACGAAATGGTTTGGACCAATGCCTTATCCTTTGGGCTTATGGATTCCTAAATGCTTCAAATTTGCCATAATTGCCTTTAAGGTGCTCGAAGATTGATGCCCTAGCTAGCAACCCTTAACAATTACCCACTCAAATTTTATGGAGTTTTATGTAGGAAAAACAAAATTTCATCCACTAGGAACATTCATCACATGCCATGCTATGAGTAACCTGTGCAATTTTCCAACCAAATAGTGTTACACTAAAAAATGTCACCATGGCTATTTACCGTCGGTATGGCTCAATCAACAGTCATACTACCCTTTTGAGCAAGTCTTATGCCTCTACTATTCATATCAAACTCCAAAAAAGAGAGAAAGTCTTTATAAAACATGTTTATCTCTGGGTACGCAGGTTCTCTCAAGCCTTGCCTGCGGGTACGCACCTTTTGTTCATAAGGTCTGCGTCCAAGGACGCTCTGTATCTAAAGGGGCAGGTGCGTCCCTCTGAAAAGGTTAAAATGCGCAAGTTTTATCTTCAAAAACTTACTTGTGGTCATTTCTAGAGCATTCTAGAAGATTCTTGGATGAGTATTGAGCGCCTCCAGATGGTTCATGCACTCCTATCAAAGAGGAACTTATCCCATCAATAAGGGAGTGATCCCATCCAAAGAGGGGACTATCCCATTGATGGTGGACCTGATTAACTTCCTCTTGAGCACTATAAAAAGAGGCATTGAGCCAGAAGGAAGAAGGTTGAAAGTTATAGATTTCTAAGGGTAAATGCTGCAGGAATTAGGACTCCCATTTAGAAGCTTGTGAGGAGAGATTGTCATCTTTACTTGTTCTATTTGGAAGTGGGTGAGCTTTGTCAAAGTAGAGGAAGACTCTTGTGGACCCTGGAAGGAGCTTGCACAACACCAAGGCTCAGGTTGTAATGGTTCCTTTTGATTACCTTTAATGCAAATTGGTCCATTCTTCTCAATAGCTTGTTGTTAATGGGTTATTTCATGTACTCCTTGGTCTATGTGTTGAATATGCTTTGTTTTATGTTATAATTAGGTGCTATTTAATTGTTTGACTGTTGGTGATTGCAGGTTTTGGAGAAAGGGAGGAGCTCATCTGGATCAACAAAGCTTGGACTTCTACAACAACGTTTGGACAGAGGTAAGAACGAAACACTTGATTTCTCATATCATAATGTATGTTTAGAGAAGGATAGCTCCAGTTTGTTTTGTTTGTCATTAGAATGTCTTAGACTTCTAGGAAGGTCAGCTGTGTCTGCACCCTTGACTGATTCCGTGTGACAAATTGGCGACTCCACTGGGGATAGTTTCCATTAATGAGAAGAGTCTTTTCTTTTGTTTGAACTTTGCTTTGAGAAAATTGGTTTATTTTTCTGGTTTTGGCTCTGTGATCTTGTCTCTGGGTGGGTTAGCTTAGGATTAGTTTTATTTTTGGTTTTCTTGAGTTTTTCAGTAGGATGCACCCTCTGAGTGCTGCACAGTGCGTCCCTGGACGCACTTTTGCTGTGTGCACAAAGCGGGCCCGCACCTGTGCTAACGGGTTGCCTGCGTCCCCTGCCAAAATTTAAGAAAATTCCACTTTTTGCCTTTTTTGCTCTTAGATTTTGTTTTTTCTTAGTTTTTTCTGCCCAGATTCATCAGTCCCTTGTCCAGAATCTTCACCTGAACTGGTTTCATTAGCATTAAGTGTTTTAGTGGATTTCGTCGAAGTGTAAGCCCTAGGGTTTGATTTTGAGTAGGTCTTGTAGTGACTTTAGCGGTAGGAATTGTCAAGCCTTAGATCTCTCTGGTTTTGTCAACTTTCTAAGAAGTCAGACCTGTTCTAAAAGTCTACCTGTAGAAGTAACTTACCATCAAGTTGTCTTTTGGGCCATTTTCGAAGTGCTTGTTGTTTAAGTCTTGAATTCCATTTTACGAAAAGAACAAAAAGATTTGAGTTTTGTTTTGGCTAGTCTTTTGATTCTGCATTAGCTAGTCCTTGATTTGATTTTGATCAAGTAAAACATCCTAGAATCGCCTTTATGAGCTTTTGCCTTGTTAGGTTTACTTAGAGTAATCTCTCTTTTGGTTTGCTTGTGAGTCAAATTTTCATAGTTTTATAGCTTTTGAGATTGTTTTTTGTTAAAGGTAGGTTTACATGCTTTATTGAAAAAGAAAATACAAAAAATATCTCCTTTGAAAAGTTTTGTTTCAAGTAGCTTTAAAAGTTTTTGAAAGAAAAAGAGTTTTTCGTGCAAGTAAAGAGTGGTTATGTTTGTGTGCTCGAAAAGAAAAAGAGAATTGTTTCTTTGATTGTCTTTTCTAAGGAAGTTGTTTTCTTTAAAAATTGCATTCTCTCAACTCTCTTAGTTAAAGATTTTCATTGAAAAAGCAAAAGTAGTAATAGATCATCTTAGGTGCATCTTTGTAGTGGTTGGAGTCGAGTCTGCACACCATTGGTTTCACTTCCATCACCTTGTGACTTTAAAGAACAACCTTAAAAGTAACGCTTAAAGTAAAATTGAACTAGTAACTTTTATTTTCTAGGGCTCTGAAGCACCAACATAGCTTAGGCTAGTGTCTTGGAGTAGGTGAGTACTTAACTCTCCAAGACAGTAAAACAAACAAGTAGTCGATCTTGTGATAGAATTAAATCCAATTGTTACATTTACACTCTGGGAAAGCTCCTCTTAAAGGAGAAGCACGAGCTCGTGTCCGAACCAGTGAGGGGATCATTCCCCCCTTGTTGGGAACGACGCCAGACAGTACGTATTACAAACGGTAAACCTCGGATTAACCATTGTCGAGGAGCCAGGGGTCACTTATCGGTAAACCTTGGATTACTGTCAAGGAGCCGGTAAGGGGATTGAGCTTGCTACTCTGCCCTTGCGTGCTGTCGGAGTTTAGACTGTTCCCCCAGGTGTACTTGTGACCGTTGGTAACCTTAGTGACCATAATCTCTAGGATTCTACCCAAGGTGACGGTGGAGGGAAGGTCCCACTGTACTTGGAGCAGACGTCGGCTATACTCACTTGGATTTTCTGGGGGGTTCACTTCACTCGAGACGGTTAAAGTGGAGGAACTTGGTCCAGTCTATTCATTAAGCAGGTTTTCGGCGTAACTGTTCCACCCGCCATTTCTGTACTGAATCCTGCGAGGTTGGACCTAATCACCAACTAGCGCTTTTGGTCCGGAAGATACTGTTTGTGTTTGGTTTGACGCCCTAGATTCTTTAGGCGTGTGATTCAAATTTGTTTGGTTCTTTAGAGACTTTAGGTGGTTTGATTTGAAATTTTATTTTGTTTTCGTGTGTAGTAGTTAAAAGTTTTTAGCTGTGGCGGAATTACCGAGACAGTCCCGTAGAATTCGGGGCCAGTCTCCTGAAGTTGTTTCTGTGGCCGAATTGTTGAGAAGATCCCGTAGACTTAGGGGTGAACCTCCTCGAGACGACCCCAGTAATTTAGAAGGTTTAAAGGTCCTTGTAACTCCTCCTAGTGGCAGTAGAGTAGGTTCACCTGAAGAAGGAGAATCTTCCTTGGTAGTCCATCCAGATTACCAAAGTTTAGAGACAGGTTATAATCCCGAAGCTGTTACAGTTTCTGAGCTTGTTGGTAGTTTTTCGTCTGCTAGTGATACAGGCGAAGAACCAGAAATATCCGAACCTGTTACTCCGACTCCTAGTGTTCCTGATTCACCGAGAATAGAAAGAATTATCACCGAAAATCTTCCTGTTGGTTTGATTGCTATAGAAGAACTTGTTCCAGAGGAAGAAATAGGCGTCTCTGATCCTGAAGATCAAATTACCCTTGATCTAAGGGAGCGTGAATCCATCTTTTACAGTCCTCCTAGAAGTACTACTTGGTACCTTTCGTTAACCAATTATTTAGACAACTTTGGGCTAGGTTTTTCTACACCTCGTACTCCTTTTCCACCTGGAGGTATTCATACTCCTGTAAATATGTCTGGTCAGTCATCTGTGTTTACACAAAGTCCTGAATCTTTTTTACATGGCGGTCCTTCTGTTCCTACTGGGTATCAATCTCTTTCTGGTACCTTTGCGGGAGCGTCTCCTCAACCCATTGATCATGGGTTATTAGTTGGAAACAGTGGTAATGTACCATTGAGTGTAGGAGACATTTACATGATGTCAGGTTCAGTTCCCGTTACCCAACCTCAAGGTGGCCAATTACCGCCTGGGGGGCAGCCTTCGTTAATGCCTGGGGGGCAACCTCAAGGTACTTCATTCGTGTCTGGGGGGCAACCTCAAGGTCAGTACGCTCCTATGGGGCAATACATACCTCAAGGTCAACCCCAGCCTCAATATGTACCCCGAGGTCAACCTCAGTATCAATATCAACCTCAAGGATGGCAACCTCAAGGATGGCAACCCCAAGGGTATCAACCCCAAGGGTATCAACCTCAAGGATACCAACCTCAAGGTCAAGGTCAACCCCAGTACCCGTATTTACCTCAAGGTTATCAACCTCAAGGTCAATACTCAGGTCAAAGTTATCAACCACCTCAAGGGCAATCATATGGGACTGCACCTTACAATTATCAATCCTATCCTCAATCCGGCTATGGATCTCAGTACCCTCAACCTGTTATGGGTCAATACCCTGGAATGTTAGTGTGGGATCCGTCACAAGGTCAACAGATGTTGCAGCCAAGTATACAGTCGGTACCTCAAGCAGGACAACCTGTAGTTCCTGGTCCACCCCAGCAACCGCAACCTGTCCAGTCAAGTGTTCAGACCCCTGTAACTTCGGTAGTTACTCAGCCGCCAATTGCACCTAGTACTCCATCTCAAACGGCTGCAGCAACTACCGCCACATCTACCATACTTACTTCTGGAGTATCGACGGCTCCGGTTTCTACTGTCCCTGTAACCACTCCTCAGACATCTGTACCGTTGTCTGGATCTACGATTCAAACCACAGTCCAGATGCCTGTAGGCCAACCTGGTATAAGTACGGTTGTTACTACTCAACCTCAATTTGTTCAACCTCCGTACCAGGGACAGTATCAACCTGGGCAAGCTGTCCAACAACCGGTTTACCAGTATCAACCGTATCCTGGGTACACTTATCAACAACCTCAGCAACCCCAGTACGGTCCGGTTAATCCTGGTTTTCCAGGAGGATATAATATCCCAAATGCGACTCCTGTTCCTAGTTATCCTGGATATCCTCCTCCTGGGGCCGGTATTGTGACCCAGAGTTTTAGAGATCCTAACCGGCAGTTACCGTTTATCGCAACTTTGGATTTACCAGACTTGACGCGCCTAACGAACGATCCAATTCAATATCTTCCGTTCTGGCCGCCAATGCCAAATAAGTTGCCCAGCGATATACCCAAGTTCGAAGGTAAGTCTGGAGAGGATCCGTCCAATCATGTGATGACTTACCACCTCTGGTGTGCTTCAAATTCCATCTCGGATGATTCGATCCGTTTACGTCTTTTTCAGCGTACACTCATTGGTCTCGCGGCCAAGTGGTACATTGAGTTACCACGGGCCTCTTTTTACAATTTTAGCCAGTTAGCTACCTCGTTCTTAACTCATTTTCAGTTACCAGTCAGATACGATAACGGTACAGAGTTATTAACTTCACTAAAACAATCAACCTCCACGTATATTTCAGATCACATTCATGAGTGGAGACGTCGAAGAAGGCTAGTGAAAGTTTTTATCCCGGACCAAATCTTAGCTGAATGGTTTGTTAAATCATTATTACCAAGAATTACTGAAGATGTAGCTAAGGCCGGAGTAGTTACTGAGGAGCAAGTCATTGCTCAGGCACAATACCTTGACTTAGTTTACACGCAGTCGGGTACATTACACGAGAAGATTCCGGATCTTCCAAAGTCGAACCAAATCGCTGCTGCTCCTTCGGGATCTCATGCCGCTGATGGTATGATTGGTATCGTGAATACAAAGAGCAAGAAGAAGTCTTCCAAGGCTTCAACTACTCCTATTATCACTTTGCCCGATTCCCCGACAGGAGAGTCTTCTCCTGAACTTACCGCCGATATTCACGCTGTAGAGTCATCTACGGCCAAATCAAAAAACGGTGGAAAGAAGAAAGGAAAGAAGAAGGCTAAAGCAGACAAGGCTCCAAAGGAGAAAACTGAAAAGTCGGAAACCAATGACGAAAAGCGCAAACCTCGATATCCTTGTCTTATTTGTGAAGAGGATCATTTTACGAGAGATTGCCCTCATCGGGCCGAGGTAGTGAAAATAGTCAAAGGTTCTTCCACTCCTGCTGTGTTAAAAAATCCATTTCCGGAGCAGGAGAATAAGATGATAGGTTCTTCCTCGAATGCCAGTGAAGAACCCATTTTGATGATGTCTCATGTGAGGATTGCGACTCGATCGCAAGATTATGGTAGTAAGAATCCTGTTGATGGTAAGGAAGCAAAATCTTCTCACTCTAATCCATCAACCTCAGCTCCTGGTTCCGATCCACTACAGATCGAGAAACCTAACCCAGACTTAGTAATTAAACCGCCCGCCAAGGGTGTACTTCGAAGGTCTGCTTTCAATCCACATGCGAGAGCGGCCCAGAATTACAACATTGTTGAGGACTTAGCTGTTTCACCCTCAGCAATGTCGGCGTTAGAAGTGCTGCAATCATGTCCAGCACAACGAAAATTGCTTTTGTCGGCTATAGGAGCTGTTGACGTTCAGGATCCGAATCTAATGATCTTCGATCTAGAAAATAGTACACCACGACTCCCCCATCAAATGGCTTTCCAAATTCCAGTGATAGTAAAAAACAGGCCTATTCATCGAACTGTGATTGATGAGGGAGCTTCTACGTGTATTATGTCAATTCAATGTTGGAGATCCCTTGGTTCTCCTTCGTTGAACCAATCCCCCACCATCCTTAAGGCCTTTGATGGCCGTGGGTTCCGTCCGTTTGGTATTCTACAGGAATTGCCTATAGGGGTAGAAGGTAAAACCGTTAGTCTGGATGTGGAAGTGGTTGATGCCCCTCTAGACTACAACCTTCTTTTGGGTCGAAGTTGGTCATATGCTATGACAGCGGTCGTTTCATCGGTCTTCAGAGTAATTAAGTTTCCACACAACGGTAAGATCGTGACTATTGATCAGTTGACATACTTTTCATCCGACCCAGCCTCTTCAGAGAGTATCCAGCATGTCGGTAAGACGACAATCCCTTATAAGGACGTTGGTGTAGGTTTAGTTAAGGATTTCGGTTTACTGGGAACTTTTCCTCTCCCTCCACTCAGCGTAGAACCTTCGTTTGCAACGATTCATATGATTACGTCAGAAAACATTATTTATGATGATCCTTGGTATGTTCCATCTGACTCTGAGATAGACTCATTCGGTAATGCTATGCCTTTGAGTCCATATGAAATTGCTTATGAAGCTCTTATGTCTTTTACCGACTTTCATTCAACCGAAGTCGACCAAATGAATGTGGTCAGTGAAGAATCACTTTTCACCTCAACCTTAGAACGGATAGCGTTTCCCGAAGTCGTGTCATCTGACGAACAACTTCGCGAAATCCTAAGTGTAGACGATCTACCATGGGAAGATCTCCATCACAGATCTTCGTTTTTACCTAAGGATGATGCATTTGAAAATGATTTTTCATCTATCTTTACCGCTGAATATGTCAAAGACGCTCAGGATCCAACGAAACATTCTGATTCAGAGTTGAATTTAGGGAATATTTCTCGTACTATTCCCATTGATATTTCAGTGAAGCCCGAAATTGAGGAGAACATTCATATAGGTGCCTCATGTACAGAAGAAGAAATCCAAACTTACAAGGCCCTATTCCAAGAATTCCGCGATGTGTTTGCATGGTCTTACGAGGAAATGCCGGAATCGATCCTGCCATTGTTGTTCATGAAATCAAAACCTACCCGGATGCTAAACCCATTCGGCAACGGTTGCGTCAGATTCACCCTCGAAAAGCGGCTGCGATTAAAGCAGAAGTCGAAAAGCTGTTGAAAGCAGGTTTCATTTATCCGATCCCGTTAACGGATTGGGTATCGAATATTTTTCCGGTCAACAAGAAACAAGGAACAATAAGAATCTGTATCGACTATAGGGATATCAATCGAGCTTGTCCAAAAGACAACTATCCTACGCCTTATATCGATCAAATTATTGATGATTGTGCCGGAAGTGAAATGTTTTCCTTCATGGATGGTTTTTCGGGCTATAATCAAATCAATATTCTACCTGCCGACCAACCAAAAACGGCATTCATTTGTCCATGGGGGACATTTGCTTATTGCAAATTACCTTTTGGGCTCAAGAATGCCGGGGCCACTTTTCAACGGGCGATGTCTTACGCATTTCACGACATCAAGCACATTGTGCAACCGTATCTCGATGATTTGCCTGCTCATTCTTTACATCGAGCTGATCACCTTGACCACTTACGAGCAATCTTTATGAGGTGTAGGCATTATCGAATTCGGTTGAATCCCCACAAGTGTGTTTTCTGTATAGAAACAGGTCGATTGCTGGGATTTGTTGTTTCAAAAGCCGGCATTCGCGTCGATCCCTCGAAAGTCGAAGCGATCATCAAATTGCCTCCTCCTTCGAGTTTGCGCCAACTCCAAAGTTTGCAAGGGAAAGCGAACTTTTTACGTCGATTCATCCCAAACTACGCCGAGGTCACTAAAGGTTTTACACGGTTGTTGAAACAGAACGTTCAATTCTTTTGGGACGAGATTGCCCAACAATCTTTTGATGCACTTAAACACGCGTTGACCCATGCACCGTTGTTGCATCCTCCCAACTACAACCAGGACTACTTCTTATACCTCGCAGCTTCATATTCCACTATTGGAATGGTGTTAGTTCAAGAAGATGAATTCGGAGCAGAACATGTGATATATTATCTCAGTCGAACCTTAAATCCCACTGAGTTAAAATATTCGCATGTGGAGAAATTGGCCCTGGCAGCCGTTCAAGCTGTCCAGCGTTTTCGTCACTACATTCTTCTCCGTAAAACTACAGTTATTTCGGATTGCAACCCTATGATTTACATTTTGACAAAACAATTGCTAGGGGGCAAGTACTCTAAATGGATCGTTATCCTGCAAGAGTTCGACTTGGAGTTCGAGAAGTCCAAGTCTAAGAAATCCTTAGTCTTTGCGGAATTGATGTGTGATTTCCCGCGTACTGACACAGAAACTGTGGCAGAAGAGTCCATTGCGGACGAATCTTTGTTTCTTATCAGTACTTTAGATCCGTGGTTCGGGGATATAATCATCTATCTCCAAACCCAAACCTTTCGGCCTGAAGCTTCCAAAGAGGAACGACGAAAAATTAGGTTTCAATCCCAGCAATACAAAATTATTGGAGATACACTTTATCGCCGGGGGGCAGACTTAGTTTTTCGACGTTGTCTAACTCACGAAGAGGCTGAGAGAGTTTTGAATGATTGTCACTCTGGAGCATGTGGCGGTCATATGTCTGGGTATGCCACAGCTCAGAAGGTGTTGCGCGCTGGTTACTTCTGGCCATCTATGTTTAAAGATTGTATCATTGCAGTCCGGAAGTGCCACAACTGCCAAGTGTTTGATCGAAAGATGCGCGCACCACCTGCTCCTCTCCACCCTATAATTGCCGTTGGTCCATTCGCCAAATGGGGTATCGACTTTATTACTTGTAACCCTCACTCGGCCGGGGGGCATGCGTATATCATCCTCGCGGTTGATTATTTCACTAAATGGGCCGAGGCGATGCCTACATTCGACGCAAGCGGCAAAACAGCTGCAGTTTTCATATTCAATCATATAATAACTAGGTTTGGTGTCCCACAAGCAATTATTACTGACCATGGAAGCCATTTTCGAAACACCATGATGACTGAACTTACAAGCCAGCTTGGTTTGCGCCATGACAGCTCTACTCCTTATTATCCGCAAGCCAACGGTTTGGTTGAGTCTATCAACAAAGTTCTGGTTATCATGATCCGACGAACCATTGGTATTCATCGGTCGAATTGGCACAACATGTTATTTTCGGCGCTATGGGCATACCGAACCTCAGTGAAAACCTCAACAGGGTTCACTCCTTTCCAGCTAGTTTATGGCTTAGAAGCAGTGTTACCCATTGAATGTGAAATCCCATCACTTCAAATGGCTGTCGAATTACTTCCAGCTACTTCCGAAGAGGAGAAACGTTTATTGTACTTAGCTAAATTAGATGAGACTCGACGTGACGCTACATTGGCAATCGAGACTCACGCGAAGCGAATGAAAGCTCAGTATGATAGAAATGTGACCCCTCGAAATTTTTCGGAGGGAGACCTAGTGCTCTTATATGATCAAGCTAACGATAAGCTAGGTGCTGGAAAATTCGTTCCTATGTGGCATGGACCCTATATTGTAAAGCGAAAGCTAGCAAAATGGGCTTATGAGCTAGTAGATTTTGATGGGGACTCTTTGGATAAACCCAGAAATGGACTTTACCTAAAGAGGTATTATGCTTAAATGGTGGGTATGGAGAATTTTTAGTTAGGTTAGGTTTTCTTTCTAGCTAGTTTGATTGTTAGTTAGTCAGTGTGCTTAGCTTAGTGAGTGTGTTTTTCGTCATTATTCTGGCTTATCTTGGTTTTGCTCTTGATATTGTAGATGTCGACGCCCCTCCAAACATACATTGGATTTGCTGATGGTGCTTGTCGTAGTACACGGAATATCTCTTCCGCAGCTTGGGTTATCTATTCACCCTCTGACGAGTTAGTTTCTATGCATGGGGTAAGCCTCGGTCAAACAACGAATAACATTGCAGAATACAGTGCAGTGGTTGAATTATTATCCGAATCTATTTCATTTGGAATTCGACGTTTGATAGTGAGGTTAGATTCTGAACTTGTTGTATTACAGCTTAATAGAGTTTATGCCATTAGAAATCCTGTGTTATTAAGGTTGTTTTTGAGAGTGCGTCTCTTGGAACGTGAATTTGATTACATTGAATATCAGCATATTCCAAGGTCCTTAAATACATTAGCAGATGCAATTGCTTCTCGAGTGTTGGACAGACATTTACGATAATCATGCAAGTAAATTTAAAAAACATTTCATCATACATGTTAAACAAGATAAGCCGGTAATAGTGATATATATATAGATAGGAGTGTGTCAAAAAATATACATCGTCTTCGATCATAGGTTGAAAAACACCTTATGATCGGCAAAATGATAAGTACAAAAAGACAAAAATGTCACATGTGTCTACAAAGTGACTAGCCAATCACTGGTGGTGCTCCCTGTACGACACCACTGCACGGGCTACTTTGCGCAAAAATCTCCTCAACGGTCCAGGGACCGCGACTACGTAGCGCTGAAGTCTGATAGGAATATCATCCATAGATGTCTCCGGTATATCCGCCGTCAGACGCTGTAGATCATGCTCCAACTCAGTCAGTACCTCCGCAGCCGCCGCGTCCTGTGGGGCCGGTAGCGGTGCAACTGGATGTCGCCTCTCGAAAAGCCGGAGGTTGGCTGGACGCTGTGGACCAACATCTGCATTTTGAAAATTTTACTGTCAGTTTGAGACGATATATATAAAAAACAAAAAAATACATAATTTGAAAACTCGTGAAAAATAAAGTACCTCTGTCATCCCATTGTTCTCCCTGTGGAAGAACCATGTCCGGATCACCTCGAAAATCTATTCCGGCATACGGAAAGTCCTGAATCGCGAACACCTGGTCCTCTAACCAGTGAAAATAACTGTCAGTAAATCGAACAACTGCCGCACCCTCGTCCGGATGCCGGGCCATCACAGCAACCCATCGTACCAGCTTTGGCTCCTGAGGACCCGAAATATCAACAGTGAGATGCTGAGGGATCAGCATTGGTATCCTCTCTAAGGCAAAGCTCACGACTATAGGCCCATATCCAAAGGTCTTTAGTCTGCCGGTCTTTGCCTTGGTCAGTTGGGCTTTCAAGTTAGCCAACAACGCATCACACCAGTTGAAAATGGTGCCTTGGAGACAATCAATTGCCATCCGAAATTGAGACCCAGTAGCAATATGTAAAGTGGCTGAACCACAAATCCTGGTCACAGTGAAAGCTAAGACCATGAGTTCACGTTGAGAGACATATTTGATCTCTATGCCTTTCTTGTGCTCTCGATCAGGTAGGCACCAATCTGCTCGGAGACTATCAAGGGATTGGCCACCCGGCCAGATTGAGTTGCTCACCTCTGTTCGGCAAGCCAGTAAGAAAGTAAATGTCAGCAGGCTCTATCTCGAGTTGTTGCCCGCCGATATAAAAGCATTGTTCTTGAACGTTCCATCTCTCAACCAACCACTCCAAGAACCTTACCTGAGCTCTCATACCGGGTATGGACCAGTATTTGTATAAACCACATTTTCTTAGGGCATCGAGGGAAGGTTGATGATTGATTGCAGCTTCATCAACCTCCTCATGCTCTCTTTCTCTCCAATCCAGCATGATAACTGCCCTACACATGAATAAACAGGCATTAAAATTAGTTTTGAGAAATTTCAATGGTTGGTTTGGGAGTTTGGGGTTTCAAAACCCGCGTTTTACGGAGGACGCACCCCGCGTTTGGCACACAGTGCGCCGGACGCAGGTGGCCTGAAGGCAACCTGCGTCCCCCGACCTTTTCCCTGTGTAGGAAAAAGTCGGGGGACGCAGGCCAGCCTTTAGGAAACCTGCGTCCCCCGCAGGGCGGTTTCCAAAACCCAAAACCCCCCAAAAATAAAAAATGAAACTTAAAACAAAATTCTAAACGGATGAAATTGACAAGGAGGATGTTGTGAAATACCTGGAAGAGACGGCGTTCGATTCTAACGGTCGGATTTTCCGCAGCGACCACGGGAAGTTTCTTGTCAAAAGCTCCTTTTTCAACCTCAACAGTCAAACGGTAAAAATGACATGGTAAAAAGTCTTTTTATAGGTTTTTTGGATGAATTTGTTCATTTTTCACCATGGAAAGATGTTTTTCGATGAATTTTTGCCTATCTTAAACAGGTATGAGTAATGTGTCTCTTTTGTGCAGGACAAAGGGACTTAGAGGGAAAATTGTAATTTTTCACAAACAAATATCAGAGTCATCTTTTAAGCCCTTTTCTGACTCCTAAAACATGAAAAGATTGCCGAGCGTTTCTTTTACACTCGTTAAAATGGAATTAAAAGACGGTCCCCTTATAGCTCTTTTCTGACCGTAAAATCAGGAAAAGATTGCCGTGTTTTTGTCGTTTCAAACTCGATACGGAAATAAAACGACGTGTCCTTGATCGCTTTTTACTTTTCAGGTCAGTGACACTAATCATGAAAGTACTCCTTGGTCGCAAGATCAAGCGGTTCCCCCAGGTATTATTTTATACTTTTTCGGGCTTGAGGGACACAAATTTACGAAAAAGTTCAACTTGGAGTTTCCTTAAGTTTTTCAGACTCTCTAAAATTGAAAAACGCCGAGTTTCTCCTATACTGGGCTCGTTAAACATTTCACAGTAAAGGACCTGTTCAATTACAAACAGGAACGAACCACTCCTTCCTAGGGTTCGAATCAAAACTGGGTTGGACTCGTCCGAAGGATGAGCTTATAATCAAGCATATGTTATCCTCCTCAAGCTTGTTAAAAATAAAGAGGTACTTGCCAGAAATGGTGGGGGAAAAGAGAGAAGAATGAGCCTATTTGTTACCTTTCGTCTCAAAAGAAACTTTATTACCACTCTTGGACACGACACTTTTCATTCACCTGGGTTGGGAAATCTTTTACCTCACAGTCAATCAAACCACTTTTGAAAGTCTTCAACCGGGTTCCGGGGATTAACTTTGAGTTATTTAGCACCAAACCATCTGTTGTGTCGTTATGTGTCCAAGAGGTCTGCAAACAAAACTTTCATCTGCAAAATACTTGTCATCCATTTGACCATCCCTGAGTCAGTCCTTATAGCAATATTTCTTCAACTTGAACAATGATTTCGTGTTGTGGGCTTGCCTGCAACGAGTCTCTTTCTATCGACATCAGCACATTATCTAGAGAGATGACTTAGAAATCGTCAGTGCCTTGAAGTCTGCATGCATCAATGGCAGGTTTCTCGCCTTTGACGTCAGTTTACATCATTGACTTTCGATCAAAGGATTCCGTGAAATGTTCGACACCAACTCATTCATTCACATCTCATGGATTGTACTGGGTACTTTGAGAACCATTGACATTACTGGTGGTCTCTCTCACGCTTGTTAACAGTTCACATCATCGACTGGTAATCAAGTGGTTTCTACCATGTTCGACATCGACTCATTTATTCGCATGGCTAGAATCGTACCAATTCGAGAAGTAGGAATGAAGACCCTGGATCAAATCTTTACCGTCCAGGCTGCGAGGAGTTTTGTATTCATTATCTAAGTAGACTAATCATAAACAGATGGCTGCGCCCATACTGTGTCTACAAAAGTCTATGATTATGATGTACTACAAGATCATTTCTGTATCAGAGTAGTTAGTCTGTTAGTTAAAATTTTTATCTGAGTATGGGAATGCCTACCTCAACGATGATATAATCTTATCCATGTATTTTGTGTTGAAAATTGCAGGTTCCAACCAGGTTCTCCATGAGATAATCCTCGAAATGATAAAGCGCTTCACCCTTCTTAGATAATACAAAACCCTAATCTATTCCAGGCTTCGCACTTTAAGGGGCAATCTGTTACACTAAAAAATGTCACCATGGCTATTTACAGTCGGTATGGCTCAATCAACAGTCATACTACCCTTTTGAGCAAGTCTTATGCCTCTACTATTCATATCAAACTCCAAGAAAGAGAGAAAGTCTTTATAAAACATGTTTATCTCTGGGTACGCAGGTTCTCTCAAGCCTTGCCTGCGGGTATGCACCTTTTGTTCATAAGGTCTGCATCCAAGGACGCTCTGTATCTAAAGGGGCGGGTGCGTCCCTTTGAAAAGGTTAAAATGCGCAAGTTTTATCTTCAAAAACTTACTTGTGGTCATTTCTAGAGCATTCTAGAAGATTCTTGGATGAGTATTGAGCGCCTCCAGATGGTTCATGCACTCCTATCAAAGAGGAACTTATCCCATCAATAAGGGAGTGATCCCATCCAAAGAGGGGACTATCCCATTGATGGTGGACCTGATTAACTTCCTCTTGAGCACTATAAAAAGAGGCATTGAGCCAGAAGGAAGAAGGTTGAAAGCTATAGATTTCTAAGGGTAAATGCTGCAGGAATTAGGACTCCCATTTAGAAGCTTGTGAGGAGAGATTGTCAACTTTACTTGTTCTATTTGGAAGTGGGTGAGCTTTGTCAAAGTAGAGGAAGACTCTTGTGGACCCTGGAAGGAGCTTGCACAACACCAAGGCTCAGGTTGTAATGGTTCCTTTTGATTACCTTTAATGCAAATTGGTCCATTCTTCTCAATAGCTTGTTGTTAACGGGTTATTTCATGTACTCCTTGGTCTATGTGTTGAATATGCTTTGTTTTATGTTATAATCAGGTGCTATTTAATTGTTTGACTGTTGGTGATTGCAGGTTTTGGAGAAAGGGAGGAGCTCATCTGGATCAACAAAGCTTGGACTTCTACAACAGCATTTGGACAGAGGTAAGAACGAAACATTTGATTTCTCATATCATAATGTATGTTTAGAGAAGGATAGCTTGAGTTTGTTTTGTTTGTCATTAGAATGTCTTAGACTTCTAGGAAGGTCAGCTGTGTCCGCAGTGTCCGCACCCTTGACTGATTCCGTGTGACAAATAGCTTTCAAAATAAATCTTCAACAATTAGGGCACAATATAACATTAATCTAGTTGCAACAATTCCATACATTAGACATTTTTTAAGAATGAGACATCAACAAGAGGCACTTACCAGATGACAATATGATATATCCAAACACAAATCAAGAGATAGATCTAAATAAAATCAAATTTCAGCTCCAAATATCAAAATGCATCCAAGACATCCAATCACTAACCCAAAGAAAAAGTTTGGATTTGCCAAGAAGGCCGAAGTTCCCAAGTGTGATGATGATCCAATATGAATGAAGTTGAGTTTTATTTATATGAGATCAGCTGCCATATAATGCTAAGTCAGCCTGGGCACACTGGTTGAAGCGCATCATCTCGTGAATAATGTAGGGAAATGAGTAGATTGTTGAAGGTGTTGAGGGTGCCCATGGCATGGAATAATGCTCTACACATGATGGGAGTCCCATGGCTCTCAACGCTTCACCCGAGGGTGTCAATATGATCCTCTAGTGGACTTGGGACCCACTTAAGTTGCCCAACCCATGATGAAACCACCTGCCAATTACCTATAATATCCAATGCACATCCTCACAATTAGGTACAATAATTCATTGGTACATCTAAGTGAACCAAGCTTGTTTATCAAGGGCACATTGAGACTTCATAGTGAGCTTCCTTTATAAGTTTAGTGTTACCTCCCTAGGTAGGAGTGGGTAATAAATAGCCCTATTAGGCGTTCCTAGTCCCTAAGGGGGAAGACAGGTGCCTGGTACATCCTTTAATTGATAGGTGTCACGTGAATGATGATGAATGGGTGGGGACTCGAATGTCTCCAGTCCAAATGCCATGGGTTCAAGGATGGCAATGATGATTGTTTGGGTGTATAGGTGTAGGAGGGAGCAATCATGGATACATGAGTTACCCAATCGTTTGTTTTGCCACCCTTCTTTATTTTCTTTTTGCCTTTTCTTGATTTTTTTTTGTATTACTGGTCGAGGCTATGGGAAATGAGAGCATGTTGTGTATGATATAGTCAATTATTACCCCTTAAGGTGGGGCAGTTCATTTCCCACCAGGGGTTGGGACGTGCATGGGTTCCTCAATGATTTTGGGGCACTCATAGGGCCCTAGGAACTAGGGTGATGGCCATAATAAAGGGTAGAGCTCATGCTCGACTTTTGCCCATGTGCTATATTAAATGTCCCGACCATCATTTGCATTTTATAATATTCTTTTTCTTTTGTTTCTTGCTTGTGGCCATGATATTCTTTTAACATTCTTTTAACTACATCAACCTCCGAGGCAACATTTCCAGGCCCAACCTAGACATGTGGACAAGGGGAGGGGGTGTGCCAGTGCCTTTTGTGCCTTGTTTGAATATGATGAAATAAGGGTTTTAATGTGCGGAGGGGAGTGAAAAATGTGGATGGGGAAAATAGGATCGTGCTACCAAAATCAAGGTTTCCCAAGTAGTGCCCTTCCTAAAGCCATAGGGTAGTAGGGGAGATCCCATGGGAGTAGGATTGGGGATTAAGCCCCCATTGGAGGTGAGGGAACAAAGAGTGCATTGAGATAATAGGAAAGTGGGGAAAAGTACAATAAACGATCACCTTTATAGGGATACAGAACAACCGCTCCCATAAATCATCAGTCATAGTAGATCTACCTCCTGATGCTCACATATCACCGTAGGAGATAAGAATGCTGCATTATGCTTTCTTTCCCATACTATTCTTCTCTTTTCCTTACCCATAGAATTTTGAATGAAATCCATTCCCTGTAGTACTAACGTTTCTCTAGTGGCCTGTGGACTAAATTAGCCTCATAAGGTTTCCATAAGTAATATGCTCTACCAATTTGAGTGATGCTCTGTTTTTGGTAGGGACCATTGTGAGAGAAACCTAGGCCTTATATGTTGAGGGGTTCTCAAAAAATTAATAGCACCCCCATTCATACGTTTACTAATGAAACCTTTCTCCTATATCATCTCTCTTTGTTTCTTTTGCTTGCCCCTTTCCTAGGCTACATCACCACTAATGGGTCTCTCTAAGTCGTCTTCTCAGGTAGGGCCATTGCTCTAGTGCTTGGTTCCACTCGTCTATTACATTACCCAGTTCAACACTAAGATTGCCAACTTTTTCTTCTTTCCTTCACTATTTGTGCTCCGGAGTCGTTAATTCTCCCCTATTTCATTTGCTATCTCATCTAATGTTGCCACCTCTTCTTCATCCCTACCTTTGCCACCTCTACTTCCTTTTCCTCTTCTCAACTTCACTCACTTCTCAACCTCATTGAGATTTGCTATTGTTATCACCTCCTTGTATGTGCAATCCATTTACTTTTATGTTGTAGGCTATGTTACCACAATCTAGCGAGCCCTAAGGAGGGTAAACCTATGGGTCAAAGAGCTAAAGTAAATGTGATAACAATGGGACAATGTCCCAGTATCATCATAGCTAGTGTTCCTTTCTCTTTATGGACTTTCACTGATGGGAGGAGTCTCGGTAGATAAACAATGATCTTTAATTGATGTTCTAGGGTTTGAGGTACTAGGTGATGAGGTATGACTTCTTAAGTGAAGCTTTATGTGATAATATGGCACTTCAAAAGGGTTTTCACTCCCTATAATAGACCTAGAAGAAACTTGCACGAGATCTAGGATTTTGTGTATTATCGTGCTTAAATGTATTCCTGAGATCAAGGCAAGGAGAAGAAAGGGCTTCTTATGATTTATTCCAATGAATACTAAGCTCATACAACCCTCGAAGAAGTCCCCAAGTCAAGGAAATGTAAACTAGGGTTTCCCTTCTAGGGCACACCTCGGGCAAGAGTTTTTATGGATGAAAACATAAGGGATTCTTGTCAAACTTTGAGTTCTTGTAGCTAAGACCCTAAGCTTGAAGTCTATGATCTCGGAATCCACCCTTTCACTCTCTAGAGAATTTCGCTCTATGCCCTAACCTAGTCATCGAAGAAGAAGGGACCGAAACTTTGGGAGAGGAAAATATAGCAAAAGAAGGGTTTGGTCATGAAATGGCTTAGAGCAGTGCCTTCTGCTCTTGGCTTATGGAGTCCTAGATGCTTCAGATTTTCCATAATCGTCTTTAAGGAGGCCAAGAATTAATGCCCTAGCTACCAACCCTCAACAATAACCCACTCAAAATTTATGGAGTTTTATGGAGGAAAACAAAATTTCATCCACTAGGAACATTCATCACATGTCATGCTATGACTAACATATGCAATTGCCAACGATATAGCTTTAGAAATAAATCTTCAGCAAATAGGGCACAATATAGCATTAATTTAGTTGCAACAATTCCATATATTAGATAGTTTTCAAGGATAAAACTTTAACAAGAGGCCCTTACAAGCTAACAATATGACATATCCATCCACAAATCAAGAGATAGCTCCAAATAAAATCAAATTTCAGTTTCAAATATCAAAATGCATCGAAGAAATCCAATAGCTAATCCAAAGAAAAAGTGTGGATTTTCCAAGTAGGCCGAAATTCCCAAGTGTGATGATGATACAATACAAATCAAGTTGAGTTTTATTTATATGAGACCTAGTAGGTCAAATTATTTTCCCAAGGACCCTAACATTATAAAAATGTGCAAAATACATGCCTTGATCACAAGCCGACCATGTATCTATTTCATTTTATGAAAAAATCATCCGACTGTTAGCCAAATTGATGATGTCATGCTGATGTCAGGCCATTGGAGGGCCACGTGGAGTCCTCTTGGTGCCAAAGTGTGTGAGAGGGCTCCATAAATCATAAACAAGGGGATGGCCCCTTGGTCTCCATTGAAGTCATCATGTGGGGCCCCAAAGTGAGTTTGGGGCACGAAAACTGGTCAAATGGGTCTCCTGATGATAAAATATCCTGTGATGCTCCAATACTGAGGGCTTTGACGATGGTGCTTGCCCTCCCATGTATCAAGGGATGAGACAAACCTCCTTTGGGCCTTGGATCGACTACCATATATTACAAAGCCAATCGGGACACACTGGTCCAACCACATCTTCTCGTGAATAATGTAGGGCAATGAGCAGACTGTTGAAGGTGTTGAGGGTGCCCATGGCATGGAATGATGCACTACACATGATTGGAGTCCAATGGCTCTCAACTCTTCCCCGGGGATGTCAATATGATCCTCAAGAGAGATTAGCGAGTAGAACCTTGGACATCCCTCAACAAGTGACAAAGTTACCCTTCAAATGGATTGATCTAGTTAGTTTTTGTAGTATTCTTTAGTTATCCACAAATCGCCTTAAGAAATATGTGAAATCAACTGAGGAAGATAATTCATGATGAACACCAAAGATTTCCTGAAAATGTTTCACATTATGGAGAAATGATCTCAACAATTTATAATGATATACGAAGGAGGGAGGTTTCTTTATTTATAGATTAGGATCTCAACATCTTTCCTCCTTTTGCTTGAAAAAAAAATTGACTTTTCATCCACAATATGCTTCACGACTACGTCAAATTACAAGTTATTTCATTACATTACCTAAAATTCTCAAAATAGGCGAGATGTTCAACCAATTAGTGGTTTTATTTGACCAAAGGAGGTCCTAATTAACCTAAGGGTATTGTTACCACACAATCTAGTAGGGCCCTAGCGAAGGGAAACCTAAGGGACAACTACTAGACTAATTGACAACAATGGGACAATGACCCACTGTCACCTCAGTCAAGGCACCCTGCCTTTTATGGACTTTCATTGATGGGAGTCATCCCGGTAGGAAGGGAATCACTAGGAATGAATAGGTCAATGATTTAGGTGTAAAGTGATTCCACTAAGCCCATTCAAGGAGAGATATAATGATGGCTCAATGCCTCATGGAAGCTAAAGGCTCTCCAAAAAATACCTAGGAGATCATGATTTAGGGCTTGAGATTTGCAATGATAATAGGTATGCCCAAAGTCAAGATTCCAGAAGATGCGGTGGGAGCTCTAAAGAAGCTTTATGTAATGATTTGAAACTTTGAAAATGTAATATCCCCAATTTTGATTTTTCATTTAATAGGACCCTATACTCATACTTTTACTCATGAACCCTTTCTCCCTTGTACTTCTTTACTTCATAATCAACTTGGGAATTCCTCCTCCTATATCCTCTCTCTTTGTCTTATTTGTTTTCACCTTTCCTAGGTTACATCACCACTAATGGGTCTCTCTAGGTCGTCTTCTTAGGTAGGGCCCGACCTAAGATGGCTTCTCCTTGGATGGGACCAATCATCATGCCTCTCCTTTGCCTATTAGGGACTTTGGTCTTGGTTGTCGCATCCTATAGACTGCAGCTATGGGATCACATCTCCAACCATTGCCCCAATGCTTGCTTCCACGTGTCTATTGCATTCCCTAGTTCAACACTAGCATTGTCAACTTTTTCTTCTTTCCTTCACTATTTGTGCTTTGGAGTTGTCAATTCTCACCTCTTTCATTTGCTATCTCAACTAGTGTTTCCATCTCTTATTGGCTTCAGTTTCTCATCTCTTTTGTTGTCCCCTCTTGGTATTTGGTTCAATTTTTAGGTCCTGGCTTTTGTAACTTTGATCTCTCTTTCCTTCACTTGTTCTTCCCTACCTTTGCCGTCTCTCCTTCCTTCTCCTATTCTCACCTTCACTCGCTTCTCAACCTTCATTGAGATTTTCTATTGTTATCGCCTCCTTATATGTGGCAAGCCATTTACTTTTATGTTGTAGTTTGTGTTACCACACAATCTAGAAGGTCACAAGGACGGAAAGACTAAGGGTCAAAGAGGTAGACTAAGTGATAACAATGGTACAATGTCCCACTGTCACACAACCAATGTCCCCTACTCTTTATGGACTTTCATCGATGGGATGAGTTCCGGTAGATAGAAAAATCACCTTTAATTGATATTGTAGGGTTTGAGGTACTAAGCGATGAGGTAGGACTTCTTAAGGGAAGCTCTATGTGATAGTATGGCACTTCGAAAGGGTGACCTAGAAGAAACTTGCACAAGATCTAGGGTTTTGTGAATTATCATGGTTAAAGGTACTCCCGAGATCAAGTCAAGGAGGAGAAAGGGTTTCTTATGATTTATTCCATTGAATACAAAGAAAAGCCCAAGTCAAGGAAATGCAAACTAGGGTTTATCTTCTAGGGCATACCTCGGGCAAGAGTTTTTATGTTTGTAAACACAAGGGATGCTTCTCAAACTTTGAGGACTTGTCGCTAAGACCCTAAGCTTGAAGTCTATTATATCGGAATCCACCCTTTCAATCTCTACGAAATTTCACTCTATGCCCTAAGCTAGTCATCCAAGAAGAGGGGACCAGAACTTTGGGAGAAGAGAATATGGAGAACGAAAAATTTGATCACGAAATGGTTTGGACTAGTGCCTTGTCATTTGGGCTTATGGAGTCCTAAATGCTTCATATTTGCCATAATTTCCTTTAAGGTGCTCAAGGATTGATGCCCTAGCTACTAACCCTCAACAATTACCCACTCAAATTTTATGGACTTTTATGTAGGAAAAGCAAAATTTCATCCACTAGGAACATTCATCACATGTCATGCTATGATTAACATGTGCAAATTGCCAACCAAATAGCTTTCAAAATAAATCTTCAGCAATTAGGACATAATATAACATTAATCTAGCTGCATCAATTCCATACATTAGACATTTTTTAAGAATGAGACATCAAAAAGAGGCACTTACCAGATGATGATATGATATATCCATCCACAAATCAAGATATAGCTCTAAATAAAATTAAATTTCAGCTCCAAATATCAAAATGAATCCAAGACATCCAATTGCCAACCCAAAGAAAAAGTTTGGATTTGCTAAGAAGGCTGAAGTTCCGAAGTGTAATGATGATCAAATACGGACGAAGTTGAGTTTAATTTAGATGAGATCAACTGCCATATAATGCTAAGCCAGCTTGGGCACACTAGTCCAAGCGCATCATCTCGTGAATAATGTAAGGAAATGAGTAGATCGTTGGAGGTGTTGAGGGTGCCCATGGCATGGAATGATGCTCTACACATGATGGGAGTCCCATGGCTCTCAATGCTTCACCCGAGGGTGTCAATATGATCCTCTAGTGGACTCGGACCCCAGTTAAGTTACCCAACCCATAATGAAACCACTTGCCAATTACTTATAATATCCAATGCGCATCCTCACAATTAGGTACAATAATTCATTGGTACATCTAAGTGAACCAAGCTTGTTTATCAAGGGCACATTGAGACTTCATAGTGGGCTTCCTTTATAAGTTCAGTGTTACCTCCCTAGGTAGGAGTGGATAATAAACAACCCTATTAGGTGTTCTCAATTCCTACGGGGGAAGACAAGTGCTTGGTACATCCCTTAATTGATAGGTGTCACGTGAATGATGATGAATGGATGGGGACTCGAATATCTCAAGTCCAAATTCCATGGGTTCAAGGATGGCAATGATGATTATTTGGGTGTATAGGTGTAGGAGGGAGAAATCGTGGATACATGAGTTACCCAATTCTTTGTTTTGCCACCCTTCTTTATTTTCCTTTTTCCTTTTCTTGATTTTTTTTTTGTATTATTGGTTGGAGCTCAGGGAAATGAGAGCCTGTTGTGTATGATATAGTCAATTATTACCCCTGTAATGTGGGGCAGTTCATTTCCCACCAGGGGTTGGGACGTGCATGGGTTCCTCAATGATTTTGGGGCACTCATAAGTCCCTAGGAACTAGGGTGATGGCCATAATAAAGGGTAGAGCCCATGCTCGAGTTTTGTCCATGTGCTATATTAAATGTCCCGACCATCATTTGGATTTTATAATATTCTTTTTCTTTTGTTTCTTGCTTGTGGTCATGATATGCTTTTAACATTCTTTTAACTACATCAACCTCCGAGGCAACATTTCCAGGCCCAACCTAGACATGTGGACAAGGGGAGGGGGTGTGCTACTGCCTTGTGTGCCTTGTGTGAATATGATGAAATAAGGGTTTTAATGTGCAGAGGGGAGTGAAAAATGTGGATGGGGAAAACAAGACCATGCTACCAAAATCAAGGTTTCCCAAGTAGTGCCCTTCCTAAAGCCATAGGGCATTAGGGGAGATCCCACGGGACTAGGATTGAGGATTAACCCCCCATTTGAGGTGAGGGAACAAAACTACAATGAAAACCCTTCCTTTTTTACAAGTCAGTCAGTAATCCATACCTAGGATGCCCAAGGGAAAACAAGCATAAGCTCCCAATTACACAATGAGAAACATACCTTTTGGGTTGGATAGCCCACCTACAAACATATGTTCTCGAAATATGGGCGGGGGGACACATGACTGATGCAGGGAGTAGAGATCAAATGGCACAATGTATCAGCTACACTGGTGGCTTTCAGGGGCTACCGGCTGTTAACTGATGAGAGATCTAGGATAAATTTTTCTCTACGGGTCACCCACTTTTGGTGGGTAACATGCTTTTTTGGCACTAAGATTACGACACTCGCATCTCGTGTGACTCAACAAGCTCCTACATCATCAACTGCCATCAAGTACAAGTATGGATCTTCTAATTGTTCTTGCTTTCCTTTCTATTTTCATTTATCTTTTTGATATTTTTCATTCTAGTTATGGTTTGGTATTACCACCCAAAGCCCTCCCTTTAAATGAAAATGCCTTATATATACAAGTGAGACCCTAGGGCTAAAGGAAGGTACAAGATAAACCCTAGGGATAATGGAAGAGTGATACTTAGTGTAACCTTAGTATCTTCTTCACACATTTTAGGCCAATTGTTCTCTGACACAGGGGTAAATACATAAAAGAAACTAAGTCTAATGAATGATAATAATTTCAAAGTGTTTTAGACTTAGGATTAATATGATTTGTGATATTTCATGATCTATATTGTAGATTTATGCAAATAGAAAATAAAAGGATGGGATTTTATTTTTATTTTTGAGAGTGGTTGAAAGGAAACAATAATGTTTAAATTAGAATTATGACTATCGGGTCTAAAAGCCAAATTTGGAGGGCTATTTGTTTAAGAATGACTAGACCAACAAAGTTGCAAATTGCATATTGTATCCAACCCTATCTTGTCATCAATTGATGCAAAAATTTTCTTTGAAAGGGCCTGTTACCGCAAAATTTTGCAGGCCTAGTGCAAATCCTCACCAGGAAGATCCAGACCTTGTGGCAACAACAGATTAGCCACCACTATCACCTCAACAACCTTTCTCCAGCTATATAGTAATATATTGCACCACAGGAAAAATTCCCTGTATGTGGATCACCTAGAGTATAGTCAACAAGGAAGGTTTAAACAATGTGGCATGCTTAACGAGTCTAGAATCAAAATGTAATCGGTCAAATCTTATATGAACATCAAAGTGAAGAAACTCACTGGTTTACTTTTTATTTTTTATGTTTATATTTTTCTATATATTATTTTATGTATATATTTTTCTATTGTTAAGGCTCTCTAAATAGTAAAAATTAAGGACAATCACAAATTTTAGTAAAAAGAGATGGTTGTTTCATGGAATAAGGAGCATGCTTTATTTCCACTAGGGCTATGCGGTCAAATCGATGCCCCTCTTGAGTTGGTTGATCAATGTTTGTGGATTATGGCTGGAGGTGGAACCCCAAAAGTTAAAAGAGGTCGTGCCTAATCAAGAGCAAGTTTTGAAGCCAATCCCTACTAGAAAGGATTATACTTAGGGAAAAGCCTTCAACAAATAGCCCAATTATGATGCAAAATAAACTGAAGCCATTGGTGAGGAGCACTAGGGCATCGCCCAACAAGAAGAAACAAACTTCACCTTACACCAATAAGAGAGATGCGTGAGTAAAACCCTAGGCATCCCTCAGCAAGTGACAAAGCTTCCTTTCAAATGGATTGATCTAGTTCGTTGTTATAATATTCTTTATTTGTCCACAAATCGCCTTAAGAAATATGTGAAATAAACCAAGAAACGTAATTCATGATGAACACCAAATATTTCATGAAAATGTTTCACATTATGGAAAAACGATCTCTACAATTCACAATGATTTGCAAAGGAAGGAAATTTCTCTATTTATAGATTATGATCTCAACATCTTTCCTCCTTTTGGTTGAAAATATAATCGACATTTCATCCATAATATGCTTCATGATTAAGTCAAACTACAATTTATTTCATTACATTAGTTAAATTTCAAAATAGGTGAGACATCCAACCAATTAGAGGTTTTATTTGACAAAAGGAGGTCCGAATTGACCCAAGGATACAACGTTCCATCAAGAAATAGCTTGAAATTCCTTGAAAAATTAACTTGATTTCTTAGGAAGTCAAAAATTCCACTTTGTCTGTATAGTGTTGCTTGAATGGGGATGTTGGCCTTTCCAATGGTTAGTATAATGTTGATGACCTCCCTTTGCTTGGTACGAGGATGATTCAAACCACGCTTTTAGGCTCCTTGCTTGATGGTTGATTCGAAGAACAAAGAGTGCATTGAGATAATAGGAAAGTGATGGGAAAAGTACAATAAATAATCACTTTTATAAGGCTACGGAACAAGTGCTCCCATCAATCATGAGTCGTAGTAGATCTATCTTCTGATGCTTGCATATTAGCGTAGGAGATCAGAATGCCGCATGATGCTTTCTTTCCCATACTATTCTTCTCTTTTCCTTACCCATCTAATTTTGAATGAAATCCATTCCTTCTAGTACTAACCTTTCTCTAGTGGCTTGTGGACTATACTAGCCTGATAAGGTTTCCATAAGTAATATGCTCTACCAGGTTGAGTGATGCTCTATTTTTGGGGAGGGGACCATTTTGAGAGAAACCTAGGCCTTATATGTTGAGTGTTTCTCAAAAAATTAATAGCACCCCCATTCATACTTTTACTAATGAACCCTTTCTCCTATATCCTCTCTCTTTATTTCTTTTGCTTGCCCCTTTCCTATGCTACATCACCACTAATGGGTCTCTCTAGGTCGTCTTCTCAAGTACGGCCCAACTTGAGATGGCTTGTCCTTAAATGGGACCAAAAAGCATGCCTCTCCTTTGCCTATTAGGTGCTTTGGTCTTGGTTGTCGCATCCTATACATTGCAACTATGGGATCACATATCCAACCATTACTCCAGTGCTTGGTTCCACTCGTCTATTGAATTACCTAGTTCAACACTAGGATTGCCAACTTTTTCTTTTTTCCTTCATTATTTGTGCTCCAGAGTCATCAATTCTCACCTATTTCATTTGCTATCTCAAATATTGTTGCCACCTCTTCTTGTTGTTAGTTGTTCATCTCTATTGTTGTCCCCTCTTGCATATTTGGTTTGGTTTGTCGGTCCTGTCTTCAATAAATTTGATCTCTTTCCTCCACTAGTTTATCCCTACCTTTGCAACCTCTCCTTCCTTTTCCTCTTCTCAACTTCACTCGCTTCTTAACCTCATTGAGATTTGTTATTGTTATCACCTCCTTGTATGTGGCAAGCCATTTACTTTTATGTTGTAGGTTGTGTTACCACAATCTATCAGGCCCTAAGGAGGGAAATCCTATGGGTCAAAGAGCTAAACTAAGTGTGATAACAATGGGACAATGTCCCACTGTCATCACAGCTAGTGTTCCTTGCTCTTTACGGGCTTTCACTGATGGGAGGAGTCTCGGTAGATAAACAATCATCTTTAATTGATGTTCTAGGGTTTGAGGTACTAGGTGATGAGGTATGACTTCTTAAGGGAAGCTTTATGCGATAATATGGCACTTCAAAAGAGTTTTCGCTCCCTATAATAGACCTAGAAGAAACTTGCACGAGATCTAGGGTTTTGTGAATTATTGTGGTTAAAGGTACTCCCGAGATCAAGGCAAGGAGAAGAAAGGTCTTCTTATGATTTATTCCAATGAATACTAAGCTCATACAGGCCTCGAAGAAGTCCCCAAGTCAAGGTAATGTAAACTAGGGTTTCCCTTCTAGGGCACACCTCAAGCAAGAGTTTTTATGGATGAAAATTTAAGGTGTTCTTGTCAAACTTCAAGTTCTTGTAACCGGAGAAATGATCTCAAAAATTTACAATGATCTCCAAAGGACGGAGGTTTCTCTATTTATAGATTAGGATCTCAACATCTTTCCTCGTTTTGCTTGAAAAAAAAATCGAATTTTCATCCACAATATGCTTCACGACTAACTCAAACTACAAGTTATTTCATTACATTACTTAAAATTCTCAAAATAGGTGAGATGTTCCACAAATTAGTGGTTTGGTTAGACCAAAGGAGGTGCTAATTAACCTAAGGGTATTGTTACCACACAATCTAGTAGGGCCCTAGCGAAGGGAAGCCTAAGGGACAACTACTACACTAATTGACAGCAATGGGACAATGACCCATTGTCACCTCAGTCAAGGCACCCTGCCTTTTATAGACTTTCACTGATGGGAGTCATCCCAGTAGGAAGGGAATCACTAGGAATTAATAGGTCAGTGATTTAGGTGTGAAGTGATTCCACTAAGCCCATTCAAGGAGAGATATAATGATGGCTCAATGCCTCATGGAAGCTCCAAATAAATCCAAATTTCATCTCCAAATATCAAAATGCATCTAAGACATCCAATAGCTAATCCAAAGAAAAAGTGTGGATTTATCCAAGTAGGCCGAAATTCCAAAATTGATGATGTCATGCTGAGGTCAGGCCATTGGAGGGCCACGTGGAGTCCTCTTTGTTCCAAAGTCTGTGAGAGGGCTCTCTAGGACATCATCACCACTAATGGGACTCTCTAGGCCATCTTCTTAGTTAGGGCCCGACCTCATATGGCTTCTCTTTGGATGGGATCAATCAACATGCCTCTCCTTTGCCTCTTAGGGACTTTGGTCTTGGTTGTCGTGTCCTATAGACTGCAACTATGGGATCACATCTCCAACCATTTCCCCAACGCTTGCTTCCACGCGTCTATTGCATTCCCTAGTTCAACACTAGCATTGCCAACTTTTTCTTCTTTCCTTCACTATTTTTGCTCCAAAGTTGTCAATTCTCACCTCTTTCATTTGCTATCTCAACTAGTGTTTCCACCTCTTCTTGGCTTCAATTGCTCATCTCTATTGTTGTCCCCTCTTGTGTATTTGGTTCAGTCTTTTGGTCCTGGCTTTTATAACTTTGATCTCTCTTTCCTCCACTCGTTCTTCCCTACCTTTGCCGCCTCTCCTTCCTTCTCCTCTTCTCACCTTCACTCGCTTCTCAGTCTTCATTGAGATTTGCTATTGTTATCACCTCCTTGTATGTGGCAAGCCATTTGCTTTTATGTTGTAGGTTGTGTTACCACACAATCTCACAGGCCCTAAGGAGGGAAATACTAAGGGTCAAAGAACTAGACTAAGTGATAACAATGGGAACCTCTAGGCCATCTTCTTAGTTAGGGCCCGACCTCAGATGGCTTCTCCTTGGATGGGATCAATCATAATGCCTCTCCTTTGCCTCTTAGGGACTTTGGTCTTGGTTGTCGTGTCCTATAGACTGCAACTATGGCATCACATCTCCAACCATTTCCCCAATGCTTTCTTCCACGCGTCTATTGCATTCCCTAGTTCAACACTAGCATTGTCAACCTTTTCTTCTTTCCTTCATTATTTGTGATCCAAAGTTGTAAATTCTCACCTCTTTCATTTGCTATCTCAACTAGTGTTTCCACTTCTTCTTGGCTTCAATTGCTCATCTCTATTGTTGTCCCCTCTTATGTATTTGGTTCAGTCTTTTCGTCCTGGCTTTTATAACTTTGATCTTTCTTTCCTCCACTCGTTCTTCCCTACCTTTGCCACCTCTCCTTCCTTCTCCTCTTCTCACCTTCACTCGCTTCTCAGTCTTCATTGAGATTTGCTATTGTTATCGCATCCTTGTATGTGGCAAGCCATTTGCTTTTATGTTATACGTTGTGTTACCACACAATCTCACAAGCCCTAAGGAGGGAAATACTAAGGGTCAAAGAGCTAGACTAAGTGATAACAATGGGACAATGTCCCACTGTCACACAACCAATGTCCCCTACTCTTTATGGACTTTCACCAATGGGAGGAGTTTCGGTACATAAAAAATCACCTTTAATTGATATTTGTAGGGTTTGAGGTACTAGGCGATGAGGTAGGACTTCTTAAGGGAAGCTCTATGTGATAGTATGGCACTTTAAAAAGGTGACCTAGAAGAAACTTGCACGAGATCAAGTCAAGGAGAAGAAAGGGCTTCTTATGATTTATTCCATTGAATTTTCAGAAGACCCCAAGTCAAGGAAATGCAAACTAGGGTTTATCTTCTAGGGCACACTTCAGGCAAGAGTTTTTATGTTTGTAAACACAAGGGATGCTTCTCAAACTTTGAGGACTTGTCGCTAAGACCCTAAGCTTGAAGTCTATTATATCGGAATCCACCCTTTCACTCTTTCGGGAATTTCACTCTATGCCCTAAGCTAGTTGTCCAAGAAGAGGGGACCAGAACATTGGGAGAAGAAAATATGGGGAACGAAAAATTTGATCACGAAATAGTTTGGAGTAGTGCCTTCTCCTTTGGGCTTATGGAGTCCTAAATGCTTCAGATTTTCCATAATTGCCTTTAAGGTGCTCAAGGATTGATGCCCTAACTACCAACCCTCAACAATTACCCACTCAAATTTTCTGGAGTTTTATGCAGGAAAAACAAAATTTCATCCACTATGAACATTCATCACATGTCATGCTATGAGTAACATGTGCAATTTTCCAACCAAATAGCTTTCAAAATAAATCTTCAACAATTAGTGCACAATATAACATTAATCTAGCTGCAAGAATTCCATACATTAGACATTTTTTAAGTATGAGACATCAAGAAGAGGCACTTACCAGATGACAATATGATATATGCATCCAGAAATCAAGAGATAGCTGTAAATAAAATCAAATTTCAGCTCCAAATATCAAAATGCATCCAAGACATCCAATCACTAACCCAAAGAAAAAGTTTGGATTTGCCAAGAAGACCAAAGTTCCCAAGTGTGATGATGATCAAATACGAATGAAGTTGAGTTTTATTTATATGAGATCAACTGCCATATAATGCTAAGCCAGCCTGGGCACACTGGTCCAAGCGCATCATCTCGTGAATAATGTAGGGAAATGAGTAGCTTGTTGAAGGTGTTGAGGGTGGCCATGGCATGGAATGATGCTCTACACATGATGGGAGTCACATGGCTCTCAACGCTTCACCTGAGGGTGTCAATATGATCCTCTAGTGGACTTGGTCCCCACTTAAGTTGCCCAACCCATGATGAAACCACTTGCAATTGCCAACCAGATAGCTTTCAAAATAAATCTTCAAAAATTATGGCACAATATAACATTAATCTAGTTGCAACAATTCCATATATTAGACATTTTTCAAGGATATAGCTTCAACAATAGGCACTTAAAAGCTAACAATATGACATATCCATCCACAAATCAAGAGACAGCTCCAAATAAAATCAAATTTCAGCTCCAAATATCAAAATGCATCCAAGACATCCAATAGCTAATCCAAAGAAAAAGTGTGGATTTGCCAAGTAGGCCGAAATTCCCAAGTGTGATGATGATCCAATACAAATGAAGTTGAGGTTTATTTATATGAGACCTAGTAGGTCAAATTATTTGCCCAAGGCCCCTAACATTATAAAAATGTTGTAATATTCCTAATTAGCCATGGCTAATTGGAATATTCGATTTTGCTTATTTTTGCCTTCTATAGTTATTTATGAATAAAAAGGTGAGGGAAAGGGGACATGACTCACCTTTAGAATAAAAGTCACTTCCTAGTAGCACAACGTTGTGACTTAAAGGGGAGCCAAGGGGGCCAAAGGGGGACGCCGAGATGGAGCCCACGCAGACACTTGGAGGGACTGCGCAGAAGGGAAGGAACACGTGGCAAGAAGGGAATTATGCTGGAGAAGGTGGGCCTTGGGATTGCGAGAGGCAAAGGCTATAAAGGAGAAAGGAGCTTCCTCATTTTGGCATTCGGTTATGTGCATTTGAGCTAGTCACTTCGAATTAGAGCACATTGGCTGTTTAGCTAGTCTGCAGCACTGTTTAGTGCATTGAGTGTCTCCGTTCGGAGATCTCACCCTTAGCCCCGGGGGACTTCGAGTGCCTACTCGGGCAAGGTATTTCCATCAGCATTTTGGTAGTAGTTTCATCAGCATTTCTGGCAGGAGGATTGAGCATCTTGGAGGACTGCGCAACACTGAGAGGGATGACGCAGTCCTTTCTGGCTTGAGGGTTTGCAGTAGGATTTGTGCTAGGAGATTGAGCAGGGGATCAACCCTTGAATATTTGAGGGTTTGGCAGAGGAAAGGTTTCATTCAATGGCAGCGCAGAGCCTTGAGAGATTGTGCAGAACCCCAAGCGGGTGATTTTCAGGGGTCGACCATTCCAGGAAATCTTTCTTGGTTTTTCTGGGTTTCTTGAATAGAGTCCGATTCCAGAGTTTCAGCCTTTTCTAAGGAGGGGAAAAAACCCAAATCCTCATTCGATTTCCAGCAGCTGGGACACAGATCAGTGTGAGGCCATTCCTTTGCTATTCCGAGAGTATTTCTTCACTTGCCTTGTGCAAGTTGAGGTGTCGTCTTTCTGATCACCTCTTGTGCTCATTTTATTGGTCAGTATAATAAAATGGCTTAGCATTTCTTGTTTCATTTCTTGAGTATTTGTTTATGTTTCATGTATACATTGTTGTTTGCTGCATTTCTCAAGTATTTGCTTATGTTCATGTATACATTGTTGTTTGTTGCACTATTGTTATTTCATCTCTGTGAGTTTTCTGGCTAGTATACTACTTGTACGTTTTTCTGGTTGGGGTTTGCTGGTATTTGAGAAATATTCTTGGGAAGGGATATTACAAATGTGCAAAATATATGCCTTGGTCACAAGTCGACCATGTATCTATTTCATATTATGAAATAATCATTCGACTGTTAGCCAAATTGATGATGTCATGTTGATGTCAGGCCATTGGAGGGCCATGTGGAGTCCTCTTTGTTCCAAAGTGTGTGAGAGGGATCCATAAATCATCAACAAGGAGATGGCACCTTGGTCTCCATTGAAGTCATCATGTGGGGCCCCAAAGTGAGTTTGGGGCACGAAAATTGGTCAAATGGGTCTCCTGATGATAAATTAGCTTGTGATGATCCAATACTGAAGGCTTTGACGATGGTGCTTGCCCTCCCATGTATCAAGGGGTGAGACAAACCTCCTCTAGGCCTTGGATCAACTGCCATATAATGCAAAGCTGGTCGGGGCACACTGGTACAACCACATCATCTTGTGAATAATGTAGGGCAATGAGCAAACTATTGAAGGTGTTGAGGGTGCCCATGGCATGAAATGATGCACTACACATGATGGGAGTCCAATGGCTCTCAACTCTTCCCTCGGGCGTGTCAATATGATCCTCAAGAGAGATTTGCGAGTAGAACCTTGGACATCCCTCAACAAGTGACAACATTTCCCTTCAAATGGATTGATCTAGTTAGTTTTTGTAGTATTCTTTAGTTATCCATAAATCGCCTTAAGAAATATGTGAAATCAACTGAGGAAGATAATTCATGATGAACACCAAAGATTTCATGAAAATGTTTCACGTTATGGAGAAATGATCTCAACAATTTATAATGATCTACAAAGGAGGGAGGTTTCTCTATTTATAGATTAGGATCTCAACATCTTTCCTCGTTTTGCTTGAAAAAACAATCGACTTTTCATCCACAATATGCTTCACGACTAAGTCAGATTACAAGTTATTTCATTACATTACTTAAAATTCTCAAAATAGGTGACATGTTCAACCAATTAGTGGTTTGATTTGACCAAAGGAGGTCCTAATTAACCTAAGGGTATTGTTACCACACAATCTAGTAGGGCCCTAGCGAAGGGAAGCCTAAGGGACAACTACTAGACTGAGTGACAACAATGGGACAATGACCCACTGTCACCTCAGTCAAGGCACCCTGCCTTTTATAGACTTTCACTGATGGGAGTCATCCTGGTAGGAAGGGAATCACTAGGAATGAATAGGTCAATGATTTAGGTGTGAAGTGATTCCACTAAGCCCATTCAAGGAGAGATATAATGATGGCTCAATGCCTCATGGAAGCCAAAGGCTCTCCAAAATATACGTAGGAGATCATGATTTAGGGCTTGAGATTTGCAATGATAATAGGTATGCCTAAGGTGAAGATTCCAGAAGATGCGGTGGGAGCTCTAAAGAAGCTTTATGTGATGATTTGAAACTTTGAAAATGTAATATCCCCAATTTTGATTTTTTATTTAATATGACCCTTTACTCATACTTTTACTCATGAACCCTTTCTCCTTTATACTTCTTTACTTCATAATCAACTTGGGGAATTCCTCCTCCTATATCCTCTCTCTTTGTTTCATTTGTTTTCACCTTTCCTAGGTTACATCACCACTAATGGGTCTCTCTAGGTCATCTTCTTAGGTAGGGCCCGACCTGAGATGGCTTCTCCTTGGATGGGACCAATCATCATGCCTCTCCTTTGCCTATTAGGGACTTTGGTCTTGGTTTTCTCATCCTATAGACTGCAGCTATGGGATCACATCTCCAACCATTTCCCCAATGCTTGCTTCCACGCAGCTATTGCATTCCCTAGTTCAACACTAGCATTGTCAACTTTTTCTTCCTTCCTTCACTATTTGTGCTCTAAAGTTGTCAATTCTCACCTCTTTCATTTGCTCTCTCAACTAGTGTTTCCACCTCTTCTTGGCTTTAGTTGCTCATCTCTACTGTTGACCCCTCTTGCGTATTTGGTTCAGTTTTTTGGTTAGGCTTTTGTAACTTTGATCTCTCTTTCCTCCACTCATTCTTCCCTACCTTTTCCGCCTCTCCTTCCTTCTCCTCTTGGCACCTTCACTTGTTTCTCAACCTTCATTGAGATTTTCTATTGTTATCGCCTCCTTGTATGCGGCAAACCATTTACTTTTATTTTGTAGGTTGTGTTACCACACAATCTAGCAGGCCCTAAGGAGGGAAAGAATAAGGGTCAAAGAGCTAGACTAAGTGATAACAATGGGACAATGTCCCACTGTCACACAACCAATGTCCCCTGCTCTTTATGGACTTTTACCGATGGGAGGAGTTCCGGTAGATAAAAAATCACCTTTAATTGATATTGTAGGGTTTGAGGTACTAGGCGATGAGGTAGGCGTTCTTAAGGGAAGCTCTATGTGATAGTATGGTACTTCAAAAGGGTGACCTAGAAGAAACTTGCACGAGATCTAGGGTTTTGTGAATTATCATGGTTAAAGGTACTCTCGAGATCAAGTCAAGGAGAAGAAAGGGCTTCTTATGATTTATTCCAATGAATACACAGAAGATCCCAAAGTCAAGGAAATGCAAACTAGGGTTTATCTTGTAGGGCACACCTCGGGCAAGAGCTTTTATGTTTGTAAACACAAGGGATGCTTCTCAAACTTTGAGGACTTGTCGCTAAGACCCTAAGCTTGAAGTCTATTATATCGGAATCCATCGTTTCATTCTCTACGAAATTTCACTTTATGCCCTAAGCTAGCCGTCCAAGAAGAGGGGACCAGAACTTTGGGAGAAGAAAATATGGAGAACGAAAAATTTGATCACTAAATGGTTTGGAGCAATGCCTTCTCCTTTGGGCTTATGGAGTCCTAAATGCTTCAAATTTTCCATAATTGCCTTTAAGGTGCTCAAGGATTGATGCCCTAGCTACCAACCCTCAACAATTACCCACTCAAATTTTATGGAGTTTTATAGAGGAAAACAAAATTTCATCCACTAGGAACATTCATCACATGTCATGCTATGAGTAACATGTGAAATCTGCCAACCAAATAACTTTCAAAATAAATCTTCAACAATGAGGGCACAATATAACATTAATCTAGCTGTAACAATTCCATACATTAGACATATTTTAGGAATGAGACATCAACAAGAGGCACTTACTAGATGACAATATGATATATCCATCCACAAATCAAGAGATAGCTCTAAATAAAATCAAATTTTAGCTCCAAATATCAAAATACATCCAAGACATCCAATCGCTAACCCAAAGAAAAAGTTTGGATTTGCCAAGAAGGCCGAAGTTCCCAAGTGTGATGATGATCAAATACAAATGAAGTTGAGTTTTATTTATATGAGATCAGTTGCCATATAATGCTAAGCCAGCCTAGGCACACTGGTCGAAGCACATCATCTCGTGAATAATGTAGCGAAATGAGTAGATTGTTGAAGGACTTGAGGTTGCCCATGGCATGGAATGATGCTCTACACATGATGGGAGTCCCATGGCTCTCAATGCTTCACACGAGGGTGTCAATATGATCCTCTAGTGGACTTGGGCCCCACTTAAGTTGCCTAACCCATGATGAAACCACCTGCCAATTACCTATAATATCCAATGTGCATCCTCACAATTAGGTACAATAATTCATTGGTACATCTACGTGAACCAAGCTTGTTTATCAAGGGCACATTGAGACTTCATAGTGGGCTTCCTTTATAAGTTCAGTGTTACCTCCCTAGGTAGGAGTGGGTAATAAACAACCCTATTAGGTGTTCCCAGTCCCTAAGGGGGAAGACAGGTGCCTGGTACATCCTTTAATTGATAGGTGTCACGTGAATGATGATGAATGGATGGGGACTCGAATGTCTCAAGTCCAAATGCCATGGGTTCAAGGATGGAAATGATGATTATTTGGGTGTATAGGTGTAGGAGGGAGCAATCGTGGATACATGAGTTACCCAATCCTTTGTTTTGCCACCCTTCTTTATTTTCCTTTTGCCTTTTCTTGATTTTTTTTGTTACTGGTCGGGGCTCAGGGAAATGAGAGCATGTTGTGTATGATATAGTCAATTATTACCCCCTTAAGGTGGGGCAACTCATTTCCCACCAGGGGTTGGGATGTGCATGGGTTCCTCAGTGATTTTGGGGCACTCATAAGGCCCTAGGAACTAGGGTGATGGCGATAATAAAGGGTAGATCTCATGCTCGACTTTTGCCCATGTGCTATATTAAATGTCCCGACCATCATTTGCATTTTATAATATTCTTTTTCTTTTGTTTCTTGCTTGTGCTCATGATATGCTTTTAACATTCTTTTAACTACATCATCCTCCGAGGCAACATTTCTAGGCCCAACCTAGACACGTGGACAAGGGGAGGGGGTGTGCCAGTACCTTGTGTGCCATGTGTGAATATGATGAAATAAGGGTTTTAATGTGCGGAGGGGAGTGAAAAATGTGGATGGTGAAAACAGGACCGTGCTACCGAAACCAAGGTTTCCCATGTAGTGCCCTTCCTAAAGCCATAGGGCAATAGGGGATATCCCACGGGACTAGGATTGAGGATTAACACCCCATTTGAGGTGAGGGATCAAAGCTACGGTCAAAGCCCTTCCTTTTTTCCAAGTCACTCAATAATCCGTACCTAGGATGCCCAAGGGAAAACAAGCATAAGCTCCCTATTACGCAATGAAAAACATACCTTTTGGGTTGGATAGCCCACCTTCAAACATATGTTCTCGAAATATGGGTGAGGGGACACATGACTGATGTAAGGAGTAGAGATCAAATGGCACAATGTATCAACTACACTGGTGGCTTTCAGGGGCTACTGGCTGTTGGCTGAAGAGAGATCTAGGAGAAATTTTTCTCCTATGGGTCACCCACTTTTGGTGGGTAACATGCTTTTTTGGCACTAAGATTACAACACTCGCATCTCTTGTGTGACTCAACAAGCTCCTACATCATCAACTGCCATCAAGTACAAGTATGGATCTTCTAATTCTTCTAGCTTTCCTTTCTATTTTCATTTATCTTTTTGATATTTTTCATTCTAGTTATGGCTTTGTATTACCACCCAAAGCCCTCCCTTTAAATGACAATGCCTTATATATACAAGTGAGACCCTAGGGCTAATGGAAGGTACAAGATAGACCCTAGGGATAATGGAAGAGTGATACCTAGTGTAACCTTAGTATCTTCTTCTCACATTGTAGGCCAATTGTTCTCTGGCACAAGGGTAAATACATAAAAGAAACTAAGTCTAATAAATGATAATAATTTCAAAGTGGTTTAGACTTGGGATTAATGTGATTTGTGATATTTCATGATCTATATTGTAGATCTATGCAAATAGAAAATAAAAGGAAGGGATTTTTTTATTTTTGATAGTGGTTGAAAGGAAACAATAATGTTTAAATTAGAATTATGACTATCGGGTCTAAAAGCCAAATTTGGAGGGCTATTTGGTTAAGAAAGATTGGACCAACAAAGTTGCAAATTGCATATTGTATCCAAACCTATCTTGTTATCAATTGAAAGGGCCTGTTACCGCAAAATTTTGCAGGCCTAGTGCAAATCCTCACGAGGAAGATCCAGACCTTGTGGCAACAACAGATTTGCCACCACTATCACCTCAACAACCTTTCGCCAGCTATATAGTAATATATTGCACCACAGGAAAGAATTCCCTGTATGTGGATCACCTAGAGTATATTCAACAAGGAAGGTTTAAACGATTTGGCATGCTTAACGAGTCTAGAATCAAAATGTAATCGGTCAAATCTTATATGAACATCAAAGTGAATAAACTCACTGATTTACTTTTTATTTTTTATGGTTATATTTTTCTATATATTATTTTATGTATATATTTTTCTATTGTTATGGCGTTTCTAATAGTAAAAATTAAGGACAATTGCAGAATTTAGTAAAAAGAGGTGGTTGTTTGGTGGAATAAATGAGTGTGCTTCATTTCTGTTAAATTGGCAACTAGGGCCAAACTCCATGTGGGTCAGCTTATTTATGGCAGCTGATATTTTTATTGGATCCCTCTTGTCGAGAGGTGTAGGATTGATCTAAAGATCATCTGATTCCAATAAGTATTTATGGAGATATGAATTTATTTTGATTATGTAATTATTATCAAGCCGACCAGCTCTTATGTAGGCTCTAGAAGCCCAAACGTCATGTCTATTCAACCTATATGTTTTTGGTATAAATAGATGAGGATTTGATGTCATTTTAACACACATTCTTGAGTGATCTCCTCCTCTCCACGTCTTGGGTTTTTGGAGAAGGAGTGAGACACCAAGAGTGATACGCTGGCCTTATGGAAATGCCCTAGCCGCAGTACAACACAGTCATGGTAAAACGTTGTTATACGCTGTCAAGGGTGCCACAGTCATCAAACCACAGTCAATAGAGGATGTAATGTTCTCGGATCTGTAAAGTCATTTATACGCAGGGCATAAAGATTAATACACAGGTCATGACACATACAATAGATACGTTGTTCGTTACGTTGGTCAATAATACATTGATACGCTTTTCATATATACGCTAATACGTTGTTCATTACACGCTAATACGCTGTTCATTACGCTGGTCAATGGAAACATGTATACGCTAGGAACAGAACTCGGGTTTTATCTCTGGAATCCACGTACAGGTATATATGGAACGTTGAAGCCCGCGGTTTGGAACGCAGGTAATATATGAAGCCTGCAGTTTGGAACGCAGGTAATATATGGAGCCCACAGTCAGATTATAAATGGAACGCAGGTAATATATGGAGCCCGCAGTCAGATTATAAATGGAACGCAGGTAATATATGAAGCCCGCAGTTGGATTATATATGGAACGCAGGTAATATATGAAGCCCGCAGTTTGGAATGCAGGTAATATATGAAGCCCGCAGTCAGATTATATATGGAACGCAGGTAATATATGAAGCCCACAGTTTGGATAATATATGGAGCGCAGGTCATATATGAAGCCCACAGTTTATATATGGAACGCAGGTCATATATGGAGATCATAGTCATATATGGAACCCGCAAGCCAGCAGTGGTTAGGGTTTGAAGCAGTAGGACTACGTTCTCTGCATAACTATTATAGCATAGAAGATCACTATATATATCTCGGCATTCTCCCAGTCATCTGTAGGGATATGACTTATACTTGGTGATCAATAAGTATATAAGGAATGATCTTCGTATGTTCTTATGATCTCGATGGCTCTAATATGAATGTGCATCATGATGATCTCAGCGGAAGGAATGATGAAGTAAAGATGCAGCATGATAAACAACAGTGATAGAATGGCATACCTGTAGCAGCCCTATCACAATGTACAGCAGTGATAGAATGCCATCTGTTAGAACATCAGCATGATGATGCACATGAGTATGGGCAGCATGATGATGGATAAGATCATGGACATGGGCATCATGATTAGTGCAGCATGGTGCAATATGCAGTGGTACATCAAGAGAACCAGATGCAACACGATGATAAGTGAAGGAGTCACCTTGGAGAATCAGTTGAAGCAGAATGTCTTCAACTGATCTCATCATTATTCGAAATGATCTATGCTAGATCTAGATAAGTCACAGTGTTGACTTCTGTTGTAAATGTACTCTCTCTCTCTCTTTCTCTGCTGAACATTGAAGAACATAAAAGAAGAATTGATCAAGCGTTTCCCCACATTGTGGGGTTTGTCCTTGGCTCACGCCACATCTTGTGTCCTCTTGTCTTGGCTTATCTTCTACGATTTATATTTATGTTCTATCTGCAGTTTACTTTAATGCTGATGTGATTGCTAACTATGAAAATTTAAATAAATTTCTCTAGCATAGAACATACCTAAAATTAACAATTTCCACTAGGGCTATGGGGTCAAATCGATGCCCCTCTTGATTTGGCTGATCAATGCTTGTGGCTTATGGCTGGAGGTGGAACCCCAAAAGTTAAATGAGCTTGTGCCTAATCAAGAGTAAGTTTTGAAACCAAGCCCTACTAGAAAGGATTATACTTAGGGAAAAGCCTTCAACAAATAGCCCAATTATGATGCAAAATAAACTGAAGCCCTTGGTGAGGAGCACTAGGGCATGGCCCAACAAGAAGAAACAAACTCCACCTTACACCAACAAGAGAGATGTGCGAGTAAAACCCTAGACATCCCTCAGCAAGTGACAAAGCTTCCTTTCAAATGGATTGATCTAGTTCGTTTTTATAATATTCTTTAGTTATCCACAAATCGCCTTAAGAAATATGTGAAATAAACCAAGAAATATAATTCATGATGAACACCAAATATTTCATGAAAATGTTTCACATTATGGAAAAACGATCTCTACAATTCACAATGATCTGCAAAGGAAGGAAATTTCTCTATTTATAGATTAGGATCTCAACATCTTTCCTCCTTTTGCTTGAAAATACAATTGACTTTTCATCAAAAATATTCTTCACGATTAAGTCAAACTACAAGTTATTTCAATACATTACTTAAATTTCAAAATAGGTGAGACATCCCACCAATTAGAGGTTTTATTTGACAAAAGGAGGTCCGAATTGACCCAAGGGTACAATGTTCCATCAAGAAATAGCTTGACATTCCTTGAAAAATGAACTTGAGTGCTTAGGAAGTAAAAAATTCCACTTTGTTTGCATAGTATTGCTTGAATGGGGATGTTGGCCTTTCCAACGGTTAGTATAATGTTGACAACCTCCCTTTGCTTGGTGCGAGGATGATTCAAACCACTCTTTTAGGCTCCTTGCTTGATGGTTGATTCGGGGAACAAAGAGTGCATTGAGATAATAGGAAAGTGAGGGAAAAGTACAATAAACGATCACCTTTATAGGGCTACACAACAAGTGCTCCCATAAATCATCAGTCGTAGTAGATGCACCTCCTGGTGCTCGCATATCACCGTAGAAGATAAGAATGTTGCATGATGCTTTCTTTCCCATACTATTCTTATCTTTTCCTTACCCATCGAATTTTGAATGAAATCCATTCCTTCTAGTACTAACCTTTCTCTAGTGGCTTGTGGACTATACTAGCCTCATAAGGTTTCCATCAGTAATATGCTCTACCAAGTTGAGTGATGCTCTGTTTTTGGGAAGGGCCATTGTGAGAGAAACCTAGGCCTTATATGTTGAGGGTTTCTCAAAAAATTAATAGCACCCCCATTCATACTTTTACTAATGAACCCTTTCTTCTATATCCTCTCTCTTTGTTTCTTTTGCTTGCCCCTTTCCTAGGCCACATCACCACTAATGGGTCTCTCTAGGTCATCTTCTTAGGTAGGGCCCGACCTGAGATGGCTTCTCCTTGGATGGGATCAATCATCATGCCTCTCCTTTGCCTATTAGGGACTTTGGTCTTGGTTGTCGCGTCCTATAGACTGCAGCTATGGGATCACAACTCCAACCATTGCCCCAATGCTTGCTTCCAAGCGTCTATTGCATTCCCTAGTTCAACACTAGCATTGTCAACTTTTTCTTCTTTCCTTCACTATTTGTGCTCCAGAGTTGTCAATTCTCACCTTTTTCATTTGCTATCTCAACTAGTGTTTCCGCCTCTTCTTGGCTTTAGTTGCTCATCTCTATTGTTGTCCCCTCTTGTGTATTTGGTTCAGTGTTTTGGTCCTGGCTTTTGTAACTTTGATCTCTCTTTCCTCAACTCGTTCTTCCCTAACTTTGCCGCCTCTCCTTCCTTCTCCTCTTCTCACCTTCACTTGCTTCTCAGTCTTCATTGAGATTTTCTATTGTTATCGTCTCCTTGTATGTGGCAAGCCATTTACTTTTATGTTGTAGGTTGTGTTACCACACAATCTAGCAGGCCCTAAGGAGGGAAAGACTAAGGGTCAAAGAGCTAGACTAAGTGATAACAATGGGATAATGTTCCACTGTCACACAACCAATGTCTCCTGCTCTTTATGGACTTTCACCGCTAGGAGGAGTTCCGGTAGATAAAAAATCACCTTTAATTGATATTGTAGGGTTTGAGGTACTAGGCGATGAGGTGGGACTTCTTAAGGGAAGCTCTATGTGATAGTATGGCACTTCAAAAGGGTGACACAGAAGAAACTTGCATGAGATCTAGGGTTTTGTGAATTATCATGGTTAAAGGTACTCCCGAGATCAAGGCAAGGAGAAGAAAGGGCTTCTTATGATTTATTCCAATGAATTCTTAGAAAATCCCAAGTCAAGGAAATGCAAACTAGGGTTTATCTTCTAGGGCACACCTCGGGCAAGAGTTTTTATGTTTGTAAACACAAGGGATGCTTCTCAAACTTTGAGGACTTGTCGCTAAGACCCTAAGCTTGAAGTCTATTATATCGGAATCCACACTTTGACTCTTTAGGGAATTTCACTCTATGCCCTAAGCTAGCCGTCCAAGAAGAGGGGACCAAAACATTGGGAGAAGAAAATATGGAGAACGAAAAATTTGATCACGAAATGGTTTGGACCAGTGCCTTCTCCTTTGGGCTTATGGAGTCCTAAATGCTTCATATTTTCCATAATTGCCTTTAAGGTGCTCAAGGATTGATGCCCTGGCTACCAACCCTCAACAATTACCCCCTCAAATTTTCTGGAGTTTTATGCAGGAAAAACAAAATTTCATTCACTATGAACATTCATCACATGTCATGCTATGAGTAACATGTGTACTTTTCCAACCAAATAGCTTTGAAAATAAATCTTCAACAATTAGGGCACAATATAACATTAATCTAGCTTCAACAATTCCATACATTAGACATTTTTTAAGAATGAGACATCAACAAGAGGCACTTACCAGATGACAATATGATATATCCATCCACAAATCAAGAGATAGCTCTAAATAAAATCAAATTTCAGCTCCAAATATCAAAATGCATCCAAGACATCCAATCGCTAACCCAAAGAAAAAGTTTGGATTTGCCAAGAAGGACTAAGTTCCCAAGTGTGATGATGATCAAATATGAATGAAGTTGAGTTTTATTTATATGAGATCAGCTGCCATATAATGTTAAGCCAGCTTGGGCACACTGGTCCAAGCGCATCATCTCGTGAATAATGTAGGGAAATGAGTAGATTGTTGAAGGTGTTGAGGGTGGCCATGGCATGGAATGATGCCCTACACATGATTGGAGTCACATGGCTCTCAACTCTTCACCTGAGGGTATCGATATGGTCCTCTAGTGGACTTGGTCCCCACTTAAGTTGCCCAACCCATGATGAAACCACCTGTGAATTACCTATAATATCCAATGCACATCCTCACAATTAGGTACAATAATTCATTGGTACATCTAAGTGAACCAATCTTGTTTATCAAGGGCTCATTGAGACTTCATAGTGGGCTTCCTTTATAAGTTTAGTGTTACCTCCCTAGGTAGGAGTGGGTAATAAACAACCCTATTAGGTGTTCTCAATCTATGAAGAACCAAAAGAACCCAAAGAACCCAACCCGAAGAACTCGAAGAACCCAAGAACCCGAAGAACCCAAGAACCCATTAAAGGAAAAGAACCCATTTTTTTTTTTTGAAGAACCCAGTTCTTCATGGAAGAACTCGGTTCTTCTGGGAAGAACCCGTACACGAATCCGGTACTTGGGTGCGGGAACTCGGGACGGGTTCGAGAACCCCACCCCTGGGTGCGGGAACCCGTGCAACATAGATTCCATACATTAGACATTTTTTAAGAATGAGACATCAACAAGAGGCACTTACCAGATGACAATATGATATATCCATCCACAAATCAAGAGATAGCTCTAAATAAAATCAAATTTCAGCTCAAAATATCAAAATGCATCCAAGACATCCAATCGCTAACCCAAAGAAAAAGTTTGGATTTGCCAAGAAGGATTAAGTTCCCAAGTGTGATGATGATCAAATATGAACGAAGTTGAGTTTTATTTATATGAGATCAACTGTCATATAATGTTAAGCCAGCTTGGGCACACTGGTCCAAGCGCATCATCTAGTTATGGCTTTGTATTAGCACCCAAAGCCCTCCCTTTAAATGACAATGCCTTATATATACAAGTGAGACCCTAGGGCTAATGGAAGGTACAAGATAAACCCTAGGGATAATGGAAGAGTGATACCTAGTGTAACCTTAGTATCTCTTCACTCATTGTAGGCCAATTGTTCTCTGACACAGGGGGTAAATACATAAAAGAAACTAAGTCTAATGAATGATAATAATTTCAAAGTGTTTTATACTTAGGATTAATATGATTTGTGATATTTCATGATCTATATTGTAGATTTATGCAAATAGAAAATAAAAGGATGGGATTTTTATTTTATTTTTGAGAGTGGTTGAAAGGAAACAATAATGTTTAAATTAGAATTATGTCTATCAGGTCTAAAAGCCATTTTTGGAGGGCTATTTGTTTAAGAATGATTGGACCAACAAAGTTGCAAATTGCATATTGTATCCAACCCTATCTTGTTATCAATTGATGCAAAAATTTTCTTTGAAAGGGCTTGTTACCGCAAAATTTTGCAGGCCTAGTGCAAATCCTCACTAGGAAGATCCACACCTTGTGGCAACAAGAAATTAGCCACCACTATCACCTTAACAACCTTTCTCCAGCTATATAGTAATATATTGCACCACAAGAAAGAATTCCCTGTATGTGGATCACCTAGAGTATATTCAACAAGGAAGGTTTAAATGATGTGGCATGCTTAACAAGTCTAGAATCAAAATGTAATCGGTCAAATCTTATATGAACATCAAAGTGAAGAAACTCACTGGTTTACTTTTTATTTTTTATGGTTATATTTTTCTATATATTATTTTATGTATATATTTTTCTATTGTTAGGGCTTTTTGAATAGTAAAAATTAAGGACAATTGCAGAATTTAGTAAAAAGAGATGGTTGTTTGGTGGAATAAGGAGTGTGCTTTATTTCCACTAGGGCTATGGGGTCAAATCGATGCCCCTCTTGAGTTGGTTGATCAATGCTTGAGGATTATGGCTGGAGTTGAAACCCCAAAAGTTAAATGAGCTCGTGCCTAATCAAGAGCAAGTTTTGAAACCAAGTCCTACTAGAAAGGATTATACTCAGGGAAAATCCTTCAACAAATAGCCCAATTATGATGCAAAATAAACTGAAGCCCTTGGTGAGGAGCACTACGGCATGGCCCAACAAGAAGAAACAAACTCCACCTTACACCAACAAGAGAGATGTGCAAGTAAAACCCTAGACATCCCTCAGCAAGTGGCATTGCTTCCTTTCAAATGGATTGATCTAGTTCTTTTTAATAATATTCTTTAGTTATCCACAAATTGCCTTAAGAAATATGTGAAATAAACCAAGAAATATAATTCCTGATGAACACCAAATATTTCATGAAAATGTTTCACATTATGGAAAAACGGTCTCTACAATTCATAATGATCTGCAAAGGAAGGAGATTTCTCTATTTATAGACTAGGATCTCAACATCTTTCCTCCTTTTGCTTGAAAATACAACCGACTTTTCATCCACAATATGCTTCATGATTAAGTCAAACTACAAGTTATTTCATTACATTACTTAAATATCAAAATAGGTGAGACATCCCACCAATTAGAGGTTTTATTTGACAAAAGGAGGTCCGAATTGACCCAAGGGTACAATGTTCCATCAAGAAATAGCTTTACCTTCCTTGAAAATGAACTTGAGTGCTTAGGAAGTAAAAAATTCCACTTTGTTTGCGTAGTGTTGCTTGAATGGGGACGATGGCCTTTCCAACAGTTAGTATAATGTTGACGACCTCCCTTTGCTTGGTGCGAGGATGATTCAAACCACGCTTTTAGGCTCCTTGCTTGATGGTTGATTCGGGGAACAAAGAGTGCATTGAGATAATAGGAAAGTGGGGAAAGTACAATAAACGATCACCTTTATAGGGATACAGAACAACTGCTCCCATAAATCATCAGTCGTAGTAGATCTACCTCCCGATGCTCACATATCACCGTAGGAGATAAGAATGCTGCATTATGCTTTCTTTCCCATACTATTCTTCTCTTTTCCTTACCCATCGAATTTTGAATGAAATCCATTCCCTGTAGTACTAACCTTTCTCTAGTGGCCTGTGGACTAAATTAGCCTCATAAGGTTTCCATAAGTAATATGCTCTACCAATTTGAGTGATGCTCTTTTTTTGGGAGGGACCATTGTGAGAGAAACCTAGGCCTTATATGTTGAGGGTTTCTCAAAAAATTAATAGCACCCCCATTCATACTTTTACTAATGAACCCTTTCTCCTATATCATCTCTCTTTGTTTCTTTTGCTTGCCCCTTTCCTAGGCTACATCACCACTAATGGGTCTCTCTAGGTCGTCTTCTCAGGTAGGGCCATTGCTCTAGTGCTTGGTTCCACTCGTCTATTACATTACCCAGTTCAACACTAGGATTGCCAAATTTTTCTTCTTTCCTTCACTATTTGTGCTCCGGAGTCGTCAATTCTCCCCTATTTCATTTGCTATCTCAACTAATGTTGCCACCTCTTCTTGGCGTCAGTTGTTCATCTCTATTGTTGTCCCCTCTTGCATATTTGGTTCCATTTTTTGGTCCTGGCTTCAATAAATTTGATCTCTCTTTCCTCCACTAGTTCATCCCTACCTTTGCCACCTCTCCTTCCTTTTCCTCTTCTCAACTTCACTCGCTTCTCAACCTCATTGAGATTTGCTATTGTTATCACCTCCTTGTATGTGGCAAGCCATTTACTTTTATGTTGTAGGCTGTGTTACCACAATCTAGCAGGCCCTAAGGAGGGAAAGCCTATGGGTCAAAGAGCTAAACTAAGTGATAACAATGGGACAATGTCCCAGTATCATCATAGCTAGTGTTCCTTTCTCTTTATGGACTTTCACTGATGGGAGGAGTCTCGGTAGATAAACAATGATCTTTAATTGATGTTCTAGGGTTTGAGGTACTAGGTGATGAGGTATGACTTCTTAAGGGAAGCTTTATGTGATAATATGGCACTTCAAAAGGGTTTTCGCTCCCTATAATAGACCTAGAAGAAACTTGCACGAGATCTAGGATTTTGTGAATTATCGTGGTTAAATGTATTCCTGAGATCAAGGCAAGGAGAAGAAAGGGCTTCTTATGATTTATTCCAATGAATACTAAGCTCATACAACCCTCGAAGAAGTCCCCAAGTCAAGGAAATGTAAACTAGGGTTTCCCTTCTAGGGCACACCTCAGGCAAGAGTTTTTATGGATGAAAACTTAAGGTATTCTTGTCAAACTTCGAGTTCTTGTAGCTAAGACCCTAAGCTTGAAGTCTATGATCTCGGAATCCACCCTTTTACTCTCTAGATAATATAGCTCTATGCCCTAACCTAGTCATCGAAGAAGAGGGGACCGAAACTTTGGGAGAGGAAAATATAGCGAAAGAAGGGTTTGGTCATGAAATGGCTTGGACCAGTGCCTTCTGCTCTTGGCTTATGGAGTCCTAGATGCTTCAGATTTTCCATAATCGTCATTAAGGAGGCCAAGAATTAATGCCCTAGCTACCAACCTTCAACAATAACCCACTCAAAATTTATGGAGTTTTATGGAGAAAAATAAAATTTCATCCACTAGGAACATTCATCACATGTCATGCTATGACTAACATATGCAATTGCCAACGATATAGCTTTAGAAATAAATCTTCAGAAAATAGGGCACAATATATCATTAATTTAGTTGCAACAATTCCATACATTAGACAATTTTCAAGGATAAAACTTTAACAAGAGTCCCTTACAAGCTAACAATATGACATATCCATCCACAAATCAAGAGATAGCTCCAAATAAAATCAAATTTCAGCTCCAAATATCAAAATGCATCGAAGACATCCAATAGCTAATCCAAAGAAAAAGTGTGGATTTTCCAAGTAGGCCGAAATTCCGAAGTGTGATGATGATGCAATACAAATGAAGTTGAGTTTTATTTATATGAGACCTAGTAGGTCAAATTATTTTCCCAAGGACCCTAACATTATAACAATGTGCAAAATACATGCCTTGATCACAAGCTGACCATGTATCTATTTCATTTTATCAAAAAATCATCTGAATGTTAGCCAAATTGCTGATGTCAGCCCATTGGAGGGCCACATGGAGTCCTCTTGGTGCCAAAGTGTGTGAGAGGGCACCATAAATCATAAACAAGGGGATGGCCCCTTGGTCTCCATTGAAGTCATCATGTGGGGCCCCAAAGTGAGTTTGGGGCATGAAAATTGGTCAAATGGGTCTCCTGATGATGAAATATCCTGTGATGCTCCAATACTGAGGGCTTTGACGATGGTGCTTGCCTTCCCATGTATCAAGGGATGAGACAAACCTCCTCTGGGCCTTGGATCCACTGCCATATAATGCAAAGCCGATCGGGGCACACTGGTCCAACCACATCATCTCGTGAATAATGTAGGGCAATGAGCTGAATGCTGAAGGTTTTGAGGGTGCCCATGGCATGGAATGATGCACTACACATGATTGGAGTCCAATGGCTCTCAACCCTTCCCCCGGGGGTGTCAATATGATCCTCAAGAGAGATTAGCAAGTAGAACCTTGGACATCCCTCAACAAGTGACAAAGTTTCCCTTCAAATGGATTGATCTAGTTAGTTTTTGTAGTATTCTTTAGTTATCAACAAATCGCCTTAAGAAATATGTGAAATAAACTGAGGCAGATAATTCATGATGAACACCAAAGGTTTCCTGAAGATGTTTAACATTATGGAGAAATGATCTCAACAATTTATAATGATCTACAAAGGAGGGAGGTTTCTTTATTTATAGATTAGGATCTCAACATCTTTCCTCCTTTTGCTTGAAAAAACAATTGACTTTTCATCCACAATATGCTTCACGACTAAGTCAAATTACAAGTTATTTCATTACATTACCTAAAATTCTCAAAATAGGTGAGATGTTCAACCAATTAGTAGTTTGATTTGACCAAAGGAGGTCCTAATTAACCTAAGGGTATTGTTACCACACAATCTAGTAGGGCCCTAGCGAAGGGAAACCTACGGGACAACTACTAGACTAATTGACAGCAATGGGACAATGTCCGACTGTCATCTCAGTCAAGGCACCCTACCTTTTATGGACTTTCATTGATGGGAGTCATCCCGGTAGGAAGGGAATCACTAGGAATGAATAGGTCAATGATTTACGTGTGAAGTGATTCCACTAAGCCCATTCAAGGAGAGATATAATGATGGATCAATGCCTCATGGAAGCTAAAGGCTCTCTAAAAAATAACTAGGAGATCATGATTTAGGGCTTGAGATTTTCAATGATAATAGGTATGCCTAAAGTCAAGATTCCAGAAGATGCAGTGGGAGCTCTAAAGAAGCTTTATGTAATGATTTGAAACTTTGAAAATGTAATATCCCCAATTTTGATTTTTCATTTAATAGGACCCTATACTCATACTTTTACTCATGAACCCTTTCTCCCTTATACTTCTTTACTTCATAATCAACTTGGGGATTCCCTCCTCCTATATCCTCTCTCTTTGTCTTATTTGTTTTCACCTTTCCTAGGTTACATCACCACTAATGGGTCTCTCTAGGTCATCTTCTTAGGTAGGGCCCGACCTGAGATGGCTTCTCCTTGGATGGGACCAATCATCATGCCTCTCCTTTGCCTATTAAGGACTTTGGTCTTGGTTGTCGAATCCTATAGACTGCAGCTATGGGATCACATCTCCAACCATTGCCCCAATGCTTGCTTCCACGTGTCTATTGCATTCCCTATTTCAACACTAGCATTGTCAACTTTTTCTTCTTTCCTTCACTATTTGTGCTTTAGAGTTGTCAATTCTCACCTCTTTCATTTGTTATCTCAACTAGTGTTTCCACCTCTTCTTGGCTTCAGTTTCTCATCTCTATTGTTGTCCCCTCTTGGTATTTGGTTCAATTTTTAGGTCCTGGCTTTTGTAACTTTGATCTCTCTTTCCTTCACTTGTTCTTCCCTACCTTTGCCGTCTCTCCTTCCTTCTCCTATTCTCACCTTCACTCGCTTCTCAACCTTCATTGAGATTTGCTATTGTTATCGCCTCCTTGTATGTGGCAAGCCATTTACTTTTATGTTGTAGGTTGTGTTACCACACAATCTAGCAGGTCGCAAGGAGGGAAAGACTAAGGGTCAAAGAGCTAGACTAAGTGATAACAATGGTACAATGTCCCACTGTCACACAACCAATGTCCCCTACTCTTTATGGACTTTCATTGATGGGATGAGTTCCGGTAGATAAAAAAATCACCTTTAATTGATATTGTAGGGTTTGAGGTACTATGCGATGAGGTGGGACTTCTTAAGGGAAGCTCTATGTGATAGTATGGCACTTCGAAAGGGTGACCTAGAAGAAACTTGCACAAGATCTAGGGTTTTGTGAATTATCATGGTTAAAGGTACTCCCGAGATCAAGTCAAGGAGGAGAAAGGGCTTCTTATGATTTATTCCAATGAATACAAAGAAGACCCCAAGTCAAGGAAATGCAAACTAGGGTTTATCTTCTAGGGCATACCTCGGGCAAGAGTTTTTGTATTTGTAAACACAAGGGAGGCTTCTCAAACTTTGAGGACTTGTCGCTAATACCCTAAGCTTGAATTCTATTATATCGGAATCCACCCTTTCAATCTTTACGAAATTTCACTCTATGCCCTAAGCTAGTCATCCAAGAAGAGGGGACCAGAACTTTGGGAGAAGAAAATATGGAGAACGAAAAATTTGATCACGAAATGGTTTGGACTAGTGCCTTGTCATTTGGGCTTATGGAGTCCTAAATGCTTCAGATTTGCCATAATTGCCTTTAAGGTGCTCAAGGATTGATGCCCTAGCTACCAACCCTCAACAATTACCCACTCAAATTTTATGGACTTTTATGTTGGAAAAACAAAATTTCATCCACTAGGAACATTCATCACATGTCATGCTATGAGTAACATGTGCAAATTGCCAACCAAATAGCTTTCAAAATAAATCTTCAGCAATTAGGGCACAATATAACATTAATCTAGCTGCATCAATTCCATACATTAGACATTTTTTAAGAATGAGACATCAAAAAGAGGCACTTACCAGATGACGATATGATATATCCATCCACAAATCAAGAGATAGCTCTAAATAAAATTAAATTTCAGCTCCAAATATCAAAATGAATCCAAGACATCCAATCGCTAACCCAAAGAAAAAGTTTGGATTTGCTAAGAAGGCTGAAGTTCCGAAGTGTGATGATGATCAAATACGAACGAAGTTGAGTTTAATTTAGATGAGATCAACTGCCATATAATGCTAAGCCAGCTTGGGCACACTGGTCCAAGCGCATCATCTCGTGAATAATGTAGGGAAATGAGTAGATTGTTGAAGGTGTTGAGGGTGCCCATGGCATGGAATGATGCTCTACACATGATGGGAGTCCCATGGCTCTCAATGCTTCACCCGAGGGTGTCAATATGATCCTCTAGTGGACTCGGGCCCCAGTTAAGTTGCCCAACCCATGATGAAACCACTTGCCAATTACTTATAATATCCAATGCGCATCCTCACAATTAGGTACAATAATTCATTGGTACATCTAAGTGAACCAAGCTTGTTTATCAAGGGCACATTGAGACTTCATAGTGGGCTTCCTTTATAAGTTCAGTGTTACCTCCCTAGGTAGGAGTGGATAATAAACAACCCTATTAGGTGTTCTCAATTCCTAAGGGGGAAGACAGGTGCCTAGTACATCCCTTAATTGATAGGTGTCACGTGAATGATGATGAATGGATGGGGACTCGAATATCTCAAGTCCAAATGCCATGGGTTCAAGGATGGCAATGATGATTATTTGGGTGTATAGGTGTAGGAGGGAGCAATCGTGGATACATGAGTTACCCAATTCTTTGTTTTGCCACCCTTCTTTATTTTCCTTTTTCCTTTTCTTGATTTTTTTTTGTATTATTGGTCGGGGCTCAGGGAAATGAGAGCCTGTTGTGTATGATATAGTCAATTATTACCCCCTTAAGGTGGGGCAGTTCATTTCCCACCAGGGGTTGGGACGTGCATGGGTTCCTCAATGATTTTGGGGCACTCATAAGGCCCTAGGAACTAGGGTGATGGCCATAATAAAGGGTAGAGCCCATGCTCGAGTTTTGTCCATGTGCTATATTAAATGTCCCGACAATCATTTGGATTTTATAATATTCTTTTTCTTTTGTTTCTTGCTTGTGGTCATGATATGTGTTGAGATTGCAACAAGATGATGGAGCTTAGTGAAAAGAGTCGCCTTCACTAAGTGGGCCCGCAGGTTATTTTTGGCGCAAGTCTATTTTTTAGACTATGTCTATTTTTAGACATATGGATCATGTCTATGGATTGCAGGTTGTTGTTTATGGATGATTGATCAAGTTGGGAAAAAATAGATGGACTTCTATTTTTGATGAAAGTGTGAGTGATCACAGTGTGAGTGATCAAAGTCTATTTTTAGACTGGCTGTCAAAAAATAGAAAAGTCAAATATTATTATCTCACAATAATATTTGGACTATAAGCTTAATCTTATTCTCTTGGAGCACTTCAGTTTGAGCTACAGAGGTGGCACATGCAGATGTCAGAAGGAAATACACTTTTCTTATGAGTCAGTTGAGTTGTTGCATGCATGACTTCAGTTAGAACTCAATCAGTTGAGTTTGGTGGAGTTGATTGTGGAGTTGATGGAGTTGTGTTCAGTTTAGCTTTGTTAAACTGGTTGTATTTAGTCTAACTAGAAAATAGACTAGATATGGGTTGGGTGAATTAGTTATTAATTAATTCACAAGTTATTAACTCATAATACAACTAATGAATACATCAGTTAACTCAGTTGCATGTCAGTGCATGTTCAGTTCAACAGGGACAGGCGGTAGAGAATCAGATTGCTATCAATTGTGACTATAATTGTGCACCAGATCTTGCACAATCAAGGGATTGAGTATGCCAATGAGTTTGCCCACGTATTTTCCCACATTATAGCTTGTGATCACGTCCAACAAAGTGTGAGTGACTATTTTGCAGGTGAAAAACGAGTTTGGTGAGCCATTCTCATCAGTTCTTGAGTAGGTATTGAGCAGTGGAGGCAGGCAAGCAGTGGAAGAGATTTGGAGATCAGATCTGAGCTGTATTGTGTGTAACATAGGTGGAGATACTTGTGAGAAGTATTATGATGTGTAATGTTACATGACTCAATCATTAATATACAGATAATTGGGGTTTTTAGTGAGATGCTTTCCCCGGGATACATATTGTGTTAATGCGTGAATGCTCTTGATGTTTTATTGTTATTGATGCTGCTATATTGATGATCAACGTAGAGGAGCTTATGTATTGTGTATGTTTTCCGCAATAGTACATGATCAGGATAACCTCCATTGAATATGTGTTAAATTATTCAAAATTTCTACAATATGCTTTTAACATTCTTTTAACTACATCAACCTCCGAAGCAACATTTCCAGGCCCAACCTGGACATGTGGACAAGGGGAGGGGGTGTACTACTGCCTTGCGTGCCTTGTGTGAATATGATGAAATAAGGGTTTTAATGTGCGGAGGGGAGTGAAAAATGTGGATGGGGAAAACAAGACCATGCTACCAAAATCATGGTTTCCCAAGTAGTGTCCTTCCTAAAGCCATAGGGCATTAGGGGAGATCCCACGGGACTAGGATTGAGGATTAACCTCCCATTTGAGGTGAGGGAACAAAACTACAATCAAAACCCTTCCTTTTTTACAAGTCAGTCAATAATCCATACCTAGGATGCCCAAGGGAAAACAAGCATAAGTTCCCAATTACGCAATGAGAAACATACCTTTTGGGTTGGATAGCCCACCTACAAACATATGTTCTCAAAATATGGGCGGGGGGACACATGACTGATGCATGGAGTAGAGATCAAATGGTACAATGTATCAGCTACACTGGTGGCTTTTAGGGGCTACCGGCTGTTAACTGATGAGAGATCTAGGATAAATTTTTCTCTACGGGTCACCCATTTTTGGTGGGTAACATGCTTTTTTGGCACTAAGATTACGACACTCGCATCTCGTGTGACTCAACAAGCTCCTACATCATCAACTGCCATCAAGTACAAGTATGGATCTTCTAATTGTTCTTGCTTTCCTTTCTATTTTCATTTATCATTTTGATATTTTGCATTCTAGTTATGGTTTTGTATTACCACCCAAAGCCCTCCCTTTAAATGACAATGCCTTATATATACAAGTGAGACCCTAGGGCTAAAGGAAGGTACAAGATAAACCCTAGGGATAATGGAAGAGTGATACTTAGTGTAACCTTAGTATCTTCTTCACACATTGTAGGTCAATTGTTCTCTGACACAGGGGTAAATACATAAAAGAAACTAAGTCTAATGAATGATAATATTTTCAAAGTGTTTTAGACTTAGGATTAATATGATTTGTGATATTTCATGATCTATATTGTAGATTTATGCAAATAGAAAATAAAAGGATGGGATTTTATTTTTATTTTTGAGAGTGGTTGAAAGGAAACAATAATGTTTAAATTAGAATTATGACTATTGGGTCTAAAAGCCAAATTTGGAGGGCTATTTGTTTAAGAATGACTGGACCAACAAAGTTGCAAATTTCATATTGTATCCAACCCTATCTTGTCATCAATTGATGCAAAAATTTTCTTTGAAAGGGCCCGTTACCGCAAAATTTTGCAGGCCTAGTGCAAATCCTCACCAGGAAGATCCAGACCTTGTGGCAACAACAGATTAGCCACCACTATCACCTAAACAACCTTTCTCCAGCTATATAGTAATATATTGAATCAAAATGTAATCGGTCAAATCTTATATGAACATCAAAGTGAAGAAACTCATTGGTTTACTTTTTATTTTTTATGCTTATATTTTTCTATATATTATTTTATGTATATATTTTTCTATTGTTAGGGCTCTCTGGATAGTAAAAATTAAGGACAATCACAAAATTGAGTAAAAAGACATGGTTGTTTCGTGGAAGAAGGAGCGTGCTTTATTTCCACTAGGGCTATGGGGTCAAATCGATGCCCCTCTTGAGTTGGTTGATCAATGTTTGTGGATTATGGCTAGAGGTGGAACCCCAAAAGTTAAATGAGCTCGTGCCTAATCAAGAGCAAGTTTTGAAACCAAGCCCTACTAGAAATGATTATACTTAGGGAAAAGCCTTCAACAAATAGCCCAATTATGATGCAAAATAAACTGAAGCCATTCGTGAGGAGCACTAGGGCATCGTCCAACAAGAAGAAACAAACTTCACCTTACATCAACAAGAGAGATGTGCAAGTAAAACCCTAGACATCCCTTAGCAAGTGACAAAGCTTCCTTTCAAATGGATTGATCTAGTTCGTTTTTATAATATTCTTTAGTTATCCACAAATCGCCTTAAGAAATATGTGAAATAAACCAAGAAACATAATTCATGATGAACACCAAATATTTCATGAAAATGTTTCATATTATGGAAAAATGATCTCTACAATTCACAATGATTTGCAAAGGAAGGAAATTTCTCTATTTATAGATTAGGATCTCAACATCTTTCCTCCTTTTGGTTGAAAATATAATCGACATTTCATCCATAATATGCTTCATGATTAAGTCAAACTACAATTTATTTCATTACATTAGTTAAATTTCAAAATAGGTGAGACATCCAACCAATTAGAGGTTTTATTTGACAAAAGGAGGTCCGAATTGACCCAAGGATACAATGTTCCATCAAGAAATAGCTTGAAATTCCTTGAAAAATGAACTTGATTTCTTAGGAAGTCAAAAATTCCACTTTGTCTGCATAGTGTTGCTTGAATGGGGATGTTGGCCTTTCCAATGGTTAGTATAATGTTGACGACCTCCCTTTGCTTGGTGCGAGGATGATTCAAACCACGCTTTTAGGCTCCTTGCTTGATGGTTGATTCGAGGAACAAAGAGTGCATTGAGATAATAGGAAAGTGATGGGAAAAGTACAATAAACGATCACCTTTATAGGGCTACGGAACAAGTGCTCCCATCAATCATCAGTCGTAGTAGATCCATCTTCTGATGCTCGCATATCAGCGTAGGAGATGAGAATGTTGCATGATGCTTTCTTTCCCATACTATTCTTCTCTTTTCCTTACCCATCTAATTTTGAATGAAATCCATTCCTTCTAGTACTAACCTTTCTCTAGTGGCTTGTGGACTATACTAGCCTGATAAGGTTTCCATAAGTAATATGCTCTACCAAGTTGAGTGATGCTCTATTTTTGGGGGGGACCATTTTGAGAGAAACCTAGGCCTTATATGTTGAGGGTTTCTCAAAAAATTAATAGCACCCCCATTCATACTTTTACTAATGAACCCTTTCTCCTATATCCTCTCTCTTTGTTTCTTTTGCTTGCCCCTTTCCTGGGCTACATCACCACTAATGGGTCTCTCTAGGTCGTCTTCTCAAGTACGGCCCGACTTGAGATGGCTTGTCCTTAAATGGGACCAATCACCATGCCTCTCCTTTGCCTATTAGGTGCTTTGGTCTTGGTTGTCGCATCCTATACACTGCAACTATGGGATCACATATCCAACCATTGCTCCAGTGCTTGGTTCCACTCGTCTATTGCATTACCCAGTTCAACACTAGGATTGCCAACTTTTTCTTCTTTCCTTCACTATTTGTGCTCCAGAGTCATCAATTCTCACCTATTTCATTTGCTATCTCAACTAGTGTTGCCACCTCTTCTTGCCGTTAGTTGTTCATCTCTATTGTTGTCCCCTCTTGCATATTTGGTTTGGTTTTTTGGTCCTGGATTCAATAAATTTGATCTCTTTCCTCCACTAGTTCATCCCTACCTTTGCCACCTCTCCTTCCTTTTCCTCTTCTCAACTTCACTCGCTTCTCAACCTCATTGAGATTTTCTATTGTTATCACCTCCTTGTATGTGGCAAGCCATTTACTTTTATGTTGTAGGTTGTGTTACCACAATCTATCAGGCCCTAAGGAGGGAAAGCCTATGGGTCAAAGAGATAAACTAAGTGTGATAACAATTTTACAATGTCCCACTGTCATCACAGCTACTGTTCGTGGCTCTTTACGGGCTTTCACTGATGGGAGGAGTCTCGGTAGATAAGCGATCATCTTTAATTGATGTTCTAGGGTTTGAGGTACTAGGTGATGAGGTATGACTTCTTAAGGGAAGCTTTATGCGATAATATGGCACTTCAAAAGGGTTTTCGCTCCCTATAATAGACCTAGAAGAAACTTGCACGAGATCTAGGGTTTTGTGAATTATCGTGGTTAAAGGTACTCCCGAGATCAAGGCAAGGAGAAGAAAGGGCTTCTTATGATTTATTCCAATGAATACGAAGCTCATACAGGCCTTGAAGAAGTCCCCAAGTCAAGGTAATGTAAACTATGGTTTCCCTTCTAGGGCACACCTCAAGCAAGAGTTTTTATGGATGAAAACTTAAGGTATTCTTGTCAAACTTCAAGTTCTTGTAACCAAGACCCTAAGCTTGAAGTCTATGATCTCGGAATCCACCCTTTCACTCTCTAGATAATATAGCTCTATGCCCTAACCTAGTCATCGAAGAAGAGGGGACCGAAACTTCGGGAGAGGTAAATATGGCGAAAGAAGGGTTTGGTCATGAAATGGCTTGGACCAGTGCCTTTTGCTCTTGGCTTATGGAGTCCTAGATGCTTTAGATTTTCCATAATCGTCTTTAAGGAGGCCAAGAATTGATGCCCTAACTACCAACCCTCAACAATTACCCACTCAAAATTTATGGAGTTTTATGGAGGAAAACAAAATTTCGTCCACTAGGAACATTCATGACATGTCATGCTATGACTAACATTTGCAATTGCCAACCAGATAGCTTTCAAAATAAATCTTCAAACATTATGGCACAATATAACATTAATCTAGTTGCAACAATTCCATATATTAGACATTTAAAAAAAAAACAAAACTTGAACAAGAGGCACTTAAAAGCTAACAATATGACATATCCATCCACAAATCAAGAGATAGCTCCAAATATCAAAATGCATCGAAGACATCCAATAGCTAATCCAAAGAAAAAGTGTGGATTTGCCAAGTAGGCCGAAATTCCCAAGTGTGATGATGATCCAATACAAATGAAGTTGAGTTTTATTTATATGAGACCTAGTAGGTCAAATTATTTGCCCAAGGCCCCTAACATTATAAAAATGTGCAAAATAGATGCCTTGGTCACAAGCCGACCATGTATCTATTTCATATTATGAAATAATCATCCGATTGTTAGCCAAATTGATGATTTCATGATGATGTCAAGCCTTTAGAGGGCCACGCGGAGTCCTCTTGGTGCCAAAGTGTGTGATAGGGCTCCATAAATCATGAACAAGGGCATGGCACCCTGGTCTCCATTGAAGTCATCATGTGGGGCCCCAAAGTGAGTTTGGGGCACGAAAACTGGTCAAATGGGTCTCCTGATGATAAAATAGCCTGTGATGCTCCAATACTGAGGGCTTTGACGATGTTGCTTGCCCTCTGATGTATCAAGGGATGAGACAAACCTCCTTTGGGCCTTGGATCAAGTGCCATATAATGCTAAGCCGATCGGGGCACACTGGTCCAACCACATCATCTCGTGAATAATGTAGGGCAATGAGCAGATTGTTGAAGGTGTTGAGGGTGCCCATGGCATGGAATGATGCACTACACATGATGGGAGTCCAATGGCTTTCAACTCTTCCCCGGGGGTGTCAATATGATCCTCAAGAGAGATGTGAGAGTAAAACCTTGGACATCCCTCAACAAATGACAAAGTTTCCTTTCAAATGGATTGATCTAGTTAGTTTTTGTAGTATGCTTTAGTTATTCACAAATCGCCTTAAGAAATATGTGAAATCAACCGAGGAAGATAATTCATGATGAACACCAAAGATTTCATGAAAATGTTACACATTATGGAGAAATGATCTCAACAATTTACAATGATCTGCAAAGGACGGAGGTTTCTCTATTTATAGATTAGGATCTCAACATCTTTCCTCGTTTTTCTTGAAAAAACAATCGACTTTTCATCCACAATATGCTTCATGACTAAGTCAAACTACAAGTTATTTCATTACATTACTTAAAATTCTCAAAATAGGTGAGATGTTCCACAAATTAGTGGTTTGGTTAGACCAAAGGAGGTCCTAATTAACCTAAGGGTATTGTTACCACACAATCTAGTAGGGCCCTATCGAAGGGAAACCTAAGGGACAACTACTAGACTGAGTGACAATAATGGGACAATGACCCACTGTCACCTCAGTCAAGGCACCCTGCGTTTTATAGACTTTCACTGATCGGAGTCATCCTAGTGGGAAGGGAATCACTAGGAATGAATAGGTTAGTGATTTAGGTGTGAAGTGATTCCACTAAGCCCATTCAAGGAGAGATATAATGATGGCTCAATGCCTCATCGAAGCTCCAAATAAAACCAAATTTCAGCTCCAAATATCAAAATGCATCTAAGACATCCAATAGCTAATCCAAAGAAAAAGTGTGGATTTGCCAAGTAGGCCAAAATTCCCAAATTGATGATTTCATGCTGAGGTCAGGCCATTGGAGGGCCACGTGGAGTCCTCTTTGTTCCAAAGTTTGTGAGAGGGCTCCATAAATCATCCACAAGGGGATGACCCCTTGGTCTCCATTGAAGTCATCATGTGGGGCCCCAAAGTGAGTTTGGGGCACGAAAACTGGTCAAATGGGTCTCCTAATGATAAAATAGCTTGTGATGCTCCAATATTGAAGGCCTTGACGATGATGTCTGCATTCCCATGTATCAAGGGATGAGACAAACCTCATCTGCGACTTGGATCAACTGCCATATAATGCAAAGCCGATCAGGGCACACTGGTACAACCACATCATCTCGTGAATAATGTAGGGCAATGAACAAATTGTTGAAGGTGTTGAGGGTGCCCATGGCATGGAATGATGCACTACACATGATGGGAGTTCAATGGCTCTCAACTCTTCCCTCGGGCATGTCAATATGATCCTCAAGAGAGATTTGCGAGTAGAACCTTGGACATCCCTCAACAAGTGACAACGTTTTCCTTCAAATGGATTGATCTAGTTAGTTTTTGTAGTATTCTTTAGTTATCCACAAATCGCCTTAAGAAATATGTGAAATCAATTGAGGAAGATAATTCATGATGAACACCAAAGATTTCATGAAAATGTTTCACATTATGGAGAAATGATCTCAACAATTTATAATGATCTACAAAGGAGGGAGGTTTCTCTATTTATAGATTAGGATCTCAACATCTTTCCTCCTTTTGCTTGAAAAAACAATCGACTTTTCATCCACAATATGCTTCACGACTAAGTCAAATTACAAGTTATTTCATTACATTACTTAAAATTCTCAAAATAGGTGAGATGTTCAACCAATTAGTGGTTTGATTTGACCAAAGGAGGTCCTAATTAACCTAAGGGTATTATTACCACACAATCTAGTAGGGCCCTAGCAAAGGGAAACCTAAGGGACAACTACTAGATTGAGTGACAACAATGGGACAGTGACCCACTGTCACCTCAGTCAAGGCACCCTACCTTTTATAGACTTTCACTGATGGAAGTCATCCCAATAGGAAGGGGATCACTAGGAATGAATAGGTCAATGGTTTAGGTGTGAAGTGATTCCACTAAGCCCATTCAAGGAGAGATATAATGATGGCTCAATGCCTCATGGAAGCTTAAGGCTCTCCAAAAAATACCTAGGAGATCATGATTTAGGGCTTGAGATTTGCAATGATAATAGGTATGCCTAAGGTCAAGATTCGAGAAGATGCGGTGGGAGCTCTAAAGAAGCTTAATGTGATGATTTGATGTAATATCCCCAATTTTGATTTTCATTTAATATGACCCTTTACTCATAATTTTACTTATGAGCCCTTTCTCCTTTATACTTTTTTACTTCATAATCAACTTGGGGAATTCCTCCTTCTATATCCTCTCTCTTTGTTTCATTTGTTTTAACCTTTCCTAGGTTACATCACGATTAATGGTTCTCTCTAGGTTGTCTTCTTGGGTAGGGTCCGACCTGAGATGGCTTCTCCTTGGATGGGACCAATCATCATGCCTCTCCTTTGCCTATTAGGGACTTTGGTCTTGGTTTTCGCATCCTATAGACTGCAGCTATGGGATCACATCTCCAACCATTGCCCCAATGCTTGCTTCCACGCATCTATTGCATTCCCTAGTTCAACACTAGCATTGTCAACTTTTTCTTCCTTCCTTCATTATTTGTGCTCTGAAGTTGTCAATTCTCACCTCTTTCATTTGCTCTCTCAACTAGTGTTTCCACCTCTTCTTGGCTTCAGTTGCCCATCTCTACTATTGACCCCTCTTGCGTATTTGGTTCAGTTTTTTGGTCCTGGCTTTTGTAACTTTGATCTCTCTTTCCTCCACTCGTTCTTCCCTACCTTTTTCACCTCTCCTTCCTTCTCCTCTTCGCACCTTCACTCGCTTCTCAACCTTCATTGAGATTTGCTATTGTTATCGCCTCCTTGTATGTGGCAAACCATTTACTTTTATTTTGTATGTATTGTTACCACACAATCTAGCAGGCCCTAAGGAGGGAAAGAATAAGGGTCAAAGAGCTAGACTAAGTGATAACAATGGGACAATGTCCCACTGTCATGCAACCAATGTCCCCTGCTCTTTATGGACTTTCACCGATCGGAGGAGTTCCGGTAGATAAAAAACCACCTTTAATTGATATTGTAGGGTTTGAGGTACTAGGCAATGAGGTAGGACTTCTTAAGGGAAGCTCTATGTGATAGTATGGCACTTCAAAAGGGTGACCTAGAAGAAACTTGCACGAGATCTAGGGTTTTGTGAATTATCATGGTTAAAGGTACTCTCGAGATCAAGTCAAGGAGAAGAAAGGGCTTCTTACGGTTTATTCCAATGAATACATAGAAGAGCCCAAGTCAAGGAAATGCAAACTAGGGTTTATCTTGTAGGGCACACCTCGGGCAAGAGCTTTTATGTTTGTAAACACAAGGGATGCTTCTCAAACTTTGAGGACTTGTCGCTAAGACCCTAAGCTTGAAGTCTATTATATCGGAATCCACTGTTTCACTCTCTACGAAATTTCACTCTATTCCCTAAGCTAGCCGTCCAAGAAGAGGGGACTAGAACTTTGGGAGAAGAAAATACGGAGAATGAAAAATTTAATCACGAAATGGTTTGTAGAAATGCCTTCTCCTTTGGTCTTGTGGAGTCCTAAATGCTTCAGATTTTCCATAATTGCCTTTAAGGTGCTCAAGGATTGATTCCTTAGCTACCAACCCTCAATAATTACCCACTCAAATTTTATGGAGTTTTATAGAGGAAAACAAAATTTCATCCACTAGGAACATTCATCACATGTCATGCTATGGGTAACATGTGAAATCTGCCAACCAAATAGCTTTCAAAATAAATATTCAATAATTAGGGCACAATATAACATTAATCTAGTTGTAACAATTCCATACATTAGACATATTTTAGGAATGAGACATCAACAAGAGGCACTTACCAGATGACAATATGATATATCCATCCACAAATCAAGAGATAGCTCTAAATAAAATCAAATTTCAGCTCCAAATATCAAAATGCATCCAAGACATCCAATCAATAACCCAAAGAAAAAGTTTGGATTTGCCAAGAAGGCTGAAGTTCCCAAGTGTGATGATGATCAAATAGGAATGAAGTTGACTTTTATTTATATGAGATCAGCTGCCATATAATGCTAAGCCATCCTAGGCACGCTGGTCGAAGCGCATCATCTCATCAATAATGTAGGGAAATGAGTATATTGTTGAAGTTGTTGAGGGTGCCCATGGCATGCAATAATGCTCTACACATGATGGGAGTCCCATGGCTCGCAACGCTTCACACGAGGGTGTCAATATGATCCTCTAGTGGACTTGGGCCCCACTTAAGTTGCCCAACCCATGATGAAACCACCTGCCAATTACCTATAATATCCAATGTGCATCCTCACAATTAGGTACAATAATTCATTGGTACATCTAAGTGAACCAAGCTTGTTTATCAAGGGCACATTGAGACTTCATAGTGGGCTTCCTTTATAAGTTCAGTGTTACCTCCCTAGGTAGGAGTGGGTAATAAACAACCCTATTAGGTGTTCCCAGTCCCTAAGGGGGAAGACAGGTGCCTGGTACATCCTTTAATTGATAGGTGTAAGGTGAATGATGATGAGTGAATGGGGACTCAAATGTCTCAAAGTCCAAATGCCATGGGTTCAAGGATGGCAATGATGATTATTTGGGTGTATATGTGTAGGAGGGAGTAATCGTGGATACATGAGTTACCCAATCCTTTGTTTTGCCACCCTTCTTTATTTTCCTTTTGCCTTTTCTTGATTTTTTTTTGTTACTGGTTGGGGCTCAGGGAAATGAGAGCATGTTGTGTATGATATAGGCAATTATTACCCCCTTAAGGTGGGGCAGTTCATTTCCCACCAGGGGTTGGGACGTGCATGGATTCCTCATTGATTTTGGGGTAATCATAAGGCCCTAGGAACTAGGGTGATGGCCATAATAAAGGGTAGAGTTCATGCTCGACTTTTTCCCATGTGCTATATTAAATGCCCCGACCATCATTTGCATTTTATAATATTCTTTTTTGGGCATATCCTGATCATACAGCATTGCCCTAGCTACTTCCATAATAGTCCTGTTTTTCCTTTTTGCTGCCCATTCTGCTTCAAATTGTAGGGAGTTGTCCACTCTCTTCTAATGCCTTCCTTAGTGAAAAAATCAGTGAAGTCCTTGTCAACATACTCTCCACCATTGTTTGAGCGCAACACTTTTATCTTCTTTCATGTCAGATTCTCCACTAGAGCCTTGAACTCTTTGAATCGACCAAAATCCTCATCCTTGGTTTTCATAAAGTAGATCCAAGTCTTCCTAGAATGGTCATCGATGAAGGTGACAAATTATTCGTCACCACTAAGAGATTTTGTGGACATCGGTCCACAGATGTCTGAGTGTATCAATATGTTGAAGCCTCGAAAATCATTGCGACAACATGGGGGAAACCACTTGGTTTGGACCTTGAAAGTAGCTCCTTTTCCATTTGGTATAGTGGCTCCGACTAGGGATAATGGGACCAGTTTCCTAGTAAATGTTGATTTGATAATGTTGATGGGGTGATATAGGATGTAACGAGAAATGATTCAGCTAAGTGTAATCTAATCTAACTACTAAACATATGCATATATCTTAATCTAACATTATCTAATTATAAATATACCGAGGAATAAAATAAGATATGCAATCTACAATGATGTCTTACAGCAATTGGTAATAGATATCATTCAACTGACAAAATAAATGATATTTTTTAACGATAATTGTTTTGGATAAATAGTTAGACAAAACAATTGACAGAAATATATCTCATATGAAAAATCATTCATGTATTCAAAACAGAACTAGAGCTAACATCATACAGAAGTGCAATAATGCAAAACTATAATTATGACTTTCATACATAAAATAATTGAAAGAAAAAGTATTGCTTAATACATAAATAAAACATAATCATATGAGAAAAGTACCATATATGATAAGCCTTGCTCATGTGCTTCAGCAATATTGACCCAATTTCATTCAATCCAACACATTCTAAGAGTACACAAGTGCATTTCAGTAGATCATACTAGATATTCAAAGAAAAATAGATCCTGTTCCATTCATTTCATCAAAAGCGTTCTTAAAAGTACAGAAGTGTAATGTCTTGAAAAGAGTTCTTTGATAAAATTCTGGACCCCTCTCTAAATGCATGAGAGGGGTTTAAATACTAAAATATATGTCTCAAAATAGATTATTACAAAAAATAGCTAAGGAGGTTTCAAACAACCTTCCTTAGAATGGGAAAAAATAAAACTAAAAACAAAATAGACCAGTGACTAGCTCCTTTGAACTTGAACTCAGTTAATCTGGTGACTTGATCTCTGAGGTCACAAATATCGATCATTGGCTTGAGCTGAGGCGGCTAGCTGCTTGTAGATTTTAACTGCCTAGCAAATATGGTATTTGTCAATGTTGGCACCATCTTTTGTGTAGAGGTTTTTAAACACCTCAGAGTCATCCATTGGCTGTGAAATTTTACTAGAAACTACCAGTATGTCTCCCAATGTAGGCTGGTTAGCTGTTTAATTGCCTCTTCTTTCTCATGTGTTGTCTGTTTCCATTACTGCTCTAGTTGGTTGGTGTTCGGCAGAAACCCTGGTACACATTCTTTAACAAGGTCAGTGCCATGGAGGTTTTCATTTATGTCCTCTATTATGTTGCTTGATGCTCCTGCTACTATCGTTGTTTCCCTTTCTACTTGTTTCAACCGAGAATCCCAATCTGTAAACAAAATATCTTTGTGAGACTCTTCCACTTTTGGTAGATAAGCCTTTCTTCCAACCTCAGATTCTTTCCAAGTGATAAAGTCAGAAACCCTTTTGTGGATTTCTTCGTACTCAAACCTCATATCAAATATTTGGTTTGTCAATTTATCATTAGTCTCGCAATAAGGATTAATTTGCGATATTTTTTGGAAAAACATTTCTCCTTGCTGCATTAATTGGGAATTGAGACTGATTGCTTCTTTTGATGAATTCGTCGATTTGTGGGCTGTCTTTGAATTTATCTACCATGTCTTTCATTTGATGAATTTGCGAATCCTTTTCTGATAAGTTGGCCTAGTGATGTATCCTATCTGCTCGAATTCCTTTTGAAGTTGGGCTACTTTTTGTTCTTCTTGTTGATTAGTTTTTTTCTTGGGCTAATTTTTGTTCTAGCAACAGAATTTTTTGTTCCTTTTCCTTCAACAGCATTTGGATTTTCATTACCTTGTCGATGGTGGTTGTGGCATAAGCTCCTGCGAACTGCAATAGCTTTGTGAGATTATCTAATGGGTCGACAAGAGTATCCTTCCACACAATACCCATTGATTCATTTTCCAAAATCGTAATAGCAGTGGTGTCCAATTTCCTTTTCTTCCTTTGTCTTTTCACTATAGACTTGTGGGTAGGACTATAAAATATATCTAATGGAGGTGTTTCCTTAATTATTAATACAATTTAGAAATTAGGAACAATAGGAATAATCTCAATATCCTGAGTACTTGTAGCTTCTTCTCCTGTTGTTTCTAGATTTTCTTTATGTTGGGTTTGCTTGGGAGTTTGCAGCTTAGATTTTTGCTCAAGATTTATGTATGTATGGAGATTTTTATTGAACTTATTTCATTCTTGTTCTAGGTCAATGATTGGAGCTTTTCCTAACTGAGTTGAAGTAGAAGCAATCTCTGCATGCTTCTTTGCCAAGGCCTGCTCAGATGTCTCCTCTGTACTTACAGCTGTGTCTTTCTCAAAATCTTTATTTGTGTTTCCTCCTCCATTTTGAGATTGTCACTTTGAGTGCTCTGACTCATGATTCGACTTATCTTGGTTTTCTTCTTCAAAATCCTCCTTGGAAATTCCCTCCAAGCTTACGCTAGGAGTTGGATCTCTTATTGGTTCAATCTGCAATAGGTCCAATGGGACCTTTGACAATCTCTTATTTTTGTACACATGCAAAGCATTAATATCTTCCGGGGTCAATAATAGTGATGCCATATGTAGAACTTGTGAAAATGTTTCTTCTTGTAGGAAGAGGTCATCAAAGGCATCCTCTTCATGGGTGAATTGTTTGACTTTTACCATAGTAGTAAATTCCTTAACAATGTGATTTGGGTCGTATTTCCTTCCTGGAACTGTAGCCAATTTCAAAGACATAATAATCTTTGCTTCCTTTACTACATGTCCATAATCATGTAGTGTGAAAGCACCACATTGCAATGGGAAGGTAGGCCAAATGGACTTTTTCTGCTCTTTCAGTCCTATATGTAAACCGCCTTCCCCTGCTATTTGGTAGGCTATTTCTCTGGCCAAAAGTTTGTCAGGGACATAATATGGGAGGACATGAGGAGAATCAATGCTCCCAAAAACTCTAATGTAGGTGAATATCTCTACCCCAAACCATTTGGCTACTGGCAAGATATCTACTTCAGCCTCTTTATAAAACCTATGGGTTGTTTTATCAAAAATTTCTTTATGAGTAGGCAGCATAACACCTTGACAAATTTTATAAAAATGGCAATGGAATTGGGATTCCCACAAAATTTTATGATATATATGGATGGGAAGCAGATTTTGTATAGTCCATTTCCATCCCATATTCAGAAATTGGGAACAAAAAAAAAATTGCATCCATAACAAAAGCACTCATAAAGAAAGGAGGAAAAATCCTTTAAAAAGTACTTATTTTCCTTCTATATTCCATAATGGCCTTTGCCAAATTGTCTAATAAAGTTTGAGCCCGGTTCATATTCGTTGCGTTTACTACTTCATCTATTAATGGGAGCCATTCCATGGAAAATTTGGTGTTATCGGGTCTACCGAATAACCTACATATCATTGTTGCTGTGAAACTATGAGGGGAAGAAATGGATGCCATTGAGTACATACCAGTGTTATCCCATTTGAGTTTGCCTCCGCGTGATCTCCGGGTCTGTGTAACGTCTGATGGGTTGATCTGAATCGGACCCATAAACGACTGTCAAAGAACTATGACTAAATCAAGTCGAACAAATCTCGAATGAAATCCAAAACAGCAATCGAAAACACCCTGAACCAGTGGCCATGGCAGTCGGCGTGGAATGAAGAGGACCTCGATCAAATCACGCTGACCGAGGCCCATGGAGACTGCGCAGGAGGTTGAAGTAGCCCCTGGGAGCCCCGGAATGGGAAAAGGAGTTGATTTCCGACGCGCGATTAGCACTTCGCTGGGCGAACAGGGCTGAAATGGTAGAGCCTTAAGCACTCGGTCACGTTGGGAGCCAGAGGACCGTCGGCGGAGAAATGAAAAGTGCCATTGTACGAAGGTGGGACCCACGACCTGGAAACCGGCGGTTTGATCGGGGCGCCCTTGAATGGTAAGAGGTTTTGGAGAAAGCGGAGCGATCACACTCAGCGATCGATGCATGGCAGCGAAGGTGAGAGAAAAACCATCGTGATTGCGCATTATCGGTCGAGCAAGTTAACCGCACTCGGCATGCGTATGAAGTTGGATCTGGAGGAGCCCAGATCGGATGGCTAAGATTGTGCTCGATAGATAGAAGCGGAATCGACAGGGAATTAAGCCGTGATTTAAGGGGATTTGGAATCCGTTGACCGCCATGGTGGAGAAAGAACGTGTCCACGACATAACAAAAGAAATGAATCGACGAATAGGCTGGCGTTGTTCCAAATGAGGACACATGGCTACTTCCTGAGCATTCATGTTGACACCGAATAGGGAACTCCAAGCACACAGGCAGTAGGCGAATCGACGCGGGTGGGAAAGGAACTGAACAGGAATGGAGGTCGAATGGCTAAAGCCATGAATAGAGACAGTTGGATGGGGATTCAGAGAGAGCAAAGAGTCCAAGCGACCAAGAGAGACGGTGAACAGTGAACCCTGAGAGGAGGAATAAGCACAGAGAGTAGTAAAGCCAAGCAAAGGAGACAGAGGGCTGAGCTGACCGCAGGTAGAATCGAGCATCGGAGAGCTTGAAGAATCAAGCCTTCCCATAGAGGGATCTGTCAGGATTCAGCATCACAGTTGGCTCTTTCCACTGTAGACCGAGGGTCACAGAGCTGGTAGGAAGAACAAGAGTATGTGTACTCCGAGTGGCTTGGGGAATCCAAGAACCACCCTGCCAAGAAAAATATGCTTCAGGAGAACTCACATTGAGTCCCTGTATTGTAATTTCTCTGCTGAAAGACACAATATAACAAGGCCACCACTGAAGCTGGACCGGAGACTTAGCCCTGGAGAATAGGGTGAACTCCTTATTAAAAAGTGTTTGTGTCTTTGTGTTGCTTGTTGTATTTCGATGTTGTCTTTCCACTTATTTTCATTGCATTGGCAATCTAATCGATCCATTGATTCAATAACACAAAACACACACACCAGCACATGGGTCTGTATTACCTTTTGTTTAATAAATCTTCAGCTGAGGTCACTCAGGGTGATTATCAGATCAAGTGGTATCAAAGCTCTAGGCTGTAAGGTTAGACAAGCTTGTGTTGGTTTAGCTGTGAATGCTCACTAGATCAAAGCTCGAATTAGGAGAAGGAGAGTTGGTGGAAACTAATCCTGAAATTGGGAGAGTCTATTCTCGAAAGACAATGTCAGAAGAAGGTTCTATAGGGCCAAACCCTCAATTCATAGAAGGTTTCCTAGCTATAAAGTCTATGGTAGAAGAAATGTATAGGGACTTTAGAAATCATAAGGGTGAAGATTCATCGGGCTCTAATCAAGATAAAGAAGAATATGAATCTCATTCCCATGACCACTCAAAAGGAAAGGGAAAATAAGAAAGCTTCCCTACACCTCCTAGTAGCCCTGTGCATAATAAGAAAGCATCTTTGATTAAGTTAGATGTTAAATTTGATTTTCCTATAAATGATGGAGAGCTAAATGCTGAAAAGTTGGACAATTGGATTAGACAAATTGATGTGCATTGTAGAGTACAAAATATAGACTCAGACAAGAGCAAGGTTCAGCTGGCAAGCCTTCGCCTAGGGGGCAATGCCTTGGTTTGGTGGGAAGGCAGAACCCAAGCTGATATGAGGAAGCATGGTAAGACCATCTCTGTCTGGAGTGAATTTGTTACTGCAATCAAAAAGCAGTTCTATCCATTGGCCTACATGCAACAAGCCATGATGAGTTGGCAAACTCTTCCATAGTTGAGAGGGCAAAGTGTACAAGGGTATACTCAAGAGTTCAGAAAGAGAGCATTGATGTTGGGTATTTCATTAGACTCACCAAAAACTCTTTTGAAGTACATTGGTGGTCTACACAGCTACATGAGGCATACCATCCTCATGTTTAATCCCACTAGTATAGATGAGGTATCTGTACAAGCTACTCATCTAGAAGCTAGAGGAAAGAATGGAAATCCAGAAGTTGGGGGACCATCCCAACCCACTGTAAGAAAGAGCAAGGAGAAAAGAAAGCAGAAGTGGAAATTAAGGAAGGCTAACACTGCACAGAAAGGCAAAGCTTCATGCACTCACCGTAAGAAGGAGGCGCATGATGATGAGCACTATTGGATTCTGCATCCAGAGCTAAGACCTAAGAAGTCCGAGGGAAAGAAGAAGAAGACTGTTGCAGTTATTCAGAAAGATTTGGGGTCAGACTTAGGAGATGAAACAATCATTGCAGCCACAAGTATAAAAGGTAAGAATTCTGAAGCATCTACAAGTAATTATGCTCAATCTGTTATTGATGAAGAACATGAGAGAAAAAGGCATGAGCTTTTCCATATTTGAGTTGTTTCCAAAAATCAAAAGACTGATACTTTGTTTGATAGTGGCTCACAAGTAAATCTGATTTCTGAAGCAATTGTAAATAAATTGGGATTAGCAACTACGCCTCATAAGAAGTTGTACCCATTAGGATGGTTGAATGATAAAGCACAACTACAAGTGACTAGACAGTGCAAACTCAAGTTTTCTTTTAGGTCAGCATTTGTAGATGAGGTTGAGTTAGATATAGTTCCTTTGGATATATGTGGAATTGTTTCAGGGAGTCCTTACTTGTATTATAGAAAGGCTATTTTCTATAGAGTCGAGAACAAGTATCTACTTGTTAAAGATGGAATTGAATACTTTGTAATAGCTCATAAACTCAAGAATAATTATACTCTCATAAACTTAGGACAGATGAAAAGAATGATAAATTCATGCAAACGGTTCTAACTAATGGTTGTAAAGGAAAAGAAAACTGATAAAACCAATGTATTTGAGGGTTGTAATTCTGATCAGCAAGCTGATATAGAAAAGATTGTTTCAGAGTATGATGTCTTGTTTCAAGAACCTCAAGGTCTACCACCCAAAAAGGGAATAGTACATGATATTATTTTGCAGCAATATGTTCCTTTGCCTAACATTGGGATGTACAGGTTATCTGCTTTAGAGAATGTTGAAATCAAGAAGCAGGTGCAGGAGTTGCTCGAGAAAGGGTTCATGTTGTGGGGAAAAGTATCCGACTCGGAATGACCCTATCCCTACTCTAAGGGTGATAGTTCCTTAGCAACAACTGAAAGCAAAGCTTTGATATTTTCCTTTATGAAATTACAGAGAAGGAAGAAAAGATTGACCAACCGATATCCTTCGCTTTTGTCGATCTTGTCTTCTCTCTTCGTCTCTTGCTCCCAGCTCCTTGTTCCCTTGCCGGCCCAGCTACACAAAGATCCTGCACAAACAAGAGAGGGAAACTACAAGAAACATGTACTCATAACTGATGCATGGATTAGAGTGAATCAGATATACAAGTAAATACAATACATCAATGCAATACAAGTATATAGGAGAACATTCAAAGCTTTATTGATAGAAGTAAAAGGTTCTGAGAAGGTTAAAACCATCAATGGCTCCAATCCAGCAGCACCTCCCCAGCAGCAAGAAATCTCCTCTTCACCTCTATAAAAGCAATCACCCAATAGCTCTAACTGTAAACCAACAACACTTCCTTGCTTTGCACAAAATTCCAGCCTCCTTAGACCTCATAGAAGAGCTCTATATATAGGAGATTTGGAGAAAGGATGAGTCAGCTTGAGACTGACCTAAAGCTGCCTTGTGTCCTCTCCCTCTTCAGTTAAACTTCAGTTCTTGAGTCCACTTGGAGAATCTTGCTTCCACTTGGAGATCAAGACCTTCTTACTCATCACAGGGCGAATCCTTTGAACCAAGTGTCAGTTTGGAAGCTTCCTGGGCAGTTGACACCTTGCAGAATGACTGTGCCCCTTGGCCAATCTCGCCCAGCGCAGGTAGCCTTCATTGGAGTTGACTTTCAGTGCAGGTACAAGGAGGGGCAGTTGACATTCAGCGCAGTTGCTCAGTGGAGCAGCTGACATGATCCAAAAATAGCCTGTTTTTGAGTGTTTTCAGGTGGAGAACTGATGGGAAGTGCGGTGGTTTGCTGACCTTGTTCTTCTAGGGGTAAGAACAACATGTTTAGGGACTGAGGATCCCTGTAATTATTGACACTTCATGCTCCATGTTGCGAGGCACAAAAATGTCTATAACAGTTGCCCCCTAAAGTATGAGGCCGTTTATCGGGTGAAATGCTTTATCTAGAGGGTCCGAAGTTCATTCCAGTGCTGAGGAGGCGCCCTGTAATACAATACAATACAATACATTATTTTTCATTCTGTTTTCATGATCTAGCTGAGGCGGGCATTCCCATGCTCAGCTTTATAAATACATTTTGGTACATAGAACAGACGATCGTCTGATGGTAGACTGATAATTCTCTGCTGAAATTATCATCCTTTGAATAGGATGATCATCTGCTACAATGATGTACTGACAAATGCTTTTATATTTCCTGAATGTATATCGCAGCCCGGATGGATGAAACTAGATCCGGGGTCTTCAAACTCGTTCGATCTTCACTCTAAGTACAAGTCGATCCATGTGAGAATTGCGCTGAAGTCGAACATGGAAAGACATCGCTTGATTACCGGTCAATGATGAAAACCGTTAACAAGCGCGAGAGGAATCACCGATAATGATAATGACCCTCAAGGTACTGCAGCACAATTCACGTGGCGTGAATAAAGGACTTGGCGTCGAACGCCACGCAAAATATTCTGGTCGAAGGTCATTGATGTATACCTGTCGCCGGAAGTGAGAAACTTGCCATTGAGGCATGCAAGCTTCAAAGTACTGATGGGGTTGTTCCTAGATCAACTTCTTGGATAATGAGCTGAAGTCGACAAGAAGCGATCCGTCGAAGGAGGGCCTTAATGAATCCCACATCAATGACACGGAACGGAGCTAATGATTTTAGTGGAGGTGAAAACAAACTGTGACATATGATTCAGGGTGGCGATCATGAATGGATGAAGGATAATGTATGGTAGTGGATGGGACACGGTTGACACTTTCAGAATGACCTCTCTTGAACATATAACGACACTGATGCGATGGATCGGTAGCATTACCCCAAAATGTGGATGGTTTGGCGAAGACCATGGTGATGAGACCGGTGAATGAAACAACCCAACCCGATGTGGTACGGAAGAAAAGTGTCATGTTCAAGAGCGACTTGCTACCATTAAGCTTTGATGTTCTCCCAATTTTTCCCCAGTCATTTCTGACCAGTACCTCTTTATTTTTGTCAAGCTTGAGGAGGATAACATATGCTTGTTCTATAACCTGCCCTTCGGGCAAGCCCATCGCTATGATTTAACGAGCTTAGCGATAGGGAAACTCGTTCTCGTCTAAAGACAAGTTTGTCGCTATTTAATCATTTTAACGAGTCTAACGACAAGGAAAACTCGGTCCTTTTCATTTTTAGAGAGTCTGAAAAGGTACAGAAAGTTAACTCCATAATTCCTTTTTCGTCATCTAATCCCTTAAGTCCGAAAAAGTATAAAACAATACAGAAGGGATGGGTGTTCGGTACTTTTAACGAGCCGAACAAGACAAGCGCTCGATCTTTTTGTGTAATAATCCCTCAGGTCCAAAAAGATTAAAGTCTAAATGAGGGATAGCTCTTCCGGTCCCTTTAACGAGCTGGAAGGCCAAAACTCGGCAAACTTTTCATATTTTACGAGTCAGATGAAAAGAGCTCAAAGAAGACTCGTCTTTTGAGGAACGAGTGATAAACAGGGATAGCAGCTGATTCCAGCTACAGGTTGGAATTTTCCAATCACGGTAGTGTCACAAGGATGGCTAGGTGAAATCACTCTTCGCAGCTGTTCCTCAAAATGGGTAAACAATCAAACGGAGGTAAACGATCGGCCAAATGAAAAGTGGAGGTGACAGTGCAAACACGACCAAGGCTTTTATGGTTGATCAGGTTACATATACAATGGTTATTTACCGAGATGGGTTCATTTTTTAATGAGCTTGAATGCGCCAAAACACTGCTCAAGCTTATGTTTATTTTTTAACGAGCATGAACTTTATGCTAAAACTGCTCGTTAAGTTTGCATGGCCCCAGCATCATAATAACGCATGTCAAGGTGCATGCCCCCAAAGCTTCATTGCATTCAACTTGGTGGTTGGAATGAAGGTTTACCTTTGAGATTTGGAAAGGGGATTTGTTTCATTTTTTTAATGAGGTTGACGCAGTAAAAGAACTATCCTCATGACTCCTTGTTTCATTTTTTAACGAGGTTGGCACGAGATTAGAACCGTCCTCGGAGCCCACTGTATTTACAGTATTTCCATTAGGGCGATGATCCATGCTGACAAAATGTTTAGGAATCTTCCGAATCCATTAGATATAGAAGATTTCATATTGTAGGTTTCCACTGTGGCCACTTCTGCCAGATTTCTTGCAGGCGGTAGGGCAAAAGTACCCATTAAGGCAGGGTCTTTTAGGAGACCTACTCCAATATTTTGAAGCGAATGATTGCTTCCATGGATCATTGGAATGCTTCCCGTAACTTGTGAACTGTCAGGGAGGAAAGTTTGTTGGTCGACGACTGTAATCCCTCCTTGAAAGGGAAATGCAATCTTCCTGAAGTAGGTCGACACGACTGCGGCCATGGCATATATCCAGGGCCTTCCTAGTAGGATGTTGTAATCGAGGTTTCCATCAATTACTTCAACATCGACTTCTACTGTTTTGCCCCCCAGTTCAACTTGCAAGTTACCTAAAATCCCGTAGGGAGTGTATGATCGTCCATCAAATGCTTTTAAGGTCGTTGACGATTTCGACAAGGGTGGTGAGCCTAAATTTTTCCAGCAACTCATCGACATAAGACATGTAGATGCCCCCTCATCAATAATTGTTCGATGAACAGTTTTGTTGAGGGTTTTCACTTGAATAAGGAAAGATAGTTGAGCGGGTAACTTAGGGTCATATCCTTTATGATCAAAGGCCACAAGATTGGAATCCATTGGGCCAATCCCACCTATTGCTGATAATAAAGTTTGCTCATGGGAGGGGCAATTTTGCGGTACCTCAAGTGTCGACATAGCGGACGACGATTGGGCCAGGTCCTCTATTATATTATAATTCTGTGCTATTTTGGCACGAGGATTAAATGTCGATTTGTGTACTACTCCCTTTGGCAACTTTATCATTGGTTCAGGAATGATGGGTGGCGCAACTTTGGTCAAAGCTGTCGTCGAACTACTAGTTTGTTCATTAGCCTTGTTATTTGACAGCCATGGATTCCCGTAATCTTTATTCCTTGTCAAAGCATTATTCTGCTGCTTTGAGGTAGACAACATAAGCACTTGGGATCGGGAAGCATTTTGATTAGCAACCAGATTTTGACCAGGATTAGGAAACGGATCAGTCAACACAACTGAGGTTTTCGGACTCTTAAAGAATCTTTTAAGCTCAGCTTTGCATGGACAATCTGCTGTCCAATGATCCTCATCGCATATATGACACCCCGAAGGGGGTTTCCCTTTTCTCCCTTTCTTTTTCTTCTTGTCTCCTGGTTGCTTCAGTTGTTTGCCCTTGTCGTCCGACACGGCACTTACTTCCGAGGCAAGAAGTTCTTCATTTGCATTTTGATTCGAAGTCTTACGGGTTTTCTTAGACGAATCCCGTGTTGACTTTGCATTTGCAGTGCCAATCACACCATCGCCGGCATGAGAGTCACTATTTGATCCAGGAGGGGGAGGAATTGAAAATTCCGGTCTAGGGGCGTCAGGTATCTTGTCATAGAGCGTGCCAGACTGAGTATATACTAAGTCTAAATACTGGGCACGAGAAATAACTTGCTCCTCTGTTACGACGCCTCCCTTGGCCACATCTTCTGTTATAGCAGGAAGAAGCGACTTTATAAACCACTCAGCTAAAAGCTGATCTGGAACATAAGTCTTTACCATTCTACGACGACGACGCCACTCATGTATATGATCTGATATATGTGTGGCCGTTGTCTGCTTGAAATTGGTTAAGATCTCGGTTCCAGTTTCGTACCTTATAGGTAACTGAAAGTGTGTTAAGAAAGTCGTGGCTAGGGAACTAAAATTGTCGAAAGAGGCTCTAGGTAATTCAATATACCATTTAGCCGCCGGACCAGTCAATGTCCTCTGGAAAAGGCGAAGCCTTATCGAATCATCATTCAAGGTATTCGACGAACACCACAGATGGAAAGTCATCACATGATTCGACGGGTCTTCGCCAGGATTTCCATTGAATTTAGGAATGTCCGAAGGAAGTTTGTGAGGAATCACTGGCCACCAATGGGCATAGGCGATTGGATCATTTGTCAATCGATGTAAATATGGTAATTCTAGAGTCGCCACAAATGGCAACTGCTGATTTAGGTTTGGCGAGGCGTACCCAGGATACGATGGAATCGCCTGAGCAGTAGGCCTTTGCATACCAGCATAATGCAACTGATGTTGATAGGACTGATATGGCTGGTGGGCTTGGCCACTGTAAAGTGGTTGATTTAACCCGTTCTGAATATAGGGTTGCCCACTATTTGCAAAGATCTGTCGCTCAGATCCCTGGTACACCTGTTGAAACTGAGGTTGTTGGTATTGCATCATCCATGGCTGCGAAGCCATGTTTTGCTGTGCGATACTAACCGACGGACCAAGATGCGGGGTTATGGTTCCCGTTTGTATCTGTGTCGTCCCGGCAGTTGGTGATTGTGGTTGTGTTGCAGGGTCAAGGGGCTGTTGCATTACAACTTGGGGTTGACATACAACAGGCATCGATTGAACTTGCGACACGGTTACAATTGCTGGCGTCGTCGGGATGCTAGACATAGGTACACATTGTTGCATGGAATATACAACTCTCGGTTGTTGGGGCAACATAGGCACCCAACCACTCGTCGTAACTTCAGTCAAACCTGAATGCGGTTGAAAACTGCCGTATGGGTATCCTCCCGGAGGGGGAAGTGAAAAGGCATATTGCCCCCCATACGGTAACAATCCGGAGCTCAAGGGTATAGATTGCCTTTGAGGACTGGATGGTCCAAACTGATTTCCAAAGGGATCAATTTGTCTAGTTTCAACATAAGAATTACCGGGTATTATACCGGAAGAAAAAACTGGAACATATCAAGTTGTCATAATAGTCCCTGGGTGGACTCCTTCTAGCTGTTGAGAGCTAGTCGGGACAGCTGGTATGCCGACAAACATCGTCGGAGTGAGAGCAGGAGCTTCTGCTGTCGCTGTGTCATTTGGCACAGTCCTAGATGTCGACGGTTGCTCAGACATTTTAAGTCTATCCAATAAACTGCCTAACGATTCTACAGGAACTTCCACTGGCGATGGACAAACTTCTGATGCAGAAGGAAAAAGAGTGATGCCTACTCCAAAATGAGTTGGAGTATTTGCTTGCTGGTCCTCTACGATTTCCTCTATTGCAATCAGACCAGGAGGAAGAGGAAGACCGTCAGGTCCGTAAAAGATTTCTGGTGCCGAAGAAGGGGTTGCTTCGACAGCGACAGTTGTTTGAGCAACAAGACTCTGTGGACCGGTTTCAGATGGAACTGGTTCAGTTATGCAAGTACTTGTCCTCAGACTAGGATCAGTACAACTGTCCCTCTGTTGCTGTTGAACTTCTTCAATAGAGGCAGGGATTCCAGAAATATTAGGAGTGACCAGAATCTCAGATGTTGTCGGAACTGTTGTTCTAACTTTAATGGGAGATTTTGACCCGGTCAAGCGAGTTCGCTTCGTCCGTACTACTCTCGATTCCGGAGACAAAGACGGTTGACTCGCGAGTCTCCTCGAACGACGGAGTTTTAATTGACTTTCCTCCATGGTTGCGGATTACTTGATCAACTAAAATACAAAAAGGGGAATTATGTTTCCGTATTGAATGAATTTTATTAGACGCTTTTAGACACAACTTTGCTTTTTCATGTTTTAAGAGTCGAGAAAAAGCTAAAGATGACTCTAGTCGCCTTCGATGTATTAACGAGCCCGAAGTGACAAATGCTCGGTTGGACTTTTTCAGTTATAGAGTCTGAAAAAGGCCAAAAGAAACTGCTCTGGAGATCTAGGCAGAGGGTGTGCCAAACCTTTCGCGAAACCACAGAATACGTTTTACGGTACGGGTGGTCGATCTTCGTGAATGCTGTGTTCACTGCATCGCGATCAGTAGGGCGGCCGACACGGCTTCCTAAGGATAAAGGATAAATGCCTATAGGGGTCTCCCAATATACGCGACGGTACGCGGGAGCACAAGTCCGTATTAGTGCTATCGTCCCTCAGGAGGAATCACCCACCTTCGTAGAGATCGACAGTCACTACGTTTAACGACGCCGGAACACGTCTCTACCTAGACCTCTATTGTGAGCGTTATGTTACAAAGCGTTTTTAGATTCATTCAATATATTTTAAGTTGATCTTGTTTAGCAGTTTGTCTTTCAGGATCACCACGAGATGTATTGGTACAAATCCCTAAATGCAGCTAAAATGATAAGCAAGCTTTACAATCATTTTAGCTTTGAAAATCCTAACTACTGAGGGGAGAGAAAAACATTATCTTTCCACACAGAGCACAAAGCACAAACTAGTGCACTTTCTCCTAGATCAATCACGTAAACTTATCAAAATGCAAATGCAAGATGCACGTATTTCTTTTCTTTTCCCTTAATGTTGATGTAGACAAAAGGAAACTGTTGTATAATTTTCGAATTCAATTTGAAGCGTAAACAAACAAGTTTTGTCTAAAATGAAAAAACACCTTACAGGTACTTGTTTCGACACTAAAAATATATGAATTCAAACCATAAGATGAAAAACAAACAAACTCAAACAGCCATGAACAGTAATAAAACTAGCTCTTAAGATCACAAAGACACTTTTACAGTTCAGGACCTAAGAGGCCACAGCTATACGGGTTTGCTTTTCACAATGGGAAACTGTAACTGAAGTAAGAAATACTGAAAGAAAAATCACAGTTTCATCACACAACTGAGGTGGAATTATGTCAAGGAAAGTTGGTTTACAGCAAGTACAATGACAAGCAATCAGCAGCAAAACAACAGTGAAAACAGGGCTAAGACACAGTGGGAAACCTCAGGAAGACATAGCCTAACTGGATCAGCGCAGGCTCTGGTCTGTCAAATTGACTCTCAGCGCAGTTCCCGAAGGGAGTACCTGCGCTGAAATGCAGACTGCCTGTGGACAGCCTGCACTGAGACACGAGAGTTGCGTTTACAAGGATTTCCGGGTCATAAAAAGCTCAAAAATGCACTGTTTTTGCTGAAATAAAAAGCTATAGGTCAAGTACAAGCTAAGGGATGATCAAGAGGATGAAAAGCTATCACAAAGAGCACAAGAGTCTTTTGCAGATCAACTCTTCAAATCATGAACCTGCTCAGAAAATGAGGAAGAGTAGCAGGCCCTCTACTTCGCTTTTGATATAGTCAAAAGCTTTTCGATTTGGTACTCTTTTGTTCAGGAAATGAATAGCAAAGATACTACAAACACAAATCAAATGGATACGCTCCCCAGCGGAGTCGCCAGTTTGTTGTGGGGAAAAGTATTTGACTCGGAATGACCCTATCCCTACTCTAAGGGTGATAGTTCCTTAGCAACAACTGAAAGCAAAGCTTTGATATTTTCCTTTATGAAAGTACAGAGAAGGAAGAAAAGATTGACCAACCGATATCCTTCGCTTTTGTTGATCTTGTCTTCTCTCTTCGTCTCTTGCTCCCAGCTCCTTGTTCCCTTGCCGGCCCAGCTACACAAAGATCCTGCACAAACAAGAGAGGGAAACTACAAGAAACATGTACTCATAAATGATGCATGGATTAGAGTGAATCAGATATACAAGTAAATACAATACATCAATGCAATACAAGTATATAGGAGAACATTCAAAGCTTTATTGATAGAAGTAAAAGGTTCTGAGAAGGTTACAACCATCAATGGCTCCAATCCAGCAGCACCTCCCCAGCAGCAAGAAATCTCCTCTTCACCTCTATAAAAGCAATCACCCAATAGCTCTAACTGTAAACCAACAGCACTTCCTTGCTTTGCACAAAATTCCAGCCTCCTTAGACCTCATAGAAGAGCTCTATATATAGGAGATTTGGAGAAAGGATGAGTCAGCTTGAGACTGACCTAAAGCTGCCTTGTGTCCTCTCCCTCTTCAGTTAAACTTCAGTTCTTGAGTCCACTTGGAGAATCTTGCTTCCACTTGGAGATCAAGACCTTCTTACTCATCACAGGGCGAATCCTTTGAACCAAGTGTCAGTTTGGAAGCTTCCTGGGCAGTTGACACCTTGCAGAATGATTGTGCCCCTTGGCCAATCTCGCCCAGCGCAGGTAGCCTTCATTGGAGTTGACTTTCAGTGCAGGTACAAGGAGGGGCAGTTGACATTCAGCGCAGTTGCTCAGTGGAGCAGCTGACATGATCCAAAAATAGCCTGTTTTTGAGTGTTTTCAGGTGGAGAACTGATGGGAAGTGTTGTGGTTTGCTGACCTTGTTCTTCTAGGGGTAAGAACAACATGTTTAGGGACTGAGGATCCCTGTAATTATTGACACTTCATGCTCCATGTTGCGAGGCACAAAAATGTCTATAACAGTTCATCAGGCCTAGCACATCACCATGTGGGTCACCAATCATTTTGGTGAGAAAGAAAGATGCTCATGGAGAATGTGCATTTATTATCGAGCACTGAATAAGATAACAATCAAAAATCGTTATCCCCTTCCTCGCATAGATGATCTTTTAGATCAATTGAAGGAAATTGTTTATTTCACCAAGCTGGATTTGCATAGTGGATACCATCAGGTCAGAGTTGCAGAGCAAGATGCATCGAAGACTGCTTTCAAAACAAAGTAGGGATTGTATGAATGGCTAGTTATGCCTTTTGGCTTGAACAATGCCCCTGCTACTTCCATGAGATTAATGAATGATGTACTCAAACCTTTTCTTGATGATTTTGTTATTGTGTATCTGGATGACATTCTGATTTTTAGTAAAACGTGGGAAGAACATTTAAAGCATGTTAAGCAGACATTAGATGTTTTGAAAAGAGAAAAACTCTATGTTAAACTCTCCAAATGTGAATTTGGCAAAACCTCTCGAAATTATTTGGGTCATATAGTAAGGGGAGGTGAATTGAAAATAGATCCCTCTGAAGTGGTAGTCATTGTAAACTGGCCTAAACCCAATTCTACTACAGAAGTGAGAAGATTCTTAGGAGCAACACAGTATTGGAGGAAGTTCATTTCAAAGTTTTCCTCAATTGCAGCTCCCTTACATGCATTGACAGGATTGAACAAGGTGTTTCAGTGGGGAGGCAAACAGCAGAAAGCCTTTGAAACCTTGAAAGAAAAAATCAGTACAGCACCTGTACTAGCACTACCAGATCTACAAAGAACATTTGAGATCCAAACTGATGCCAGTGACTATGCCATGGGAGCACTGTTGACACAGCACAGTAAACCCATATGTTATCATTCTGAGACTTTTAATCTTGCAGTAGTCAACTACCCTACCTACGATAAAGAATTGTATGCATTAGTTCAGAGTGTGAAAAAGTGGAAACATTACTTAATGGGAAAAGAAACAGTAATACATACTGATCATCAGCCACTTCAATATCTACACTCCCCAACTAAGTTGAAACAATCAAGACATTATAGATGGATGGGTTTTCTACAATAGTTTCATTTAGTCATCAAATATAAAAAGGGCATACATAACAAGGTTACAAACATGTTATCTAGACCCATTATAAATGCATCTACCGTACTTAAGCATAATTTTGTGCTGCATGAAAGCTACATAGGACAATATGCTCAAGACATGGACTTTAAAGATGTATATGCAACTTTGAGTCAAGGAAAAAGAGTAGAAGAATTGGACTATCATGTGAAGGACCGACTCTTATATCATTGTGGGAAACTTTGCATTCCACAAACTGAGAGAGCAAAGATAATTAGGGAAGCACGCACTTCTCTGATATCAGGTCATTTTGGGGTAAGTAAAATAGTTTCACAGCTGCAAAGGTTCTGCTATTGGCCAAGAATGAGTGAGACAATTTCTAGATATGTAAAGGGGTGTGCAATGTGTGCTAAAAGCAAGCCCAGCAATAGAAAGCTAGGCTTGTACACTCCATTACCAGTTCCCTCTCACCCTTGGGAAAGCATTTCCATGGATTTTGTTGGAGGACTCCCTAAATCTAGGAAAGGTCATGATTATCTATATGTTGTTGTGGATAGGTTCAGAAAAATGTGTATTTTGATACCATGTAGTAAACATATTACAGCTGAACAAACTGCAAAATTATTCTTTGAACATGTATGGGTTCATTTTGGATTACCCACTTCTATTATATATGATCGAGACACTCGATTTGTGGGAAAGTTTTGGTCTAGTCTGTGGGAACTAATGGACACCAAATTAAAGAAAAGCACAGCTTTTAATCCACAAACAGATGGCTAGACAGAAGTAGTTAACAGGACAGTGATCCAGTTACTGAGAGAATATTGCAGCAAACACCCTAAGCTTTGGGATGAACACTTGCGTTATGTGCAGCATGCTTACAATAGAGCCAAACACTCTTCTACCTAGAGATCTCCTTTTGAGACCTGCTTTGGTTTCATACCAAGGTCTCGCTTGGATTTTTTCTTTGGTAAAGATACCATGGTTGATGGACACAATGATGTGGATAGGGAAACTAGGTTCATTGAACAGATCTAGGAGATCCACCAGGTAGTACAGGAACAACTAGAAAAGAGCCAGGCCAAGTACAAGGCTAGGAATGATAAGCATCGGATGGAGCATAGTTTTCAAGTTGGAGACCAAGTCTGGCTGTATATCAGCAAGGACAGGATGCAAGGTCAAGGTAAAAAGCTAAAACCTATCAGGTATGGACCCTTCAAGATACTTGAGAAGATTGGTGAAAATGATTTTCGCCTTGATCTTCTAGCTTACATGCACATCTACTCAGTTGTGAACGCAGTTTGCTTGAGGTTGTTTGAACCCTCAATGATTGAGGACCCTGAAGAGCAGAGTCAATTGCCTTCTGTTGATGACTTGCTACCTGAATACCTTAATGAGTTGCAGGAAGATATAGTGTTGGAGAGGAAGGTAAGGACGACGCGCAGTCGATAAGTGGAATACCTCAGGATTGGGCTTAAAGGTTCAAAGCCGAGTAGTGCGAAGTGGATTGAGATTAGACAAGTGAGACAACATTTTCCTCACTCAGTCGATGCTTGAAGAAGAAAAAAAACCAACTTTTGGTGGTCTAAAAGCTTTCCAATAAGGAGGCAGTGATCCGAATCAGATCCATAAATGACTATCAAAGAACCATGACTAAATCAAGTCGAACAAATCTCGAATGAAATCCAAAACAGCAATCGAAAACACCATGAACCAGTGGCCATGGCAGCCGGCGTGGAACGATGAGGACCTCAGTCAAAGTGCACTGACCGAGGCCCATGGAGACTGCGCAGGAGGTCAATGTAGCCCTTGGGAGCCCCAGAATGGGAAAAGGAGTTGATTTTTGATGTGCAATTAGCGCTTTGCTGGGCGAACAGGGCTAAAATGGTAGAGCCTTAAGCACTCAGTCATGTTGGGAGCTAGAGGACCGTGGGTGAAGAAACTAAAAGTGCCATCATATGAAGGTGGGACCCACGACCTGGAAACTGGCGGTTTGATCAGGGCGCCCTTGAACGGTAAGAGTTTTTGGAGAAAGCGGAGTGATCACACTCAGCAATCGACGCGTGGTAGCAGAGGTGAGAGAAAAACCACCGTGATCGCGTGTTATCAGTCGAGCAAGTCAACCGCGCTCAACATGCATATGACGTTGGATCTGGAGGAGCCTAGATCGGGCGGCTGAGATTGCGCTCGATAGACAGAAGCGGAATCAACATGGAATTAAGCCGCGATTTAAGGGGATTTGGAATCCGTTGACTGCCATGGTGGAGAATGAACGTATCCATGACATAACAGAAGAAATGAATCGACGAACAGGCTGGCACTGTCCCAAATGAGTACACGTGGCTACTTCCTCAACGTTCATGCTGACGCCCCATAGGGAAATCCAAGCACGCAGGCGGTAGGCGAATCGACGCGGGCGGGAAAGGAACTAAACAGGCATGGAGGTCAAATGGCTAAATCCATGAACAGAGACAGTTGGATGGGGATTCAGAGAGAGCGAAGAGTCCAAGCGACCAAGAGAGACAGTGAACAGTGAACCCTGAGAGGAGGATTGAGCACAAAGAGCAGTAAAGCCAAGCAGAGGAGACAGAGGGCCAAGCTAACCACAGGCAGCATCGAGCACCGGAGAGCATGAAGAATCAAGCCTTCCCATAGAGGAATCTGTCAGGATTGAGCATCACAGTTGGCTCTTTCCACTGTAGACCAAGGGTCACAGAGCTGGTAGGAATAACAAGAGTCTGTGTACTTTGAGTGGCTTGGGGAATCCAAGAACCACCCTGCCAAGCAAAATCTGCTTCAGGAGAACTCAAATTGAGTCCCTCTATTATGATTTCTCTACTGAAAGACACAATAAAACAAGGCCACCACTGAAGCTAGACCAGAGACGTAGCCATGGAGAATAGGGTGAACTCCTTATTAAAAAGTGTTTGTGTCTTTGTGTTGCTTACTGTATTTCTCTGCTGTCTTTCCACTTATTTTCTGTGTATTGGCAATCTGATCGATCCGTTGATTCAATAACATAGAACACACACACCAGCACATTGGTTTGTAATACCTTTTGTTTAATAAATCTTCAGCTGAGGTCACTCATAGGGTGATTATCAGATCATGGGTATTCGTTCTCTTTGGAATATTGTTGAAGGAACTCTTTGTTGTAGAGCTTTTGAGGCTCTGGTAACTGGTACATTAGTCATAGGTTGTCTGGTGAGAAAGACCCCATGACCTGTTTCCTTTTATTCTTGAAGGTTCTGTCTGAGATGTCTACCTCATCAATTACCCATTTCACCATATCCATGTATGGTATTATCTTTGGTCTCACAGCTATTCGATGTAAGAATGAACATGTTTTTTCAAAATAGGAGGTGTCAGATGACTCTTGAGCATCAGCCATGGCCTTTGTTACCAGTGGCCTAGGCTTCTCTTCTTCTAACAGGTTATACATGGCTTCCCATGTCATAGTTCCTCCGTCCTTGCTGCATGTGGGGTTGGAGAAAAGTGGTACCATATCTGATTTCTCAGATGCAGTCACCTTTCCTTCCTTTGTCATTATTTCCAACGTTGTCTTCTGTGGAGGTTTCTTGAAATGAAGCAAATGGGAACTATCAGATAAACACGAAGTGAGAATGATCGTGAGAATTAAATGATACAGTTAACTTCAAAAGGTGATAAGAAAGGAGCTTTTATTCAAAATGCAGATGAAAATATATGAAATCGCATCGATCTATTCTAATCATTAATGCCATTAAAACTTATTAAATATGCGCTAAGATCTTTTATCGTGGCCTTTATGACTCATTTAAACTATCGCATCACAGATGGGAAGGGAAAACTTTAAGGTGGCGAGTTTAAAGTGCGAAATGACAATTTTCCAATTGCGATAAGACTTATCGTAATATCGCATTATCACATTTTCTCATTTTTGGTTAAGAATTTTCCAGAGTTGTTTAGAATTTTGCGAGATGCGAGGTGAGCGGCATACTTTTCGTTGTTTAGAGTGTGCTCTGCTTAAATGAATAATTATTGCATAAAGTGCCTTTTTATTAAGTGTCAGACTTAACTTTAGTTTATAACTTTTATTTCTATCAGGTCTGAGCGTTATTGTGTTTCTCAAACATTTTGTAGTTCACAAGATTGTCTTTTAAGTAAAGTGTCGCGAAGTGATAAGTATTGGCTCGCTCTACCGTAATATCGCAGTTCACATATTATGGCAGGCTTTGTGAGTTGCATCTTTCGAAAAATTCAATATGCAATTGCGATAGGCGCTTCATTTTACAAGAAATGCCTTAATTATTACTTTTAAATGGAAAGCTTTAATGATATCCAAAGTTCAATATGGTGACCCCTTTCTTCGCAATTCACAAATTTTGTTTGTTAATTAACCTTTGGCACACTTAGTCTAGCGATATGCGAAAAAGCGAGAATTGCTAGTCTTAAAGGGATTTGACTTGATATCTTAATTTATTTCTAAAAATTTAAAAAGAAAGTGCCTAAGTGCTAAATTTTTCTTGGATGGTTTTTAATAAAGGGTCCCCATTTATTAATAGAATATTAACTATTAAGTCAATAAATGGGGTGGTTTTTGAATATCACAAGACAATCCTAGAACACTCTTAGCTTTATTGTTATTTCTGGAAAACACAGCTTTGGCATACTTTCCCATAGCGCATCCTCTGCATACATCATCTTGTTCGGTACTTAGTTCTGGAACTCCTGATATTCTTTCCCTAAGAATTCTCAGAGCCCCATGGTGTAATTGTCCCATCCTCCTGTGCCATAGTTCATTCAAATATTTATCTCCATTACTACCTATCAATGCCATTGGTGATTTTAGTTGTAATCTATACATCCTGTTACTTCTGATTCTGATATGGGCCTTCCTTTTCCAACTCGAGTGTTTGACATATACTTTCTCCTTAATGAAGAAAACATCATAGCCCTTGTTTTGAAGTTGAGATACAGAAATTAAGTTCATCCCCAATCCTGGCACATGCAGCACATTGGTTGCTCGAAGCCACTCTCCTGCTTCGGTTGGAAAGACTACAATACCTGTTCCTACTTGGGTACACTTTGCCTTATTTCCCATGGTGATCTGAAAATTCATTCTTTCTTCATGATAATCTAAAAAAATCTCTAATTCCTGTCATATTCCATGAAGGTCCACTATCTATATACCAAACCTTAGAGGAGGTAGAGCTTTCTAGGCAAGCGACTTCTTCTTCCAATCTGGAAGCTAACATAGAGTAATCGTGATCCATGTTCCTTGTGTCTTTTTCTAGAAATCTATGTGAGTCCCTTTGAGTTAATGCCTTTGCATCATGCTCTTGACCCATAGTAAATTTTCGTCTCCTGTTTCCGGATCTCTGCTCTGATACCATGTGAAAATTTCTAACTTGAAATTCTACTGCAGCAATTGATTTATTTCACCTACTTATTCTTCACAATAAGTTATTTACGAAATCCCTTCAACAAATATTAAAATAAATTCTACTGCAGTTATCACATAATTATACAGAGAAAAATACATACACAAGAACCAATCACATCAACACAGTTTTTTTTGGACAATTGTCCCCAGAAAAACCCAATGTGGGAAAACCGGTGCAGCAGATGAGGGTTTTGTTAATCTTCAACAAAAATTGCTTTTACAAGGAATGATTTTACAAAGAACCTGAAAGAAAACACTTGAGACTTTCCCCGGGAAACTTTATGACACTTTGGAGACCCTTATCCCACTTTTGTGTCACCTCTGAGTCACTATGTGTGGCTTAGCGTGGCTCTGAGTGGCTCTGTGTCCCTCTGTGTTGGCCTACGTCTCCCCTTGACTGCATCTCCCTCTACATTGTCTCTCAATGTCCCTATATCAACTCCTCCTCATTCACTAGCTACTGCTAATACCCTCCTCTTCCTCCACCCTACAACTCTCCCTCTGAAATTGATCTCCTTCTCTTGAGAATCGATTTTCCTTGAGATACTGAGTATCTACCAATGTGTCTCCAAATGATCCTCAAGTCTTCTCTTATACTTTTCCTATTGATGAATCAATGGCTGAGATTAAGTCTCTAATCAATGGCTAAGATTAAAATAGACTTGATCCTCATCTTTTAGAATCCTCTCACCCTTATCTTTATTAATTCCCATTAATATTTTTATTTTCTTAAGTTTAGACTTAGGAACCCATGAAAAATATTAATTATTTTAATAACTCCTCATCCGAGTGGAATTTCCCCAAACTATTTTTGGGTCTTGGATAACTCATGTACCTTAGCCTCTCCACCAAATTTCAAGGCTAGATCACATCCGATGCAACCAGAAATCAACAACATAGATTTGTAGTCAAGGGGACTACAGAACTAGGGTAGGATCCTTGAGGTGTCCAAAATCTTGGATCACATCCGGCTATAGGAGCCCTTAATGGAAGTAGCATGATGATAGGTGTTAGGTGGAGCAAGGTGTGATGGATCAATAGTAGTAGAGCTAGCGTGCCAAAATATGAGGCAGCGCAGTGGAGGTTGCAGCAGTGCTAGAGGCACAAAGGTGTTTGCAACAGCGCAGTGGCAGCAGAGGGAGAACAGGATAGCAAATGAGGTAGCTTCAACATCACGAGGCTTCTAGACTGACTAGGTTGTTAGTAATTCAGTAAAGTCAGTTACGTACTTCTCGGTAACTGAGTTGCAATGCAGCAGTTAGCAGTGGCAGTGCTATGGGCAGCATGATGTAGCATGTTGAGAGGGAGTTGTAGTACAGAGGTAGAAGTGGAAGTAGAAGTGTCATAGGCAGCAGTACAGGAACAAACAGTGTAGTGGATGTTGGGAAGCAGAGCAAGAATTAGCATGGAGGACCGATGCGGAGGATCAGTGTGATGCTTCTATGGTGAAGCATTGCTAGAGCACATTCCTCGCTAAGAGGGAGTGTTGATTTTGGGTAGCATCGGATGTGATCTAGCCATGAAATTTAGTGGAGAGGCTAAGGCACATGAGATATTCAAAACCCAGAAATCGTTTGGAGAAGTTCCACCCGAATGAAGAGTTATTAAAATAATTAATATTTTTAATAAGTTCCTAAGTCTAAACTTAGGAAAATATAAATATTAATGTGTATTAATAAAATATGGGTGAGAAAGTTCTAAGTGACAAGGATCAAGCCAGTTCTAATCTTAGTTGTTGATTAGGGACTTAATCTTGGTCATTGATTTGTCAACAGGAAAATTATAAAAGGAGGCTTGAGGGTCAGTTGGAGATACACCAAGTGATCAAAGAATTCAATCTTCTGGGGTGAGGTTTGTTGAGGAAATCGATTTATTGATCAAAGTTGCAATGAGGGATAGTTAAGCAAGGTATTTTCATCTGAGACCGAAGAATACAAGCAGAGAGGCAGCATAGTACCGTGAGTGACAGCGGAGGCCCTAGAAGGGCTAACGCAAAGGTCGAAGAGTTGATGTAGAGGACGTAGAAGGCTGACGCAGGTGACGCATAAGTAGTAGAGGTTCGCGTTGGGCCTCAGGGGCAGCACTAGGAAGATATTGTGGGAAAGACTAGGAGCATATCAGCAAATTCTGAGCCAGGAGAGGGTGACGTATCTCTTGGAGGAGTGACGCAGTTCCAGAGCAGTGTTTGGTGCAGCTTTCGTTGTCCAGCATAGGGAATAGTCGAAGTCGTTGTGGGGTTTGATCATCTAGTTGTTGATTTACCAGAATATCTATCTCCGGATAGAGGTACTGATGACCCCCAAAAATGGATAATTATTTGGGCTCATTCAACCTCCTAATTTGACTTAATCCACCATTCTCATTAGTTTATTGCATGTTTTTGATTATATTTATGCTAATAGATTGAATTTGGTTAGTCATTATGCCAACAAGTCTAATGGGTGCTTTGTGTAGCCTTTTTGGTCAATTTGGAGACAAAATTGAAGGTCTTAATGAGCACTTGGCAGCCAAATTCGTGGGAAGACAAGGGAGAGGATTTGTAGGAAGGTGTCCCCTTCATTTATGGGCCCTTACCTCGAATTCTCCACCATCAGCTCGGAGTTCAAGGGCCACCGAATCAATCAGCACAAGGGCAGCCAAGCAAGTCAAGTAGGACTGTTGTTAACTCCAAGTCTTGGGCAGCTGAGTCCCTAAATTTTAGGAGGACTGTTGGGTCCTCAAATTGTATAAATAAGAAGGCTTAGGGCCTCATTTTGGTTAGCCAATGGATGTTAGCTAGTTATCCAGTAGATAGTAGCTAGTAGTTAGTCATTTCATAGCCTTGTTGTAGTCATTTTGTAATTCGATTTGTAGGCAATAGATTAGCTTTGCTTTCAGCTCATTCTCAAACTCTCCTTGTGGACAGTTTTGATGTAACTCTTCATTCTTGATTAATAAAGATGAATCTAGCTTTGCACCAGCTCTAAATCTCTCTTGGGAGGCTGTAGCTCTTGGGGTTGGGCCCATCTCAAGCGCCCAATACCTCCCTTTTTTATCTTTATGTGTGTTCGCTGCATTCTTAAAATAAAGTCTGCTCTTTAGATTTAATTCGTGCTTTGTTACTTAGGTTGCTTTTGATGGTTGAAGTAGCTTTTTATGTTTAGGATGGATTGGTAGGAGTTAGTCATGCGTTTATATCTCTTTGATAATGTTTTGTTCACATGCTGTACGTGATTCTTGTCATGAATAAGGTTGTTGTTCACTGATCTCATTAAACTGTTAGATAGATCATCTAATATTTTGATTGTATGCAAGACGTAGTTGGTTTGATCAGGGAAACACTATGCAGGGCACCTTCATCACCTCCTCGTTCATCTGAGCCTCGTCCAGATCAGCTCCTCCATCACCAAGTCTATTTCCTCATCTCCCATCTGCTCTTTTGCCACGTAACCCTACCTTCTTGCCTTTCCATTGCCTAAACCTTCTTTGATGCAAGCTAGACTTCCACACCCTCTCATCACCACATCCCTCAGTCATTGGGTCATTCCAAGCCCCTACCCTACCTCCCTACCCATTCATGCATTCTCTCCCACTCACCTATCAGTCAAAAACCCAATCACGAAACATCCTGTAGAAGAATTACAAAACTTCCTGTAGAAACCCCTGCAGACTTCCTGTAGAAGTTCATAAACATTGTTGCATGGCATCCTGACTTTGTGAAACTCTCTGAAAGGATGATAGGGATCCCTTAGACCCTCTCCGAGTCTTCCCAACCTTTCCCAAGCATTTCTCCTCCTTGATCCACCTCTGCACAGTGAAAAGCCAGTTAAAAGCACATGCATGATAATTCTAATAACTTAAACAAAAATACAAAAAGATGTTTTCTTCTGATAGTGATAACTTAGACACATGCATTTTACCTTCCTAGAAGTAATGGCATCTCTTCTCGTAGTTTGCATTCTCATTTTTGCATCAGTGGGACTAGTTGGTAGAATTAGGGTTTGCTAGGGTTTGTATTTCTTTTTGGCTTTCAGTTGCTTTTTGCAATTAGATTAGCTTCCTTCGAGTTAGCTTTCATCCATCAATTAAAAAGCTTCTTCTGAGAGCTCATAGAAGTTGGCTTAAGCTCCTAGTGGACTTGTGCCAGCTGACCAAGTGACAGCTGCGGCAAGAGCTAGTACTTGTGCATACAACACCGTCGCTTCCAAGTTTTTTACGAACTAGCGAGTTGATAAAATTAGAGATAGGGAGCTCCAGGAGTTGTAGCATTATTGCTACAATACTGGAGCCCACCATCTTTTTGGCGCCGTTGTCGGGGAAGCGTCAGAGTATTGGTGATTGTCGCTTTTCTTCTATTTTCCACTACAATCTTCTGCTAAGTAGTTTATTTCATTTCCATTATGCAAATTCGTTTATGCAAAAGTAGATTAGCCTTTCCCGCTTTCATAGATTAGTATTTCAATTCCGCAATTTCATTTCTGCAAGCGTAGATGAGCATTTCAATTCTGCAAGCGTAGATTAGCATTTCATTCCTGCAATTTAATTTGAGAAAAATAGATTAGTCCTTTCCTGCTTTCATTTCAATTCCGCATTTTCATTTTAGCAAGATAGTTAGTTGCAGTTCAATCTATTTCATTTTTGCAGGTAGAAGTAGAAAAAAAACAAAAATCAACCAAAAAGATTTCCTTTCATGCCTTGTAGGAGTAGAGATAAGTTAGAAAAATGATTTCACAACACCCCCCATTGCTTCACACGGCCAACCTTCTCTCTTCTTCGATGGCTGTGACTAAGAAGAACCCTTGGATGGACATCAAGGCATATTTAAAGAACCTCTAGGGGAGAAGAAGAAGAAAACATTCCTCTGGAGCAAATGGCTACAAGCAGAAATGTTGGGAGCAGTCCCTTGTCCAAAGATGAATTTGAAGATCAGATAGAAGATTTCAAGAGTGATATGAGGCAGTTTCTTTCCATGCAATTGGATACCCTGTGGATCCAAAAGAAGCAAGAGGAAGCCAAGAGGGCTTTGGTCATCTTTTGTCCCAGGTGCACTAGAAAGCATCCTAGGAACGAATGTCCAATGCACTCCCTAGAAGTGTGTTTCATCTGTGAAGAATACCATCCCACAGATCAGTGCCCTTCCTTACCCAGATTCAAAGCTGCATATCAGAGAGCCAAAGGAGCCACTGAATCACTCTATTACATGAACCAAAGTTGGCCACATGAACCTAGATCTTACCAGCAGGAACTGCAAGGGACACCTGAGACCTATTATGACCCCTACCAAGCCACTTTCATGCCTTCTTGGGGTCCCCCTGCTCATCCTTCCTGGTTCACACCTCCTCCTTGTTCCTTCACAGATCCATATTATGCCCAACCAGTTGCTCATTCATTTCACTCTTATGCTCAGCCACAGCCTCAGTGGAATGCACCTTATCAGGAGTGGAGGCCCCAGTACAACTCTCATCCCACTCATTTTCCTCCACCACCTGCTCATCCACAACCATCGCCTCCTCCTCCACCAAGGCAACCCCAAATGCCTACCCAACCACAATGCCATCCATCTCCATCTCAATTTCACACCTCCACTCAACTACCCGTACCATTTCCAAAGCCATACAGTGGAGTAGCTCAACCCAATTGCAAAGCTGAGGCACAACATGTGCAAATGACTCCTCTTGAGCTCAATGATGTTCACCAAAGCTCAGGAAGAGTGTTGCAAAACAGAGATTGCATTGACAACATTGAAGGACCAAAAGAAAAAGAAGATTCCAAAGAGGAGATCAAAGAACCATGGGCTGCACTTGATGAAGAGAAGACATCAGAATCAGAGATGAAGAAAGATCCTTCATGGTTACCATCAAATCTTCCACGTATTCAAGAGAAAGATCAGCAAAAGGAGGAAGATGAGAAAGTCATGATAGAAGGTGACATGAAGAATGATCCAGATCAGCAAAAGGACCAAGGATATCAAAGCTATATTGAGACATGGTTCCAGACAGTCACTAAGTTGCAGCAGTACTCTCTTCCTCAGCTATGTTTGATCCCTTCAAGGTCAGATCATTTGGTCTCTGAGATCTGGATACCTATACAAGCATGCATTTCGAGCCTCCACATCATTTTGTCTCTAATCTTGATGTGCACATGGCTCCATTGGAAGTTTTCTTATACTTGAGAACGATTTCGTTTTTCAAGTAGGGTAGGGTAGGAAAAAAAGAAAAAGAAAAAAGAGAAAAAAAAAGAAAAAGAAAAAATGAAAAAAGAGGAAAATAGAAATCTAAGGTGAAAACCTCCTCGGAGGTGCCTTAGATTGGCCCATTGATTGAAAACCTCCATGAGGCAGTCAATGGGTTGGGAAAAAAGAGAAAAGAGAATAAGATCTTTGGGTGAAAACCTCCCTTGGAGGCGCCCAAGGCAGGCAATTAGGGTGAAAACCTCCATGAGGCGCCCTAGTTGTTTTTCAAAAAAAAAAAGAGAGAAAAAGAAAAAGAAAAATAAAACTAATTTCATTGGCTAATTGCAGGTTACAAGAAGGATGTTTCATGACAGGAGGAGCACTCAAATCAAGGTTAAAGGAATTTTTCTTGTGCCTTCTACAGGAAGCTCTGTATTTCTACAGGAAACATCCTGTAGAACCTTTGGACGAGCCAAATCCAATTTCAAAAGTGAATCTAATAGTGGGAATCTGTTGATTAGACCTGCAAGCACTTGTGTGGCCATCCCTTTCCTTTCTCCATCATTTTTTCCACCTCATTGTGCTTCTATAGGAACTTCCTGTAGAAATTGTGGGAAACTAGACATGGATTTCAAAAAGTGGTTTGGTGAACATGGTAGCTTCCTCAAGGGTTCAGAAGTCCTCATGCAATCTTCCAACTCCTCCTCCATCATCTCCATACTTGCATCACAACCCAAGCTCAGGTTTTCCTTCCATGCAAACATTTGCAAAAAGCCTTGAGGCAAAAATCCATAGAACAAAATTTGCTTTTGCCATAACTTGAAAACCATGCATCCATTTGACAAACCGTTTTATGGGGAATTTTACAAGGGTGATGGCAACATGCTTGAACAGTTTCAGCCAATTCCGGTGCACGGTTTCCAAGAAATCAGCCTCCATCACCATCAGCCATTTTTGCATTTTCTCCATAACCGTGCATCCGTTTCAAAACCTGTTTCATGGGGATATGCATATGAGTGATGGTAACGTACGCAAGCAGTTTCAGCTGATTCCGATGCACGGTTTCCGAGAAATTGATCTCTGAAATCTTCAGCCATTTTCCATTTTTCTTGAAATCCGTGCATCCATTGATCATGATTTTGCTATGGGAGATGCATCGTGATGATAGAAACATGCTCAGCAAGTTTCAGATCAATCCGCTTTACCGTTTGGGAGAAATGGCAAAAACAAGTTCTGGTTCTGTGACAATGCAGCAGCAGCAGCTTGAACGTGCAGGTCTGAACGTGGAAATGAACTCCTGCAGCTTGGATTCGTCCAGAGGACACCTGCACAAGAAAAAAACAACCATGAATCATCAATCAAGCCACCATGCAACTACATCAACACATGCATGCAGCAAATGAAGATTAACACATGCATGCAGCAAAGCAACCACGCATGACTTGTAGGTACATGACTAAACTTGTTCCTCTGTTTGCATAGATCTAATCTAAAGCATTGCATGAATGAATGAGATGGTGAGATTCAGTTAGAAAGGTAGCAAGTCTGATTGCACTCATCCAGGGATCATCAACGCATGTGTGTAGTCAGTCACGGGGAATTAAAAAAAAATTTAAAAAATAAAATAAAATAAAAATAGACAGTGGTAACTCCAGTGCAACTGATTAACGGAAAGAGGCCATGCAGCTCATCACAACACTGCCGTCTGCATGTGGCCACGTACGCTTGGCCACTGCACTCCCTCACCATGAATCACGCCAAAATTAAATGACGCTCGGCTGACTCTCACACCCTCTGTTCAACTGCAGTTACAACTGGAGCACGCATCCACCACTTCCAGATCAGTTAACCAATGGTCCTCTACAGGTTTTCTTCCTGATTTCTTAGATTTCTGCTGTTTTTTAAAAAATCTCCCACCTATCACAATCTACAGGCGTTTCTACAGGAAGACGTTTTACACAGCAGAGTCTTCCAGAGCAGAGAAGCCCAAGTTTTTCTTCATCCAGTTCGAAGCTTGAAGAACGAGCGGGATTACTGTAAGAAATTAATCAGTGGTGGGAAAAGGTCCTGGTTAAAGTGCAAATCAAGGTCAAAGGAAACTTTACCTTGGTCGTATTTCATATGACATGGCCAATGATAATATTCTAGAAGTTTTCTTCCAAATATGGAGAGATGGAAGAAGGTTCAGTTGCATATGATAAGAATACCAGCAAATCTAGGTTACAAATCTAAGATACATCAGATTTCTTTATGATGGGCAGTTTAAAATGTCTCTATTCTTAGAGATTTATGCATGTTTTTCCGAGGCCTAGATTGTTTGGCTGTATTTGTCTTGGTTAATGTTGTATGTATTTTTCACCAACAAGGGATTTGCATTTGTGACTCTCGAGACTGTGGAGGGTACTAAGTGAGCCTGTGAGGAACCAAACAAAACCATTGATGGAAGGATTGTTACTGTGAAACTTGTAGTTGAGGGATAGAGAAGACTATGTATATATATTGCAGAAATAACAAGGGTTGCATCTCGGCTCTATATTCAGATATGTCTAGACATATCACAACGAATATATGTGATACTCAGCATACCTATGATTAAAGGAAATATCTATGGATGTATAAACCTAGGAATATGTATGAACATCATCTTGTCAACCTGCAAGTGTTTTCATCAAAGAGATGAAGTTGAAGGATCTGTCCTAGGATCAAGGATCTCAGCATTCAATTTATATTAGCCTGCATACCTCAGTGTGAACTGTAATTTGATATCTCTCAATGGGTATTTGAAATAAAATTCCACGGTTGCAATCACAGTTTAGACACACATGGAGATCTAACCTTCAGGTAGACTTCATGGATATGATAAAGAAGCAACAATGAGGGTCTCAATGATGATGTAACAAACACAAGAAAGACCACCATAGAAGGAATAGGCAGAGGAATGAGGGAAAAGGACAAGCTGTTGAGGCCAAAGTAGGGGGTGGTAAAATAACACAAATGCCAAGGGCACCATTTCTTCCATATGATTGCATATACTTGTGCACTCATAACAACGCTGAGGATTCACTAAGAAAAGCAGCAGACAATGAGGAAGAAGAGCAGAAGGGCGAGAAGACGAAGGCTGCCACAGCCAAGCTGAAAGGAAAAGCACCCTCAGCCAAGCAGACTAAGACAGTGCCGACTGTTTCTACAGGAAGACAGAGAACTATTAGCAGACTGTTTCTATAGGAAGACAGAGAACTGTTAGCAGACTGTTTCTACAGGAAGACAGAGAACTGTTTCTACAGGAAGTTTGAAAAGAGGGAAGCCAAAGGAGAAATCAGCCGAGATGTTAGCCAAAGAAGCCACCAGGGCCATCAAAGATGAGGAGAGAGATTGGTTGCTCAGAGGATGAGCAACACTTTCAGTAGGGGGGTGATGATGAGCCCCAAAAATGGATAATTATTTGGGCTCATTCAACCTCCTAATTTGACTTAATCCACCATTCTCATTAGTTTATTGCATGTTTTTGATTATATTTATGCTAATAGATTGAATTTGGTTAGTCATTATGCCAACAAGTCTAATGGGTGCTTTGTGTAGCCTTTTTGGTCAATTTGGAGACAAAATTGAAGGTCTTAATGAGCACTTGGCAGCCAAATTCGTGGGAAGACAAGGGAGAGGATTTGTAGGAAGGTGTCCCCTTCATTAATGGGCCCTTACCTCGAATTCTACACCATCATTCGGAGTTCAAGGGCCACCGAATCAATCAGCACAAGGGCAACCAAGCAAGTCAAGTAGGACTGCTGTTAACTCCAAGTCTTGGGCAGTCGAGTCCCTAAATTTTAGGAGGACTGTTGGGCCCTCAAATTGTATAAATAAGAAGGCTTAGGGCCTCATTTTGGTTAGCCAGTGGATGTTAGCTAGTTAGCCAGTAGATAGTAGCTAGTAGTTAGTCATTTCATAGCCTTCTTGTAGTCATTTTGTAATTCGATTTGTAGGCAATAGATTAGCTTTGCTTTCAGCTCATTCTCAAGCTCTCCTTGTGGACAGTTTTGATGTAACTCTTCATTCTTGATTAATAAAGATGAATCCAGCTTTGCACCAGCTCTAAATCTCTCTTGGGAGGCTGTAGCTCTTGGGGTTGGGCCCATCTCAAGCGCCCAATACCTCCCTTGTTTATCTTTATGTGTGTTCGCTGCATTCTTAAAATAAAGTCTGCTCTTTAGATTTAATTCGTGCTTTGTTACTTAGGTTTCTTTTGATGGTTGAAGTAGCTTTTTATGTTTAGGATGGATTGGTAGGAGTTAGTCATGCATTTATATCTCTTTGATAATGTTTTGTTCACATGTTGTACGTGATTCTTGTCATGAATAAGGTTGCTGTTCACTGATCTCATTAAATTGTTAGATAGATCATCTAATATTTTGATTGTATGCAAGACGTAGTTGGTTTGATCAGGGAAACACTATGCAGGGCACCTTCATCACCTCCTCGTTCATCGGAGCCTCTTCTAGATCAGCTCCTCCATCACCAAGTCTGTTTCCTCATCTCCCATCTGCTCTTTTGCCACGTAACCCTACCTTCTTGCCTTTCCATTGCCTAAACCTTCTTTGATGCAAGCTAGACTTCCACACCCTCTCATCACCACATCCCTCAGTCATTGGGTCATTCCAGGCCCCTACCCTACCTCCCTACCCATTCATGCATTCTCTCCCACTCACCTATCAGTCAAAAACCCAATCACGAAACATCCTGTAGAAGAATTACAGAACTTCCTGTAGAAACCCCTGCAGACTTCCTGTAGAAGTTCATAAACACGGTTGCATGGCATCCTGACTTTGTGAAACTCTCTGAAAGGATGATAAGGATCCCTTAGACCCTCTATGAGTCTTCCCAACCTTTCCCAAGCATTTCTCCTCCTTGATCTACCTCTGCACAGTGAAAAGCCAGTTAAAAGCACATGCATGATAATTCTAATAACTTAAACAAAAATAGAAAAAGATGTTTTCTTCAGATAGTGATAACTTATACACATGCATTTTACCTTCCTAGAAGTAATGGCATCTCTTCTCGTAGTTTGCATTCTCATTTTTGCATCAGTAGGACTAGTTGGTAGAATTAGGGTTTGCTAGGGTTTGTATTTCTTTTTGGCTTTCAGTTGCTTTTTGCAATTAGATTAGCTTCCTTCGAGTTAGCTTTCATCCATCAATTAAAAAGCTTCTTCTAAGAGCTCATAGAAGTTGGCTTAAGCTCCTAGTGGACTTGTGACAGCTGACAAAGTTACAGCTGCGGCAAGAGCTAGTACTTGTGCATACAGCACCGTCGCTTCCAAGTTTGTTACGAACTACCGGGTTGATAAAATTAAAGAAGGGAGTTCCAGGAGTTGTAGCATTATTGCTAAAATACTGGGGCTCACCAGGTACTACTTCCAAGGATATTCACTATTGGGTGAGCCATTTCTGGCACCCTAGTTGTATTCACGAAATCTTCTTAATAATACAAACCCTCTATATGTTGTACCGATTTTCCTGAATTGGGTTTTTCCAAGGAAGATTGCCCAAAAATAACGGTGTTCCTTGTGTTGTTGTGTCTGTTTATTTTAGTGCATGATTTGTATATTTTTGAAGGTTTCAATAGTGTTTACTTCGATTTTTATGAAATTAAATAACTTGTTAATGTAAAGAACAAGTAGGAGATTGTAAACCAGTAATTGCAGTAAGGGTTTCTGATGTGGTAGATTCAAGAATTTTCACAAACTACTCTAAAAATGTTACCCCTTCCACTTTTGTTTCTTTGCATCTTTTCTCAATATACCACCAGGAATCTACTCCGAAAATGCTACCACTAGCACTTTCACTTCATTGTATTTTCAATGTTGTTTTCCTTGATTTCCCTAGCTGGTCAAAGATTTAATGAAAACTAGTGTAGTGAATTCACTAGTCTCACAGTTGTGGTCCAAAAATTAAGTGGGGAGGTTTGGTCCCCACAGGTCTCGTGGTCCAATCCCGGGTAGGACTATGTATGCATGAGAGCTCCTCCAGGCACGATTTCTTCAGTTGAAAAAAGAAGTTCACTACAAACAATTGAACAGAAAAAGAAAGAGAATCACCATTAGAGGATAGAGATGCCCTGCCACAATTCACGAAGACAAGTGATTATGCACATATGTCACTTGCCCGCTAGTAGTCCCCATACAACATGAAATTCATAGAAAAAAAATCTATTATTATAATTTATTTCAGTGGTAAAATGGTGGTCGCTCACTTGAAGTGGTTTTAACCTAAGTTTAACATTAGTTGATAAAGATAATAAAAAAATCCACACTTTTTGAAGGAGGTTCAATGCCAACCCTATCAGCTCCAAAATGGCGCCATTATGGGCATTGTGCGTGATAGTTTTATAAACAAAAATTGATTTTTATTTTTTTTTATGAGAAAGCTTCCAATAATAGGTTAACTGCCAAATATTTGAAGTTTCACTACAATTTTCCAACACATTCGGTGTCCACATGATTACATTTGTTTCGACTGACATAATTGATTCCTATGTGGGACACAATGGTGAGAAAAATTAGGGTTAGTGGGTTGGGTTATCTTTTTTTCGCTATATCTATATAAAGTAGATTTTTTTCCATAAAAAACAAGGTGGATCAAATAGTGGCAGCATGGATATTTGTGTCTATAGAAAAATAAATACATTAGCAATGTGGACACCATAGGCTAGGACATGAATGGCAATGGGGCCTTATCATTTTCCCATTATAAAAAGGGTTTAAAAATAGAACTTAGACAAAAGATATCAAACAATCACGCCATGGATGTTAGAAAAATAAATACATAGAATGGATCTTGGTAGAATTAGAGATATAGACCAGCAAGGAGCCAAGATCTTTATAGAAATAGTCATGCACATGAAGGGCGTCAGTGATCAATCATGAGGTTGTCTAGAATTTCTAACAGGAGAGGATGCACCCGCGGAAATGGAAAAAGATGGATGAAAAAGTTAGCGAAATGGAGCAAAGATGACACAAAATAAATTACCTGATTATTAGCTATGGATGTAATGATTCAAGCAACACTTATCATAGTCTTTAATTCCATTAAACAGTGTCATAGATGACCTTTACCTTTTTGTCTTACTATCCCTAGCATTCTTCTTCACTATTACAAAGAGGTTGGAATTCAAGTGGAGGATTATAAATAAATTCTGAACACTTCAGATAGATAGTGCAATGGATCTAGAAAACCTACCCATAATCAAAATCCAGAGGAAGGCCTTGGGACATCAGTTTTTTTTTATTTTCATGGTGTTATCTACAATTGTCGCTTGCTCCTATAAGATAGTACTTTTCTGAAAGGATTTCATTTGGATAAGTTTTTTTGGTTGGAATTTGATCTTTATATAAATATTGTGGTATTTGTTCAGGTCTGTCTTCCTAGCATTATAATTTTATATTTGCTTATAAGCCACTACCTTCCACTGGATATGTGCAGTTCTAAGAAGGTCCTTCCACCGTCGAGGTTTTAGAATTTATAGAAATATTTGTATTGGGGTTTACATTTTATATAAATATGACTTTAGAGTCACTTGCTAGATCCATTTTAACTCAGGATCTACCAAATGCCGAGAGGGATAAAATTTATTGAGGTGCAAACATCTTTTAGAGTGAAAATTAGAGATTTGATCATTCTCGACCCTTGGTTGATCCATAATTAAAATGGATCTAGCTTGGTAACTAAAACATGATATTTATATAAAATATGAAATCCCACTACAAAGATGAACCACACATATCCAACAAAAGATAGTGGTTTGTATGCAAATATAAAATTACAATGCTATGAAGACATACCTGCACAAATACCACATAATTTATATTGAATGCAAACTGCAACTAAATAAACATATTTGAACAAAATCTTTTGGCGAATTACTATCTTAAATGAGTAGGTGACAAATTCAAATAACACCATGAAAATAAAACAAAACCAATATCCTAGGGCCTTCCTCATGAATTATGATTATGTGAGTAGGCTTTGCAGATCCATTGTATTGTTCATCTAAAGTGGTTGGAATTTATTTATAATCCTCCACTTGAATTCCAACCTCCTTATAATGGTGGAGAAAAATGTTAAGGACATTAATGCAGAAAGAACAAAAGGTAAAGGTAAAGGATGTGTTCTAAGTCTCAAAATTCGCAGGGAGGCTTAGACACATGTATTCTCCATTACCCAAAAATCGTTTCGGGAAATTCCACCCGAAGACAGTCTTATTAAAATAATTAATTATTTTTAATGGGACCCTAAGTCTAAACTTAGGAAATTAAAATAATTAATGGGTATTAATCTAAATTGTGGGTGAAACTTCCAGAAGAAGGCACGGATCAAGTCAATATGATCCTAGCCATTGATTAGGATCTAATCTGGATCGTTGATTGATGAACGAGAGGATTATAAGAGAAGGCTTGGTAGGCACTTGGAGGACACACAGACAGAGTTTAGAAGATCGAATTTTTGAAGAAGAACAACTGCCAGTGAGAAATTTGAAGTGAGCTTTTGCAGTGAGGGGAAGGGATAGTTCCGGTTGGAGATTTCTCCTGATCTAGGAATACTCAGCGGAGGAGGCAAAGAGAGATCCGGCAAAGGAAGTGCAGACCCAGAAGAGGCTGATGTAGAGATACGGAGGCCCACGTAGAGGCAGCATAGGCTGACGCTGAGGCAACTTAGAAGCTTTGAGGGAGTCCAAAATTTGTTGGAGGGTTTGATTTCCGTAGCTGGAAGCCGGGGTGTGAGACCAGGAGAGAATAAGTTTGAATCTCAGAGGTAAATCGATCAACCAGGAAGAGTGACGTAGATCCTAGGTAGTGTGACGTTGGGCTGACGCAGACATTGAGCAGAGCTAGCCAGGGGTTGTTGAGTCAAGGGCTAGATCAGCTAGGTCTTCTAGTGATAGTGTGAGTTGATCTCACAAATCTCTCTATCAGTGATATTCTCTATAACTGGATTGTCGGGAAGGCATCGAGAAGTTGTATTCAGAAATTACTATTGCATACTAATAAAACCCTTAGAGTTGTTGCACCAGTTTTCCCTCATTGGGTTTTTCCGGGGACATTTGTCTGAAAACAACTGTGTCTCTTGTGTTGTATATTTTCCTATTCAAGTACTCGTTTCCACATATAATTTAATTAAGTGAAGGTTGTAGTTGTATTTACTTTTATATTTATAGTAGAACACCGTAAATAAATTGCATGGATTAAACAAGTAGAAGTAACATCAGTTTACTACAGTAGCGATTCCGGGTTTAGGAATTTTTGCATGGTATCGGAGCTGCAGGTGAAGCAAGAAGAGCAGAGTCAGAAGATCTAGCGCTGAAGGAAGAAGGGAATTCAAAATCAAATTTCCAAAGAGTTTGCACAGTTCATGCTAGGAAGGCTAGATTTTCATGATAAATATCTCTCTGAGTGAGTCGACAGATAGGTAAGATATCTTGATCAAAATCAGTCAATGACAAAGGGATAAGCACAGCAGAAGAGGGGTTTTTTTGGTGGGACGCAGTTTTTGGTTGGCAGTTGTTGGGTAGAAAGACGTCAGAGTGAAGAGAGAGACACGGTTGAGGGAATTCTTCCTTAGATGACTTCTAGCCAAGGAGTCTGAATTCTCACTAGTTGAGTTGTTGTGGAGAGGGGTAGATCTACAAGCTCCAGAAGGGAGTGCATAAGCAAGTCCAGTGCTATGCAGAGGAGAGAGGAGGCTATTCGACTTTTCGATTTGAAGAGATGGGAGCTAGTGGGTTGAGAGATCATGATAGGTTGGATGGGGCATCCAACTATGTGATATGGAAGGAAATAATGTCATGCCTTTTGGATAAGAATTTTATCAAATTCTACGTCGACAATGTGGTAGCTGAGCCCACAAATCCAAATCAGCTCAAGAAGTACAAAGGAGAAATGGCGAAGACAAAAAGAATGATCCTCGATGGAGTGAAGGATCATATAGTCTATCACATAACTAGAAAAAATACTGCCAAAGAGATATGGGATGCATTGTCGACGTTGTATCAAGGATCTTCCGAGCAGCAAAATATGTACTTATAGTAGAAGATGAGATCTATGCAAATGTAGAAGGGGGAATGCATTGATCCATTCCTAATGAAGCTTCAGGATACCCGAGATGAATTAGAAATTGTGGGGTCAACACCTCAAGGTTCTGAGATGGTAATAATGGCCCTAAATTCAGTATCTGAGGAGTGGAAAGTCTTTTTCCAAAGCATCCTCGACAGGGCGACTTTGCCAAACTGGGATGAGATGTGGGCATCTCTTAAGTAATAGGAGCTGAGAAGGGACTTGTAAACTTGACAGAAGTAGCAGAAATGAGTCGAAGCCCAAGGAGGAGGAAGAAAATGCATCACTAACATCCAAGGGGCAACTGGAGCAAAGGAAGAAGAATAAAGATGTTTCAAAGATCAAATGCTTCAGGTGTGGTGAACTCGATCACTATGCAACACAGTTACCTCTCATGAAGAAGGAAAAATATGAGAAGCAAGATTTGAAGGTTGCAGCTGCGAAGATTGAGGAGGATGAGTTTTCCATGATAGCTGAGATACCTCCAAGAGGGAGGTGGGCTAATTTAGAGTTGTAGTTCGAAAGAGATACAGATGGGTAGTATCCTTGAGGAGCCCACCTCTCGGATCAATCCCTCGCTATAGAAGCCAAAATTAGATGTAGCAGGGTGGACCAATGTCATTTGGTGTAGAGGAGTGTAGGAGTGATAATTGCAGTGGCTAGGAGCACCAAAGACTAAGCAATGCAAAGAAACGTTGGCAGCAATGTAGATGGCACAGAGCAGAGGTTAGCAGCAACACAGAGTATTCAAAGGGTCAACGCAAAGACTAGAAACAGTCAGAACACAGTAGCAAGATGCATCATATTGAACATCAGTTCAGTAATTTGGGGTGATTTTCCATTGTTGATGTAGTAACAACAACAATTGGAGAAGGTTGCAATGCAGATGTAGTTGGCAGTGGTAGTACCAGCAACAATGCGAATGCATAATTAAGAGGGAATTGTAGTACATATTCAATGTTGACAGTGGCAGGGTCAACAACAATACAGATGCAACATTTGCATAGTAGTTGGTGGGCAGTGATTTTAGAAATCAACAGCGCATAAGGATATGTTACAAAACAGAGTGATGCTTAAGTAGGATGCATTGCTAGAGCACACTCCTCACTAAGAGGGGGTGTTGACTTCTATAGCATCGGATGTGCTCTAAGTATCAAAATTTGTAGGGAGGCTTAGACACATGCATTCTCCAATACTCTGAAATCATTTTGGGAAATTCCACCCGGAGATAGTTTTATTAAACTAATTAATTATTTAAACTTACAAAATTAAAATAATTAATGGGTATTAATCTCAACTATGGGTGAAACTTCTAGAAGAAGGTGGAGAGCAAGTCAAGATGACCCTATCCATTAATTAGAATCTAATCTGGGTCGTTGATTGATCAATGAGAGGCTTATAAGAGAAGGCTTGAAGGGCACTTAGAGGACACACATATAGAGTTTAAAAGATCAAATTTCTGAAGCAAAGAAGCTGCTAGTGAGAAATTGTAAGTGAGCTTTTGCAATGAGGGGTAGGGATAGTTCTAGTTTTAGATTTCTCCTGATCTGGGAATACTCAGCAAAGGAGGAAGAGAGAGATTTGGGAGAGGCCCATTGAGCCAGAAGACACAAACGTAGAGCTACGCAGACCCACACAAAGGCAGCATAGGCTGACACAGAGGAAGCACAGAAACCTTGAGGGAGCTTGAAATTTGCTTGAGGGTTCAATTTCTATAGTTGGAAGCTCGGGTATGAGACCGAGAGAGAAGAAGTCTGAATCTCAGATCAAAATTGATTAGCCAGGAAGAATGATGCAGATCCTAGATAGTGTGACAATGGGATGACATAGACATTGCACAGAGGCAGCGCAGAAGAAGCCATAGGTTGTTCAGTCAATGGTTGGATCAGCCAGGACTTCCAATGATAGTGTGAGGTAATCTCACAAATATCTCTATCAGTGATATTCTTTGTAACTGGATTGATAGGAAGGCATCCATAAGTTGTATTCAAAAATTACTACTGCATAATAATAAAACCGTCAAATTTGTTGCACCGGTTTTCCTGCAATGGGATTTTTCGAGGACATTTGTCCAAAAATAATTGTGTCACTTGTGTTGTATCTTTTTCTTATTCAAGTTCTTGTTTCCGCATATAATATAATTAAGTGAAGGCTTCAGTTGTATTTACTTCGATATTTACAGTAGAACACTGTAAATAACTTGCATGGATCAAACAAGTAGGAGAAGTAGCATTCCTTTACTGCAGTAGGGATTCTGGGTTTAGGAATTTTCACATGGTGCCCATGTTGTCATCATTTTTGGGGCCAATAGGGTGGGCATTGACCCTCTTTGAAAAAGTGTGGAAAGTTTTGTCTTTATTGGCTAATGTTAAACTTGGGTTAAAACCACTTCAAATGAGAAACCACCATTTTCCCAGTGAAATAAGTTATAATAATATGAATGTTTTCCAAAAATTTCATGTTGTATTGGGGCTACCAACAAGCAAATGACAGGAGTCCATCATTGTTGTTCTCGGTGAATTTTGGTAGGGCATCTCTATCCTCCAACAGTGATTCTCTTTCTTCTTCCATTCAACTATTTGTAGTGAACTTACAGTGGTTGTTGTTAAATATTTTCTTATCCATTGGAATCAAGGAAAACACGATTGAAAATACAAAGGAATGAAAGAAACAATAATAGCATTTTCAGAGTAGTTTCCTAGTGGTAAAATCAAGGAAAAAGGCACTGAAAATACAAAGAAATGAAAGCAACAGGGTAGCTTTGCGGAGTAGTTTCTCGATGGAAAAATATCATATGACAATATGTACGTCTACCAGCTTAGATCCATCTTAACTGTGAATTTACCAAGTGCAAATAGAAGCCAAATCTCCTTTTCACTCTAAAGAGGTTTGCACTATAAATCCATAGTTAAAATGGATCTAGTTAATATGAGTTTATAATTGTAATTATAATTATTAATTTTATTTTTTAATTTTAGTATGGACAAAAAAAAAATCTTAATATTTTTAAACAATATGAAAACTTGAAAGACAAGTGGCACACGATTCAAACCAGCATCTTACAAGATCAATTTTAATATTTTATTTACACTATTGTTTTAGTATCTTGTACTAGTTGTTAGTCTTGTGTATGTTATCTTTCAATTAATGTGTGCTCCAACTAAGTGATATGGATGTTTATATTTGGGATTAATTATCAATTTTTAAATTCTAGATTTAGCAAGCGTTGAGAGGGATCAAATCTATTTTCACTAAAGGTTTACAGCTCAAACAATTTGATCTTGGTAAATATGAAATTAATCAAATATGTTTTCACTAAAATTTTGCACCACAAACCATTTGATCTTGGTAAATGTGAAATTAAGATGTGTTGGCACTTCGTAGTTTTCCTAGGCTAAAAATGAAACTGCGAAGGTAACCACAAACCACTTTTAAAGCTGGGATCTATCCCTTCCATCTTCAGATAGAGCTCTCTCTGTATGATTTTAATCTTATTGTTTAGATCTCATGCTAGGTATGAAAATCAAGGAATTGGTTTTAAAATTGTGGTTTCCAAATGAAGGAAGAGTCCATTAGGCATGAAGTCATAAGGGTTTTCAGTAATCAATCACACATAGATAAAGGAAATATTTAATCAGGGTGAGGTAGGAAAACTCTTGGATCTTATAGAGCTATTGGGGGTGGATGAGATGAATCAGATTTAGGATCAATTTAAATATAGAGCATACACATATAAATTCTACACTTAAATCTCAAAAAGAAAACATTAGAATTGCTTAACAAGCCAGAGCAGAGTACTGCAAGTAAATTCTACTCATCATCTTCTTGTAAACAATTTAAGAAGAAGCATCCATGTGAAACTTGAAATAAAAATAGATTTACAAAGAGGAAAACATCACCCTTTGTTTTACACAAGAATCATGAAACCAAACTGCCTTTGTATTGCTAAATTGATTACTTCTGTTTGAGCTCCACAGCTTACAATCAAAGAAAAATGCCATTTTTACTTTACAATAAACTCTTTTTTCATTCAAAATCATAAACTATATACAAAATATGATTCCTCGGTCTCAGGAGGTTGAAACCAACATATTCCCCATTTGGATAAAATTAGTCTCATGAAAATAGGCAAGACAAAACCATATTCTATAAAATAGGACAACATCTTTGACTTTTATCTAAAACTTAGCTATAGCCCTAATAAATTGATTTTTTTGGGATACAATATGGATGAGGCTCTATACAAAAATATAACATCAATAATTACATGATCACTGCCTTGATTTTCCATGTTGAGACGAAAAATATGGTCCAAAACTTTGATTGTTTTTTAGTGCAACACCCTAAGCACAGCGCATGTCCTACTAATTTTTCAACTTTCAAAAATGGATGCAATGTGATGTAAAACCTTTGTAGATGTCCTTTGGCCTATTATGAAAACACACATGCCCTGTATATATCAAAACTTTCCCAAAAATGTGATCTTGTAGAGATATTAATTTTGTTGCTCATGTTGTGTGTAGCACCTGTGGGTAGCACTATCAATTTTCTTTTTCATTGGCTTTATCCTTCCCAACTTCCTCCATCAACAAGCCTAGATTTCTTTTCTTTTTCTTTTTCATTTCTTCTTTGACTTTAGCAAATTTTCTCTTCATAAACCTAAGCCTTCTCTTTAAGACTAGGTTTTGCACATATAGGTTCTTGGCCTGCCTATGCACAGGCAAGGTCCATTTCAGTTTGTATTTAGCCTTATCAAGGGTGGGCATAACAGCCTTGATATGTCCAAACAAAGGAAACTTATCCTTACAGTCTCTCTCTTCAATTGTATTTACTTGATATTGTATCCTTTCAATCTGCTCCAGTAACTCCCCAAATTTTGTATGCTCATCAAAAACCACATGTTGCACGATCTCCTTCTCTTGTTCTTGTACCCTAGTAATAGATATATTCTTAGGACTTCTTGAAAATGAAATGGGCTCTTTCATCTTCTCAATTTCAATCATTACTTTACCCTTTCCTTTGACATCAGATGTCGTTGTCTCTTGAGGCACTATAGGTCTGAGTCTCATGTTTTCCTTCTGCAAATAAGCTATGGTCACCTGTGTTTTATCCAAACGATCCTTCAACTCTCTAATTTGTTGATCGTTTTCATCATTCTTCTCAATCCTGGAAATTTCATCATTGGCCTCCTTCAACTTATTTTGCATCCTCATGAAAGTAAACTTCCCTTCATCAACCTTTTCTTCCTACATTGTCTTTCCTTCTTATGTTTACAACTTTGTGGATGATGATCTTATGACCCTGGCTATAGGTATTTATGATTTATTGACCTCTTCCTTACTTACCTTTATTTTTCCCTTCATTTTATCAACATCTAGTGTAGCTTCAGCCACAAGTAATCTTTCATTAATTTGAATTGTGTTTTCTAGGATAGTCTTCTTCAAATGTCTATTCTCCTGTTGTAGTTGTGTTATGACCAAGTGAGCTTCCTTTAACTGCTTCTCTGACTCTTTTGCTAGATTATCCTTCTCATTAGTAGAACCTGTCTATTTTTTAATTCCCTGAGGCTCAACAAACTCTTCAACTGATTTCTCCAATGAAAACCTTTTAGCAGCTTCCTTTTTGAGTGGTCTTCTTGGCACTGGAATCTCTACTACTTCTGGTGAAAATTGTAATTTTCTGCCCTTTTTCTTTGGTGATGACTCAACTGAAGCTGGCATATTTTTCTTGATGGAACTCTTCAGAGGTGAAGAGGTAGTCTTAGTAGTGGATGGAGTACCTTTGTGACCTAATGGACTTCTAGCAGATGGCAATGTGAACTTGGATGAGATTAGGAAATCTAGCCATAATTGTTTCTTTTTCTGCAGCTCCTCTAATATCAACAATTTTATCAATGAGAAATGAAACAAACCTGAATCAACCATACCCTTTTTATTTCTTACTCCCTCATCCATCCTGCCCAAACTTCTGAAAAGGAAAAAGGGAAAATTCAGGGTCTTTTTACCAGTGAAATGCATGAGAAGCCTGAAGTGGTATTGATAAACCCTAGTGTATCTTCCCTCACAGGTGAAATACTTTTGAATGACTTTGAGAAGTTTGTTGAAGTTCTCCAATAAATAATCACTAGGTACTATAGCACCAAACTCCTTACTCTTGTACTTTGGCTTCATGAAAACTTTATAATTTTCCAACTCTAAAGGCATCCCTTTGAACCATTTCTCCCCCTCCAAAGGTATTTTTGTGGTTGATGCTATAGTGGATTCTATCACAACAAATTTCAGTTTACTAGCCTTTGCATTATCTGTAACAACCCTAGTGAAAAAATCATGTAATAAAAGTTAGTAAAGGCAAAAATATGACCACGGTAAGGGACACATATTCCAAGCTAAATGTTGGACAAATATATCCTAGTGGGCATCACTAGATGTATTTTATTTGCTAAGCAAATTGGCAAAGGAAAAATGGCATTTTTGGCACATTTATTTATGAAAATAAAGGAAATTAGGAGAAAAGTAAGGTGAAAGGTCACGGGTTGCATGTGAGGAGGAAAATGAAGGAAAATAATGGAAAATGAAGAAATTATAGGCCACATTCATAAAAAGGCTTCTGAGGATTAGTTGGCAGGATTAGTCAGTGTTAAGATCTTGGTCAGTTCAAGTTTGGAGATCTCTCATTATTATCTCTCTCACACTCTTGGTCACTTAGAGTTTTCTTGGAGCACTCTAGCTTTGGATCAAGGAAGGAAAAGCAAGCAAGGGAAAGGAAGGAAAGCAAGGATCAAGGAAGAAGAGCGGGATCAAGTAGATTCAGTGGGAATACTTGCACGTAACCTTTTGCATGTGTGATTTCCTAGATGGTTTGGACATGCATGACTTTGCATGTTGGTGTATGGTTCTCTTGTTGTTGGTGGCATGGTTTTGTCGGGTTATCACAGTGGTTTTCAGCCTAGCCTTACCTTTTTCTCGATGCCATGGTGTTGGGATGTTTATTTTAGTTTTGAGCTTTGGTTTAGCAGAAGGATTTTGTAATTCGGGGTGGAGGTAGTCTGAAGGTTCATTCCCAAAGGCCTAGGAATCCCTTGACCAGTTTTGGCGGGATACACTGTAAAGCCTGAGGGAGAAGTCTTGGTTTAGGGCCTAGTGATCTGGGTTTGGATTGCGGTAAAGTATGAGAGACTGGTCCCGGTTTAGGGCCTAGTGATCTGGGATTGGATTGTGGTAAAGCCTAAGAAACAAGTAGATGGAAAATTCCTCAAGGATAATGATGGGTTTTGAATGGCATTACAAGATCGTTTCGGTTGTGATTAGAGCATCGATTTTGGTGTGATTACGGTTTGGTGAGGGCGGAGGTGGTTTAGCCTCTGGATTCCCTTAATTATTTTTGCATTGGTTTTTCTATGAGATCCCACATTCATGCTTGGAATATGGCATGGGGGTGACTTGCTGAAAAAGAGATTTGGTTCAGCTATGTCTATGGTCGAGTGGTACGTGGAAGTCCTGAACCTAGTCGGATTTTCCTATGATTAATAAAAGCTAAGTCCTCTTATTCTGGTACTTATTTATATGTGGATTAATGGTTGTCATATCTCTAATAATTGTATGGTTTAATGTTGGTTATGTGGCTGGTTCATGTCATTGTTATTTCATGTGTTTACTTGTAATTGTTAATTGGATGGATGTACGACCTAATTAATGATATAATAGTCCAATGGAGAAGGAGGTGATCCTTTTGGTTATGTTTCATAAGTTATTTCATTCATTTATGCTTTGTCTTGTATCTTATACCTGTAGGTTGCATTGATGCCAAGTGTTTGACAAAATGTCAGTCCCAGTTGTGGATGCTCAAGCCTAGTCCTGAGGTTGATTTTTGGTTTATTAGCATTATTATCATGCCTTTGATGGATTATGAAGGTTGTGGCAAGCTTTAGGTAGAGGTCGTGATTCTAGGCTAGAAAAGTGGCTCAAATCTCAGGGTCGTTGGCATAAGTATGCTGAGAAAATTCCACAAGCGCTGGCACAAAGGCCTATGAGAGCAAATTTGAGTTGGTGGTCGATGTCTTGCCTATAGCATGAGAGTGACTTTGGGTTAAGAGGCTTAAAACATCAGTGGAACCTAGGGACAGGATGTCTGAGTGGCTGACATGTCTCTTGGGGGTGTAATTGATGATGTGGATGGGTTTGTTTGATGAGTTCCATCGATTCCATTTTCTTAAGTTCACCAAGGGGATTGAATCCCTTATAGTAACCTCTCTCATCACATGTTTGCCTGGTTACTTGGCTACTTGGATGGACCTGGGAGGAGGGGGGTGTTACAAATTGGTATCATAGTGTGTTTTCACTCTCCTGGGTGAAGGTGTTGGTCATGCATGCACGTCAGTTTCATGTGTGTCTCTTACACTTGCATTCCATGTGCTTGTTGCATTATATAATGATTGATCACGATTGTAGTAAGGTTGTCATGAGGAACTTGATGATTGATTTTGTGGAATGCATCGTCGTGAGTATAGAAGTAGTTATATGATTATATGTAGTTTGATTACATCCTTGTATGGTAGGTTGCATTCTTGTATATTTGATTACATCTATCAGTCTTTTAGGTTGGTTACAAGAATTGATAGCTCATGCTCGACTACATGCGTTCATACGTATGTGTAATTGATTAAGAATTTCTTATGCATGTTGATAGTTGCATGTGGTAATGAGCACAATGGAGTAATGGTTGTTGTCATGCATGAGGTCATGGTTTGTGAAGTTGATATGGTCATGCATTGATGACTGGACTCTAGCTAGAATGAGGTGTATATGGTTTGGTACTCATATGCTATATGTTTATATGTAGTTGTTATGCATGTATGGTCTTGGTTAAGGTTATGCATGAATAGTAGGTAAAACATGCCTTGTGAAGTCATGGTATGAAATTTAGGTCATCAGGGTGATACTAGTATGTTATGATGCTTATGTGTTGGCTGAGATAGAGTAGGAGATGCAGATCATTAAATTGAAGTTGCAGCATTGGACCTCGAGGCAAGAGCATGTCATCATACAGGTTTGGAGGTCGAGCATGCAGGTATGTATGTTAAGGATTGTTATATACATTAGGTTTATGTACATGTCCCTTTATGTTATGGTGTCATACATAATAGATGATAGTTGATTAGTGTAGTCATATGCACATGTGTCGGATACTCATGAATAATAGTAACCTATGGTTGTTTGCATTGCTATTGTTGTTTTAAGTTAGATAACTTGATGATTATGTTATATGTTGTTGATGAAGTATCTTATAGGTTAACTTATCATTGTTAAATGATAGTTAGCTTGATGATTAAGGTTATAGCATTTATATCTTGATGTTATATGTATCACACTAAGTTGGATTGGCCTATGCAGATGGTTATGGCTACGATATTTAGGTATGAGCCGACATACTTGATCTGAAAATCACTCTTGAGTGACCTCAGTTAAATAATTAATGAATGAAGGTATTACAAACTCATGTGTTGGTGCGTGTCTATGTTATTTTAGGCAACGGATCGATTAGATTTCAAAATACATAGACACTGGAAAATGGAAAACAGTAAGAGAAACACAGTAAGCAAATACAAGAACACAACAATTAATAAGGAGTTCATCCTATCCTCCAGGGCTACATCTCCAATCTAGCTTGCAGTGGTGGCCTTCTTTTATTGTGTCTTTAAAGCATATATTTACAATGAGGAGCTCAATTTGAGTCTCCTAAAATAGATAATGCTTGGCAGGGTGGTTCTTGGATTCCCCAAGCCACTAGAGTGCACAGACTCTTTTCCTTTCCAAGTCTTGAACTCTCTGGCCTTTAATGGGAGGAGCCCAATGTGGTGTTCAATTCCCGACAGATCCTCTCAGGGATTTCTTGAACTTCTCAAGCTTTTTGTCTGCTCGATGTTACCTTAGGTTAGCTTGGCTCTCTGTTTTCTGCTTCTTGCTTCACTATCTTTTCTTCACTCTCTCTCTCTCTCTGTATTTGTCTTTCTCTTCTTTTCTATGTTCTATGTATGTTCATGGCTTAAAGCCAATCTATCTTTGATTGCTCACTTCCTCTTCCGCCCCTTCGGATCGCCTAGTGCTATTCGTTTAGAGTTCCCTGCCTCTGCATCATCGCCAACATCTCCCAGGGAATTGGCCACTTGTCCTCTCACGAACTGCGCTAGCTCTTTCTCGACAGTTCAGTATTTGGGTTACACTATGGAATGATTCATCCACCAACTCGGCGGTCAAATCGGACTTCAAACTCTTATGTGTTGCGGCTTAATCCCCTGTCAAATCCGGTTCCTCCATCGGGCGCAATCCCTGTCGTCAGATCTGGAGCCCCCATATCCTACAATATTCCCTCATTTCGCGTGATTGACTTGCTCGACCGTTAGCACACAATGAGAGGCAGTTTTCTCTCTCATTCACTAGGCACGCGTTGTGCGCTAAATGGAATCGCTTGTTTTCAGCCAAATCCGCTTACCGCCCAAGGGTGCCCCCGATATACCGCTGGTTTTGGAGTGCGGGACCCACCTTTCGCCTTAGCGCTTTCGCCATGGTTTCTCGGCTTCCCATGCAACCGAGCGCTTTGGGGCTTTTCCTTCTCGAGGGGTTTTGCCCAGTGATGCGCGATTCGCACTTAAGAAATGGCCTCTGTTTCCTGATCTGGGCTTCCCAAGTGCCAGGTTTGCCTCCTGCGCGGTCTCCATGGGCCTTGGTCAATGCGCTTTGACCGAGGTCCTCATCGTTCCTTGTTGGCTGCAAACTGCCACTGTCCAGAGGTCTTCCTGATCACTCTTTATTCACAAAATCAATGTCTATCCTATTTTGATACAATCATGGCACTTTGATAATCTTCATGGATCCAATTCGGATCACACCATTCCCACTGAAAAATATTTTGGACCACCAAAAGTTGGTTTTCAAGCATCGACTAAGTGACGGTACAATTTTCTCACTTGTCCAATCTCTATCAACTTTGCGCTGCTCAGCTTTGAACCCTTGAGCCCAATTCTGAGGTACTCAACATCTCCCCTGCCCGTCATCCTCACCTTCCTATCTAAAACTGTGTCTTCCTGCAATTCATTAAGACATTCAGGTAACAGGTCATCAATAGAAGGCAATTGACTCTGCTCTTCAGGATCTTCAATTAGTGAGGGTTCAAACAATCTCAAGAAATCTGCATTTACGACTGAGTAGATGTGCATGTAAGCTGGTAGATCAAGGTGAAAAGCATTCTCACCAATCTTCTCAAGTATCTTGAAGGGTCCATACATGATAAGCTTTAGCTTTTTACCTTCACCTTGCATCCTATCTTTGCTGATATACGCCCAAACTTGGTCACCAACTTGGAAACTATGCTCCATCTGATGTTTTTCATGCCTTGCCTTGTATTTGGCTTGGCTCTTTTCCTGTTGTTCCTATACTGCCTGGTGGATCTCTTGGATCTATTCAATGAACCTAGTTTCCTTATCCACATTACTATGTCCCTCAACTGTGGTGTCTTTACCAAAGACAAAATCCAAAGGAGCCCTTGGTGTGAAACAAAAATAGGTCTCAAAAGGAGATCTCTATGTAGAATAATGGTTTGCTCTATTGTAAGCATGCTTCACATAACACAAATGTTCATCCCAAAGCTTAGGATGTTTGTTGCAATATCCTCTGAGTAACTGGATCACTATCCTGATAACTACTTCTGTCTGGCCATCAGTTTGTGGATAAAGTTGTGCTTTTCTTTAGTTTGTTGTCCATCAGTTCCCATAGACTTGACCAAAACTTCCCCACAAATCTAGTGTCTCAATCAAATACAATGGAAGTGGGTAATCCAAAATGAACCCGTACATGTTCAAAAAATATTTTTTCAGTTTGTTCAGTTGTAATCTGCTTATTACAAGGTATCAAAATACACATTTTTTTGAACCTATCCACAACAACATATAGATAATCATGACCTTCTCTAGATTTAGGCAGGCCTCCAACAAAATCCATGGGAAACACTTTCCCAAGGGTGAGAAGGAACTGATAATGGAGTGTACAAGCCTAGTTTTCTGTTGTTGGATTTGGTTTTAGCACACATAGTACACCCTCTTACATATCTATAAACTGTCTCGTTCATTTTTGGCCAATAAAAAAATATTTGCATTTGTGCAACTATTTTATTTACCCCAAAGTGACCTGATATTAGAGAAGTGTATGCTTCTCGAATTATCTTTACTCTTTCAGTTTGTGGAATGCATAACTTCCCACAATGATATAAGAGTCGGTCCTTTACATGATAATCCAATTCTTCTACTCGTTTTCCTTGACTTAAAGTTGCATATACATTGTTAAAGTCTATATCTTGAGCATATTGTTCAATGTAGCTCTCATGTAACACAGAATTATGCTTAAGTATAGTAGATGCATTTATAATAGGTCTAGATAACATGTCTGCAACTTTATTATGTATGTACTTTTTATATCTGATGACTAAATGACACTGTTGTAGAAAACCCATCCATCTATAATGTCTTTATTGCTGCAACTTAGTTTGGGAGTGGTTGATGATCAGTATGTATTACTGTCTCTTTGCCCATTAATTAATGTTTCCACTTTTTCACACTCTGAACTAATGCATACAATTCTTTATCATATGTAGGATAGTTAACCACTGCAGAATTAAATGTCTCAGAATGATAACATATGGGTTTACCGTGTTGTGTCAACACTACTCCCATGGCATAGTCACTGGCATATGTTTGGATCTCAGATTGTCTTTGAAGATCAGGCAATGCTAGTAAAGGTGTTGTACTAATCTTTTCTTTCAAGGTGTCGAAAGCTTTCTGTTTTTTGCCTCCCCACTGAAACACCTTGTTCAATCTTGTTAAAGAATGTAAGGGAGCTGCAATTAAGGAAAAGTTAGAAATGAACTTTCTCCAATATTGTGCTCCTCCTTAGATTTGGGTTTAGGCCAGTTTACAATGACTGCCACCTTAGAGGGATCTACCTTCAATTCACCACCCCCTACTATATGACTCAAATAATTCAAAGATGTTTTGCCAAATTCACATTTTGAGAGTTTAACATAAAGTTTTTCTCTTTTAAAAACATCTAGTGTCTGCTTAACATGCTTTAAGTGTTCTTCCCACATTTTGCTAAATATCATAATGTCATCCAGATACACAATAACAAAATCATCAATAAAAGATCTAAGTACATCATTCATTAATCTCATGAGAGTAGCAGGAGCATTAGTTAAGCCAAAAGGCATAACCAGCCACTCATACAATCCCTACTTTGTTTTTAAAGCAGTCTTCCATGCATCTTGTTCTGCAACTCTGACCTGATGGTATCCACTATGCAAGTCTAGCTTAGAAAATAAACAGCTTCTTTCAATTGATCTAACATATCATCTATGCGAGGAAGGGGATAATGATTTTTTATTGTTATCTTATTCAATGCTCGATAATCAATGCACATTCTCCACGAGCCATCTTTCTTTCTCACCAAAACAATTGGTGACCCACATGGTGATGTGATAGGTCTGATGAACCCTTTCTCGAGCAACTCCTACACCTGCTTATTGATTTCAGCATTCTCTAAAGCAGACAACCTATATATTCCAATGTTAGGCAATGGAGCATCTTGCTACAAAATAATATCATGCACTATTTCCTTTTTGGGTGGTATACCTTTAGATTCTTGAAACAAGATATCATATTCTGAAACAACCTTTTCTAAATCAGCTTGTTGTTCAGCATTACAGCCCTCAAATACATTGGTTTTATCAGGTTTCTTTTCTTTTACAACCATCAATAAGAATTGTTTGCATGAGTTTATCATTCTTTTCATTTGCCCCGAGTTTATGAGAGTATAATTATTCTTGAGCTTATGAGCTCTTACAAAGTATTTTATTCCATATTTAACAAGTAGATACTTGTTCTCTACTCTATAGAAAATAGTTTTTTTGTCATACAAATAAGGACTTCCTAAAACAATTCCACATATATCCAAAGGAATTATGTCTAACTCAACCTCATCTACAAATCCTGACCCAAAAGAAAACTTGAGTTTGCATTGTCTAGTCACTTGTAGTTGTGCTTTATCATTCAACCATCCTAATGGGTATGGTTTCTTGTGAGGTGTAGTCACTAATCCCAATTTCTTCACAATTGCTTCAGAAATAGATTTACTTGTGAGCCACTATCAAACAAAGTATCAATCTTTTGATGTTTGGAAATAACTCGAATATGGAAAAGTTCATGTCTTTTTCTCTCATTTTCTTCATCAATAGTAGATTGTGCAGAATTACTAGTATGCTTCAGAATTCTTACCTTTTATACATGTGGCTACAATAGTTGTTTCATCTCTTGAGTCTAACCCCAAATCTTTTTGAATAGCTACAGCAGTCTTCTTCTTCTCGCCCTCGAACTTCTTAGGTCTCAGCTCTGGATGCAGAATCCAACAGTGCTCATCATCATGCCCATCCTTTTTACAGTGAGTGCATGAAGCCTTGCTTTTCTGTGCAGTGTTAGTCTTCCTTCCTTTCCATTTTTGCTTTCTTTTCTCCTTATTCTTGCTTGCAGTGGGTTGGGATGATCCCCCAACTTCTAGACTTCCATTCTTTCCTCTATCTTCTAGATGGGTAGCTTGTACAGATACCTCATCTATACTAGTGGGATTAAAAATGAGGATAGTGTGCCTCATGTAGCTATGTAGACCACCAATGTACTTCAACAGAGTCTAATGAGATTCCTAGAATCAATGCTCTCTTTCTAAATTCTTGAGTGTACCCTTGCACACTTTACCCTTTCAACTGTCGAAGAGTTTGCCAGCTCATCATGGCTTGCTACATGTAGGCCAATGGATAGAATTACTTTTTGATTGCAGAAACAAATTCACTCCAGACAGAGATAGTCTTACCATGTCTTTTCATGTCAGCTTGGGTTCTGCCTTCCCACCAAACCAAGGCAGTGCCTCCAAGGCGTAGGCTTTCCAGCTGAATCTTGCTCTTGTTTGAGTCGATACTCTGCACTCTGAAATAAACATCAATTTGCCTAATCCAATTTTCCAGCTTTTCTGCATTCAACTCTCCATCATATATAGGTAAATCAAATTTGACATCTATTTTGATCAAAGATGCTTTCTTTTTGTGTTTAGGGCTGTTAGGAGGTGTGAGAAAGCTTTCCTCTTTCCCTTTGCCTTTTGATTGGTCATATAAGTGAGACTCATCTTCTCCTTTCTCTTGTTTAGAGCCTGATGAATATTCATCCTTATGTTTTCTAAAGTCCCTATACATTTCTTCTACCATGGACTTTATGGCTAGGAAACTATCTATGAATTGAGGGTCTAGCCCCATAGAAACTTCTGCTGACATTGTCTTCTGAGGGTAGACTTTCCCAATTTCAAGATTAGTTTCGACCAACTCTTCTTCTCCTAATCTGAGCTTTGACCTCGTTAGCAGTCAATAGCTAAACCAACACAAGCTTGTCTAACCTTAACAGCCTAAAGGTATGATACCATTTGATCTGAAAATCACTCTTGAGTGACCTCAATTAAATAATTAATGAATGAAAGTATTACAGACTCATGTGTTGGTGTGTGTCTATGTTATTTTAGGCAACGGATCAATCAGATTGAAAAATACACAGACACTGGAAAATGGAAAACAATAAGTGAAACACAGTAAGAAAATACAAGAACACAACAATTAATAAGGAGTTCACCCTATCCTCCAGGGCTACGTCTCCGGTCCAGATTTCAGTGGTGGCCTTCTTTTATTGTGTCTTTAAAGTAGAGATTTACAATGAGGAGCTCAATTTGAGTCTCCTGAAACAGATAATGCTTGGCAGGGTGGTTCTTGGATTCCCCAAGCCACTAGAGTGCACAGACTCTTTTCCTTTCCAAGTCTTGACCTCTCTGGTCTTTAATGGGAGGAGCCCAATGTGGTGCTCAATTCCCAACAGATCCTCTCAAGGATTTCTTGAATCTCTCAAGCTTTTTGTCTCCTCAATGCTGCCTTAGGTCAACTCGGCTCTCTGTTTTCTGCTCTTGCTTCACAGTCTTTTCTTCGCTCTCGCTCTCTCTGTCTTCGTCTTTCTCTTCTCTTCTCTGTTCTCTATCTGTTCATGGCTTAAATCTAATCTGTCTTTGATTGTTACTTCCTCTTCTGCCCCTTTGGATCGCCTGCTGCTGTTCGTTTGGAGTTCCCTGCCTCTACATTATCGCCAACGTCTCCCAGGGAAGTGGCCACTTGTCCTCTCACGAACTGCGCCAGCGCTTTCTCGATGGTTCGGTATATCGGTTACACTGTGGAATGACTCATCTGCCAACTCAGTAGTCAAATTGGACTTCAAACTCTTATGTGTTGTGGCTTAATCCCCTATTAAATCCGGTTCCTCCATCATGCACAATCTTCGTCGTCAGATCTGGAGCCCCCAGATCCTACGATATTCACTCATTTCGCGCGGTTGACTTGCTCGAACGTTAGCACGTGATGAGAGGTGGTTTTCTCTCTCATCCGTCGGACATGCGTAGTGCGCTGAATGAATCGCTCGTTTTCAGCCAAATCCGCTTACTGCCTTAGTGCTTTCCCCATGGTTTCCCTGCTTCCCATGCGACCGAGCACTTCAGGGCTTTTCCTTCTCGAGGGGTTTTTCCTAGCGTTGCATGATTTGCGCTTAAGAAATGGCCTCCATTTCCCGATCCAGGCTTCCCAAGTGCCAGTTTTTCCTCCTGTGCAGTCTCCATGGGCCTTGGTCAACGCGTTTTGACTGAGGTCCTCGTCGTTCCTTGCTGGCTGCAAACTGCCACTATCCAAAGGTCTTTCTGATCGCTCTTTATTCACAAATTCGAAGTCTGTCTTGTTTTGATACAGTCATGGAACTTTGATAATATTCATGGATCCAATTCGAATCAATATTTGTGATATGGTGTTGTACTAATCTAAATTGACTTTGCATATGTGTGAATGATAATGGTGTATGAGTTATGATGTAAACATGTTAGCTAGTGACTATTTTGGATATCATGATCTTATTTATGTTTGGGTTAATATATTGTGATGCTATATCATGCTAATATAGATTGATTGTGCAGACAAGATTTTCTCCTCTAAGATACAGTAAGGTACGAGTTTCCTTATGTTGTATATTGGGTGCTTGACTAGTTGATTATGTCGTCTAGTTGTTTTATTTAACATGGTATGTTTGCAAGTTGGTTGAATGTTTGATGACTTGCATAACATGAGTATGTGTTCCAATGATCTTGTTTTAAAATGATTGTACTAATACATGTGTGTTGAGACAGTTGATATGTACTTTCATGTAAGTAGGTGATAGTTGTAGCATTATGTATAATGACTATGAGTTGACTATGGATTATGACATGATTGTTAGTCTTGCTAAATGTTGATTTCAAATTGATAGATATGATTTTCTTGATATTTGGAACATGTGGTTGACATGTGTGAGCAATTGCAGGAAGCATGTTGGTATTATCCTGACAAGGTAATAGTCGATGTGTTTATATCACTAACAGTTGGGTGATGTGAGAATGCATAGTAAAAGTCAATTGCAGCAAGGAAATCAAAGAAATGAATTGGGCAAGAATTCCTTTGGCTATGTTTGGAAACCCTAATTCCAAAGAATGAGTGCTTTTCCTACAGGAAGTCTTCTTAACCTTAATATTGTCTAAAATTATGTGGATACATGCTATATTCATGAACATGTTACTTGACAAGTATATTAGCTAGTCTTTAGTTACAAGTGAAACTGTCAAAGGATTGGAGTTCCTTGAGAGATGGCATGGATGTGTTCAGTTGCAAGCAATGTGCTTGGCGCAAAAAGATGAGGTAACTGAAGCATTTTTATGTTTATTTATGCACTAATTGTTATGTGTTAATGAAAGCATGATGCAGGGAGTTGCGTGGCAAGAGAGGTTGCCATGAAATCTCGAAGAAGGCTCAAGTCGAGCTTTCCTTGGGAACTAAGGGGATTGAGTCATGTTGTCTATTGTTAGTCTGGTGCTTTGGTATTTTGCAATTGTTGCACTTGATTTGTGATTTTGCATGTGTCTGGTGCATAGATATGCCACTTTATTGTGGTGTCGTGTTGTTATTAGTTTTCATGGTTTTCTTCTTGGTTGTTTCTTGGTATTTCCTTTTATGTTTTGAGTCTTGGGAATTGTGGGAAAGAGGAAATTTAATGGAGCTCGGTGAGATTTGAGTGGTACCCAGCAGGTAATGTAAGACTCAGATGAAGCTTTGTGCATGAGTAAGAGCAGCGGAAGGTAAGACTATGACAGTCGATTGGACTGGTTCGTCCATAGTGGTAAACAGACGGTGGAAGTATAGACATGTGAAAGGTAACTAAAAAGGTAAAGTAAATGGATATAATGTGTAGGATGCCTTGGCTATGTTGGGAATAGATGTTCTCAGTGTTTTGCATGTTGTGCATGTTATGCATGAATAAAGGAATTTCTCCTAACCTAGACCTTATGTTATCTAGTAATTATGTTATTATCATGATTATGTTGATGTTTATATATATATATATATATATCTATGTATGTATGTATGTCATTGTCTGACAGAATGATGATTGTTTTATGCTAATGATTATATATGTATGTATGTACGTATCTATGTCGTGACTGTCTAACAGGGTCATCAGGAATCGTCCTTGTGGAGGAATGATTACTTACGCAGGTGAATGGCATGAAGAGGTTCTTGGTCTTATGAGGAATAAATGTAGAAGAGCAGTCATGACAAATATACAAGGTTAGTATCATAGGGTTATGAGTTGATATTATGTGATTATATTATGTCTATGTTATGGACAGGTTATACTGAGGGACACAACAACGAAATGAAAGCAGTGTGGTCTAAGACATGCTGGAAAAAGCATGGATAAGACACTGGAAGCAAGGTTGCTTGGTAAGGACAATGTGGTTTTAGATGTGTGGCACTATTGTTGCGCACATGTTGCACCTATGATGTTGTGCGCATGTGGTGTTGTGTGCATATGGTGCTATGCACATGTTGGATATGTAGTGTTGTGTACATATGACACTATGTACATGTTGGATATGGAGTGTTTTGTACATATGGTGTTCTATGCATGTTGTACATATGGTATTATGTACATATGGTGTTGTGTGCATGTGGTTTTGTGTGCATGTGTTGTTGTGTGCATGTCGTACATGTGATGTTATGTACTTGTAGTGGTGTAGACATGTCATGCATATGGTACGATGTACATGTGGTATTATGTACATGTTGTACATGTATTGCAGTGTACATGTCGTGTTGTGTACACGTTGTGCAGGTGGTGTTGTGCACACATTGTGCAGGTGGTGTGGTGTACAGGTGGTACTGTGTACATTTTGTACATATGACACTGGTGTACATGTGGTAATATGTGCATGTCGTACATGATGTGTTGAAGGCATGCGGTACTAGGTGCATGTATTGCATGGTGTTGTATGTCATGTGCGGTTGTATGTGTGTCAAGCATAGTATGTGTATGTGCACATGGTTGAGGAGAAGGCACAGGGTGTTTTTCTGGTGTGGCAACCGATCTGGAGTGCATACAAAATAAAGACAAAGGTAGAAGCTAAGGAATGATGAAAGGATAAGTATCAACATTTTATTTCAGTGTTATTATGCATATGATTTATGACTATGGTATATGATGATTTTATGTGATCTATGATTCTGGTTTATGATGGTTACATGTGATTTATGATGTTGATCTATGATGGTTGTGTTTTGAGCTAACTAGATGTGATATATTTATGCATGATGATTTTGTCAAAGATGCTAGTTTGATTTGTTGTGACAGGAAGTAAACAGGATTGCAATTATACCTTATTGACGAGCTACCAATGAGGTATGATTTGAGGTTATTTCAATTTATTTTAAATCTAATGAAATTTATGTGCTTGGTACAGGAAACACGGAAATGCCTAGTTGGATGGTTGAAATCGATTGCGAGAATTAGCAGCAACAGTGAAGGAAATTATAACATGCAATAGTATGATGGTAAAGTACTTGAGGAGCAAGACCATTGTAGGACACTGGTACCCAATGGTGTCCATTGATTTCCATGAGCATGTTATGACCGGTAAGATGGTTTTGAGGTAGGTATATGCCTTTCTTGTTGATCTTTCGATATGAGGAGGCCTTGCCAAGGGATGGATCGCCCAAGATAGGGGATTCCGGGGAACTTGGAAGGTGAGTGACTGCACAAAAGGGGGTGACCGAATTTCCTGAGGGACTGTGTAGCAAAGAAGGGAAGGTCACGGATGTATTTTTTTGGTCATTAGCATTTCCAGATGGAAGCAGATGCACATTGGGAGTGCGCCCTTGAAAAACGAGCCGGTAACTATTCGATGAGGGGACAAGTGGTGCAGGATTATAGTATCAGGCATTGGATGTAGCTTTGACTGTGGTAGTGGATTATGGAATTCTTGGGAAGGAGGTGAATCATGGTATTACTTGAGGGTGGAGGTTTGAGCCTTTGGACTCCCTTGTTGATTGATACAGGCATCATATCCTTTTATTTGTGGTTTAGCAAATGAGCATATGTGTATATGTGGTTATTGTAGATACCATAATGAGTTATGTTATAAAACTCCAGTATGTGGTATGTTGTCATGTTGTCATGATGTTTTGATTTTGAGTAGGTCATTCATTGTAAATACTCCAACGAGCTAAGTTATAAATCTCCATAGGTAGTATGTTTGCTTTTCAATGGTTTTGTTGAGGCCATGGTGTGGTTTAACACCAAGGATGGTGTTCACCAAGGGGGAGGGTTCTGTAACAGCCCTGGTGAAAATTTCATGTAATAAAAGTTAGTAAAGGCAAAAAAATAAGGCCACGGGTAAGGGACACATATTCCAAGCTAAATGTTGGGCAAAGATATCCTATTAGGCATCACTGGATGTGTGTTTCTTTCTAAGGAAATTGGCAAAGGCAAAGGCATTAAAAAGCAAAATGGCATTTTGGCACATTTATTTAAGAAATTAAAGGAAATTATGAGAAAAATAAGGTGAAAGGTCACAGGTTGCATGTGAGGAGGAAAATAATGGAAAATGAAGAAATTGGAGGCCTCATTCATAAAAAGGATTCTAAGGATCAGTTGGCAAGCTTAGTCAGTGTTAAGATCTTGGTCAGTTCAAGTTTGGATCTCTCTCGTTATTCTCTCTCTCTCACTCTTGGACACTTAGAGTTTTCTTAGAGCACTCTAGATTTGGATCAAGGAAGGAAAAGCCAAGTCCTCTTATTTTGGTACTTGTTTATGTTTAGTCAATTTAGTGTTCCTAAATTGATGTCATTAATTGTCAACCCGGGGCTCGTAAGCTGATGAAGTGAAGGTGTACTATATGTACTTAAGCAACCTCTTAGATCTTTTTGTCGTTTGGGGGTGTTGTTTGTGGTCAATTTATCTTCCTAAGATGGAATGGAGGTTTTATAAACAGATGAGTGATAGTGTGTGTAAGGTGATTTCTAAATGAGTGAGTGTGTGTTACTGGTGGTTTCTAACTACCTTCTAAACTTGCAAAGAAAGAGCTTGAAAGAAATAACTTGAAATGATTCAACTGAAAGCAAAGCATAAAAACCACTTTCTAATGGCACTAGTCACTACTCATGTTGCTGCAATAAAAAGGTAAGAAAAACCACTTTAAAGACCAATTATAATGTTCATCTCTTCCTAACACTCTGCTTCCAACATATAGTACTATGTGAAACACGATTAAGATATAAGTCTAAAAAGTAATCAAGCTCTAAGATGACAAATTATAACACCACTGTGCCTCTCTCCAACATTCTGCTTCCAACATACATTGTAATGTGTAACAAGTGAAGAAAGAGTTAGTGATATAAGTCAAAAACTACTCAAAGCAAGCTGTGATTTATTAGTATTCTGATCTCTTAAAGATGAACAACTTATGATAAGGAGACCATCAATATGTTAGCATACAACTTGAGAAACTAAACTAGAAATCAAGTTAGAAAAACAGAATAAAGGCAGCAACTATGAATATGACAACTGAAAATACCATTAGAGATAAAGCAAATACAACAAAGACACACAATCCCGGGTTAACACCTGCAGAAAACAATCCTGATCAGTTGAAGTAAATGCTGGAAATGAGATGATAGTGAAAGTAAATCAAAACTGTACATGTATTAAAGAAAAGGAAAATTGCTGAATTCAAAAGAAGGAAATGGAAAGAACATAAAGGTAAATTTACTGTACAAAGGCTGTTATGAATGGGGGCCCTCCATCCACAAAACCCAAGGAAAGATCAGCTACGTGAAGGGGTCAAAACAGCACAGTCTTCTATTAACTCATATGCAGAAATTACAGTAAAAAGTGCTGAAACAGCAGCTTCAAAACAGAGTTTCTGTATACACTAAAATTGTAGCAATTACATAAACAAAGCAGCTAAAAACTAATCCTTAGGCGTGCACAGACGCTGGATTTTATAGGCGTATGAACAACTGCCTACTGCGTAAAACATGAAACTAGAAATTAACTGACAGTCATGCTAATTAAATGGTACAGCAACACGTAAACAGGTCTGTGTGTTATCTGGAGGGTGCGGTCGTCATGGAGGTTGAATCCAAGGTTGGATCTTGTCTCCCATAACTGTATAGCGTGGAGGAATCGCCATCTGGAGTGACGTGACCTTTCAGCTCATGCAGCACCGTTTGAGCTGGCTTTGTTGACCGAAGTTTGATCCACGTTGACCGGAGGTGTGCGTGGCGTTGCTGACCGAACCAATAGCATAGGAACCTTTAACACCTTCATTCCCACGTGCCCATGTGATTCGTTTTTCAAAATGACACGTGGAACATAGAGATCAATGAAAAGGCTGCGGAATGACTAGATAGTTGCGGAATTGCTAGACAGCTGTGGAATCTCTGTGCATATGTCAAAAATCTAGACAAATAGTCAAACATTAGCAAAGTTAACCAATCATGCTTAAAGACATCAAATGTAATGATCTGGATAGGTTTATGAGGAAAATAGGGCAAAAGAGAGGGATAAGTGAGGAAAAGCTGTAGGTAATGATAGATAATTAGGTGCAAGTTAGAGGCTCTACATACCCCCACTACGAGGGTGTTGCATGTCCTCATGCAACGAAAACATTGTTTAATCCACCTGCTGAGATGCCTCTGCTAAGACATCTAGTCTTCTCCTCTTCCTCTGTGTGGCCACATTGACTCTTGGTTTCCTCACCAAGCATCTGAATTTTAAATTGACCAAAGCTCTGCTTAGCTTCCTGCATTTCTTCTTTAGCTTCCTGTTCTTCGTTTGCCAAAGGCCCAGATGAAGCATGGTATTATCGTGGACCATCTTGTCCACTTTAGCTTGCTCCTTCAATTTTTCATTATCTTGTATGATGTGGTGATTTAAAACTTCAAGCTCAAAAATTTCCTGTTTGAGTGAGTGAACTTGCTGCTCAAGAGGTAGAACAGTGCTTGGACCAGCAGCAGCTTGTTCTAACGTCTCCAGGTAGTTATAAACTTTTTGCTGATCTGGGTCAATCTCTGGTGACCTCTTTGGACTAGGCTCATGCTCAAATTCGGGTTCATGCTCAAAAGGACTTTCCTCACGTGGAGGACTAGTCTCAACATGCTCAACATGTGGAGGGCTTTTCTCAAAGTCAAGTCTTGTAGCAACCTTTTCAGGTGTGCAAGTCAATAATGAGTGACTCTTTATCCTTTGTGGCCCCCACTTTGTCTTGTAGCCTGCTGCTCCTCCTCACGGTGGTGATGCTCTGTTTTTCCTTTTGTTGCTTTTGCTTTTGTTTTTGCATCTTCTTGGAAAGGGCAGCTTCATGAAGTTGGGCCAATCTATGTGCCAATGGCTGAGTGTCCTCTTCACTAGAATTTTCAAGAGTAAGGTAGGTTTCTTGGGCTATAGCTTTTCCTTTATCTTCTTTTGTCTCTTCCTACTCTCCTTTTTCTTTTGAGCAGCCTCTTGGACAATTTCTTGCAGGGTTTCTGTAATGATTTCTTGGGTTGTTTGGTCAATGTCTACAGCAGGCTCAGGGTCATTTTCTTCTTCAGAATGATGTGCAGCAATTTCTTCTTCAACAAGGTCTTGGACAGTTTCTTCTTGGACAACAATTTCAGGGACAGCAGTTTCTAATTGGACAACAATTTTTGGGGTAATTTCCTCTCTTCTTTTCCTTCTACTCTTTTTAGGCACTTGAGGTGAACCACCAGAGGCTTCCCCTATCTCTTGGAAATGATTCCTTACAAGAAATCTTTTCCATGTATCTCTTTTTGCTTTCAACTGTTCTTCAACTAGTATCTTGACAAGCCCATGATGATACAAATGTGGCTCAATGTTTCTTGGGTTTCTTTGGACTATTGAGCACATTTTTCTAAGGCTTGAGAGTAAAAAAAATATGGAAGGTTAATGTCATGCTCTCCTAAGAAATGCATCATAATTTTGGCATGGTAAACATATAGAATTCCAAACCTTCCCTCACATGTAAAGAATTTTTGTACTAGTAGAAGCAAAACTGTCCATTCTTCTTTGACAAGATTAACAGGGATTCCCTTTGTAAAAATGCTAGTGTCCATACCTGGATTCTTCAGAATTTGCTTCCATTGTTGGTCTTTTACTGATCGGTTTTTGAACCATCTCTCCCCAGTTTGTGGTAGTGAAGTGGCCTGTGCTAAACTGCTTTCGGTGACTGTAAATTTCAGATCTCCTATCTCCACTTGGTTGTCTTTGTCTTTGAAAGAACGTGCAAAAGCCTTTGTGACCTCTCTATGGTAACCCTTGAATTTTTGGATGCACTGGAGCCAATTTGCCTTCTGCAAAGCGTCTTTGATTTGGGGATATCCTTCCAGAAATTTGGAGCCCTCTGGCTCTGCCCTCAAAAGTTTACCCATCATCTCTCTGGCTTGTCTTACAGCTCTGTTTTAATACTTTGGAGAAAGGGTTATACGGCTTCAACAGTGGCTTCAACACAATAGATTTACGGCTTCAACATAACAGCCGTAATACACTCACAACAGTGGTCAAAGTTTAGCAGAGGAGAAAAAAATGAAACAGAGTATGGTTACGGTGGCAGAGTAGTGAATAAGGCAGAGCAGTGGAAAACAAGGGAAATGCGGAAGTGAATCAACAGCGTGAATGAGATTATACATGCGTAGGAGGGTTATGAATAATGGGAAGAAACGGTTAAGTCCCTTAGACATCGGTCATGAGTGTACATTTGGCTGCGGAATTATAACTCAGTGTGCCGTAGTACAGTTGTATACGTCACTCTGGTACGAGAGTTTTAATGAAAGAGCAGCCGTGTTTGGGTTTGAAACTGTAATGAGTAGGGACCGTTAAGGCTGAGAGATACGTGGATTTCCGGTCGAGTAATGGAAAGGATTGGTAATCATTACATTAAATGGCTAGAAACACAATCCAGAAACCATGCAAAATGTTATAACCGTAGGTTTAGAAATTAGATCATACCTTATGTATCCGCGCTTTGATTCCTTTTGCTCGTCTGACACTAACCTTTCATTGTTTATTACTGCTACATGACCTTTTTTCAATTATTGCTGATGACTTTTGGACTGCAGATTCCTTCTTAAAACAGACTGTGTTTTTTTTATGCAGGTGCAGAAAGTGTATCGGCTGTGGAATTGGGATGTTGGCTGCAGAATTGCTCCTCAGTTGCGGAAACTACAGTGATACCCTCTGTCTGCACAAAACAACTTTAGCTGTGTGAAATAAATCTGACAATGACTTTATTGGTGAGATGGAATGTAATGGATGGATGGATGGAAAGAAATGAGGTGGAGTGAGAGTGATTGGATGAATGAGATGGTGAATGAAGTAGGCGAAATGAGATGGAACAAGGAGGAGAGAGAGATTTTTTTTTTTTTGGAAAATGTGAGGTGTCAGGTGACCCTGATTTTCACCTCAGATTTTCTGCATAGGACTGCCAATCAGAGATTGGTTTTCAGGCCTATACATTTGTATTTTTTTTATTTTTATTTTTATTTTTTTTCAAAAAACCAAAGATTAGGCTGATGGAGGAGAAGAATCCTTCTCCACCAACCTGATTGCAGAATCTTCTTTAAACAACTTGACAAATTCCTCTTTTGAGAGTGGCTTCTGGTAGATCTTCAAGCGATGGCCATTCACAATAAGAGGAGTATGAAATTCATCAATAGTTTTCACTCGAACTGCTCCATTGCTAAAGACTTCATCAATCTCATATGGCCCAAGCCAATGAGTTTGAAATTTTCCTTTGAAGTCTTTAAACTTTGAATCAAACAATAGAGCCCAATCTCCTTTCTGAAACTTCTTCTCCTTGATGTATCTATCATGCCATTTTGTTCTTTGATGTTGGACTAGATCGGTTCTTAAAATGACATCTTGTCTTATCTCATCTAGTTCATTTAACTGCTCCATTCTGTGCTTTTGGGCTTCTGAAAGATTCATCCCCAACTGGACTGCCATCTTGAAAGTTTTGACTTGGAACTCAATGGGGAGCAGGACTTCTTTCCCATAAACAAGTTCATAGGGAGAATATCCTGTGGTACTCCTCCATGTAGTTCTATAGGCCCATAAAGCTTCAGGTAGCCTTTCAGCCCAATCTCTTCTATGCAGATGAACGGTCTTGGTGATGATATTCTCAAGGACTTTATTTGTAGATTCCACTTGACCATTTGCTTGCGGATAGTAAGGAGTAGATGTTCTATGTTTGATCTTGTATTCCTCCATCAGCTTCTCCATCAGATTAGATGTAAATTGGCTTCCTTGATCTGTTACAATTTCTCTTGGGACACCAAAACGAGTGAAAATATCCTCAAAAATAAATTGAACAACTGAATTTTCAGTGGCAGAAGGCAAAGCTTTTGCTTCTACCCACTTAGTAACATAGTCAGTACAAACCAATATATACTTCTTTTGTTTAGATGGCGGATTAATGGGTCCAACGAAATCTAAAGCCCATTTTTCAAAAGGTTCGATGAGTACCTGTGGCTGCAATGGCATCTCACTTGAAAGAGTTGGTCTCCCAATTCTTTGGCAGCTGTCACACCTTCTGACATATTGCTTTGCATCTTTGAAAAGAGTAGGCCAATAATAGTCCAGATACATATCCAAAAATGTTTGTTTCATTTCATCCCAAGACCTAATGGATTGAGTGAGTAACCCCATGAACCATTTCAAAGCTTGATCTTTTAATGTTGAAGGGAACAATTTGAGTTTCTGAGAGTCATCCAGATAGTCATAAGTTCGACACACAACTTCAAACTCAAATAAAAATGTTTCAGGGTCCTCAGTTCTTAACCCATGGAAATTTGGGAGGACAGATGGCGATATGTTTTTCATAGTAGCTCGGGAATCCTCATTAACAATAGGAAACCCAAATGAGTTATCTCCATCTCTATTTCCTCCTCCAAGGGGACCTCTACCTCCTCCATTGTTGTTTCCTCCTCCTCCTCTACCTCTACCTCTACCACCTCCTTCTTCCTCTGCCATGATGGTTCCCCTAGGGATTTCAAAATCTTCTGGTTCTTCTACAAAGGGTGAATGAGAAGAGATTTCTCCTTCTTCTTCAGATGATTCTACTTCCTCAATTACAATTGGTCTTTCTGTAGGAGAAAGAGAAGGGTCTCTTCCTGGTTCAAATTCAATAGAAGGTGTGGGAGAGTCAATTCTTGGCTCTTGAATTCCAGGAATTCTAGGGCTAGGAGTGTTGGTTGGAGATGAGGGAGGTGTCTCTTGTCTATTCCTTGAAGCAGATGGACTTGTAAAAATTGAACTTCGAGCTCTAGCTAAAAACCTTCCCTTAGAATCTCTAGCTCTATGCATGTCATTTTTTTATTATTTTTCTTCAAGTCAAGTTAATAGTTCTTTTTCTGATCTTCTAGGTCACTCTAGGTGCAAGAAGAGAGCATACTCAAGAAACTACTAAATCAATAACTTTCTCTTTTATGATCCTCCAGATCACTTTGCAGTGCAAGAGGAGAGCATACTTTGATAGGTTATCAACTTCTTTTCTTGAAATTTTATGTTTTTTTTTTCTAAGAATATGGCTACTTAATTTCACTTCCCCGGCAACGGCGCGAAAATGTTTAGTCAATTTAGTGTTCCTAAATTGATGTCATTAATTGTCAACCCGGGGCTCGTAAGTTGATGAAGTGAAGGTGTACTATATGTACTTAAGCAACCTCTTAGATCTTTTTGTCGTTTGGGGGTGTTGTTTGTGGTCAATTTATCTTCCTAAGATGGAATGGAGGTTTTATAAACAGATGAGTGATAGTGTGTGTAAGGTGATTTCTAAATGAGTGAGTGTGTGTTACTGGTGGTTTCTAACTACCTTCTAAACTTGCAAAGAAAGAGCTTGAAAGAAATAACTTGAAATGAAACTGAAAGCAAAGCATAAAAACCACTTTCTAATGGCACTAGTCACTACTCATGTTGCTGCAATAAAAAGGTAAGAAAAACCACTTTAAAGACCAATTATAATGTTCATCTCTTCCTAACACTCTGCTTCCAACATATAGTACTATGTGAAACACGATTAAGATATAAGTCTAAAAAGTAATCAAGCTCTAAGATGACAAATTATAACACCACTGTGCCTCTCTCCAACATT